>CM071588.1:149793-421019 GCA_036426205.1 Ascaphus truei
TACTGCACCAGTGAGTTGTCCCCGCGTCCATTTCCCAACCTGGAAATTTCGATTGCAAACCATTTTAGCAGGTAGTACCGGTGGAGTTTTGGAGAGAAAGCCAGATTGGAATTGCTAGGGAAAGTGTTTGGTGTAGAAATCGCTGTGGGAGGTGGAACAATTCCATGACTTTGGATAGAATTGGGGAGTGAGATTGGCCTGTAGTTGAGACAGTGTTTTTGTCCCCACTTTTTGAGATTGGGACAACTCTGGCAGTTTTCCAGGTCTTAGGGATATGGCCTGCAGACAGGATAGAGTGACTATGAAGCAATGGTTTGGCAATGGCTGGGGCACCAAGTCGTAGGAACCTAGTTGTAGTAAGTCAGATCCACATTGGATGCTTAGTTTTAGTTTGAGGAGCGCTTGTATAATCTCTCTTCAGATACTGGGCCAAATTGAAAATTGTGGCAGTGGTGGGAGGAGTTATAGGGGTATCCCAGGATGAGATCAGGTTTGTTGGTTGGGCTGCGTTTCGCTAATAAGTTAGTGGCACACCCCACAAAGTAATCATGAGGCATTTGCTGTCAGTGGGGTTGGTCAGAGTAATATCCCCTTAGTGATTGATTTTGGTTGTTGTGGTTAGAGGCTGGAATATATTGTTGTAACTTCCAGAAGTTAGCTGGGTTTATGTATTTTGGTGGAGGATTGTCAGAGTAATATTGTGCTTTTGCATGCCTTGTTTGCCTTGTGCACAGTTCTCAAGCATCTGTAGTGATGAGATCCTGTGTAGTGCCAGTCAGTACTTTGTAGCTTTTCACAAGGCATCCCTGATGAATGGTAGAGTGCTATAAGGTCAGGTGTAACCCAGGAAGGTGGGCCCCCGTATCCTTATTTTGCGGGGGGAGCATGGGTATCGCAGAGTTTAAGAACTCAGATTGGAATAGTCGACGCGCAGAATCAGGGTCGGGGCTATTAAATCGATTCTGTGCCATGGGCAGTTAGGTAAGGTCATCCAGAAAAAATGTTGTGGGTTAAAGTTTTTAATGTTTAGTGAGGAGAACTTTAGGGCTTGATGGAGGTGTTTAATTTCCTTCACAGAAACACTATGCATGGTCACTGAAAATATCAGAAGGATGCCAGAGGATTGGATTCTGTGGGTTTGAGGGTTTGAGGAGAGAATCCAGTCTAGCAGAATGGTTATGCGAGTTTCAGGTTTATCCGTGTGGGTTGGGAAATGAGTTGCGATAGGTTAAGTGACTTTTTGATTGTATCTTGGATTTGTGTGGTTTTAGGGTCAAGCCATTGAAGTTGAAATCCACCAGAAACTAAGCAGCTCACTCTTCTCATTCAGAGAGAAATGGAGCCAAGAAATTGGGGATATCAGTCAGGATTGTAGGGGGCTTGAGGATGGGGGGGCGGTATAGATGCCGCACGCAGATTTGATTAAAAAGGGAGGCAGATTTGCCAACTAGAATTCAAAAGAGGGTGGGTTGGTGGGCAATTTAACAGTGTAAATTGTAATGTGTCTGCAATATAGAATAACACCCCTCCCTCTCTTCGACACTATCTCTCTTAAAAAATGGAGTATCCCTGGATGGCAATATTGCATAGGGGTTTTAGGGGATAGCCATGTTTCGTAAGAACGATGGTTTGGGTTTATGCATAAGGCACCATGCCTTAGTTCGTCCAGTTTGGGCAGCAGGCTCCGGATGTTTATATGGGCGACAGATAGCCCTTTGGAATTTAAGGGGCGAATTCAGGGCATGGGACCAGAGTGAAATGGAGGACCTGGGTTAGGTTCAATATCACCTGCTAAAGAGAGTATAGTATGAGTAGAAATTTGGGTAGTTGTTTGCAAGTTGTAGATTTGTGATATTTGCCATTTGAGTGGAGAGGTGCTGGTTTTTAAGTTTCCACCCAATTCAGTAGATAGTGAAAGGCTTTTGAGTAGTCCAGGGGGGTATGGTGATGTTGGGTGTGGGCCCAGGATGGGGATGGATGGAGATGTAGTGGATGAGGGTAGAGGAGTAACAACATTCCATGAGCCAGGAGAAAGAAAAAAGTTAAAAATACATAGCAGGTTCATGATGTAGAGGTGGCAGTGCTGCAAGGAGGAGGGGGCAGAGTGAGCAGAGTCGTGTGTGCAGTAAACAGCAGTGGTGTGCCGTTCCTTGTAAATGTTTATCGTTATTGCAATGCTAGAGTATTCAGGGTTTCAGTGTAATTGTGCAGTCAGTTTTGGGAGAGACTGCGTGAATAAGTTGTAAAGGGGTGGGGGTTGAAATAGGCGGTTAGTCAAGCATGGGATCATAGTGTGATCTGAAAGCTTACCGTTTGTTGTCTGAGTAAAAGAGTTTGCAGAAGATGCAGTCCCAGTCACCTCTAGTCAAACTATAGTCTAACTATATTTATCACTTTAAATGCATCACTCTTAAGATGCCAATGCTTCCTTGCCATGCAAGGAGAATAAGTGTTTTATACATCTAAAGCAGTCACATGACCCTCCCCCGCCCCAATAAAATCAGCTTGTTCCGTTGTCAATTAACAGCACAATAGTTAGAGAGGGGAAAAAAAACACCTTTTGATACTCAAACATACCAAAAATATCACTGCTTAAGGCCACTGAGTAAATCTTTTAAACAGGACTTGCACATCAAGGGACATACCACAATTATCACTGCTTAAGGCCACTGAGTAAATCTTTTAAACAGGACTTACACATCAAGGGACATACCACAATATCACTGCTTAAGGCCACTGAGTAAATCTTTTAAAAGGACTTGCACATCAGGGACATACCACAATTATCACTGCTTAGGCCACTAGAGAGACTAGTAGTAGTAGGGAAATAGTCATAGTAGTGGGAGTTAGTCGGAGTAGTAGTAGGTGGGAGACTATAGTAGTTGGGGTAGTTAGTAGGTAGGGAGACTATAGCAGGAGGAGGAGACTAGTAGTAGTAGTAGTAGTAGTGGGGGAGACTAGTAAAGTAGTCGTAGTAGTGGGAGAACTAGTCGTAGTGGAGACACAGTAGTACTTGTAGTGGGATACATAGTAGTAGTAGTGGTGGGAGACACAGTACTAGTGGTGGTGGGAGACCGTAGTGGTGGGGTGGAAGGATAGATACATAGTAGTAGTAATGGGAGACAGTAGTATTAGTGGTGGGAGGATAGATACATAGTAGTAGTAGTGGGAGACAGTAGTATTAGTGGTGGGAAACTGCACTTGTGTAATGGGAGACAATATAGTGCATGCATGTACATCAAGGATATTGGAAAGCAGAGAAGCTGCATTAGGTTTAAAAGGGAGGGTTAGATTGTGTTGATGGGAACTCTTCGTTCAGATAAATCGGAAGGTATGAATAAATACGCAAGTGGTACAAAGGCAGATTAACTAAATAAGTAAATCTAAATGCGCTTTAAAAACCCTTTATTTGAAAAGGCATTAACATACCCGTAGGCTTACTTCAGTTTACTAAATCTGGGCCATATGATGGTCTTTCAAACATACAGTATGTAGGTATAGGAGGAATTATTTATGATGAGGCAGTGCCACAGGGGCCAGTAGAGCAGTATAACGGTGTTTATGTTACAGCACTATTATGGGCACAGCAAGAGATAGATGAATGAAATTTGGCCTCATTCAATACAGCTATAAGCAGGATTTCCCACCAATACTGGAGGGAAAATCCTAAAGCATAACCTTACAGTGTCCAGCTCCATCATTTCCAACATCCTTTTGCTATCGGTAATGTTATACATTGACATGTACAGTCCAGGAAAATATTGGGAGAGCTGGTTTCCACTCCTACCACTTTATCCTACCTCCTATGTTGAGGGATAGCAGTTGAGAAACCTTTCAGGAAATGGTTGGATGCTAGAATTTAACAAACTTTGTATGCTGAAATTTCAGGAAAACACATTCTTTCCAAACGGCATACCCCCTAAAACTAATGCGTTACCTGTTCATTATACATCAATAGAAATCTCTTTGCGACAATGTTACAGAAAGAAAATTCAGATTTTTTTTTAATTTCAAAAGACATAGAACACGAAAATTATATTCTACCAATTGCTGTGAGAAATTGCTTAACCCTTTGATTGACCAAGACGTAGCTACTACGTCACAGTGTCGTCAGGGCACCCAGCCCATGACATAATTTCCAAGATATAGATATATATAGTAGAAAATAGCTGTGTAGTCCAGTTGCGATAGTTCAGAATAAATGAGTCTTCAGTATTAGGTGATACCTTTTTTATTATATAATATATATATTATATATATAATTTATATATATATATATATATATATATATATATATATAATAATAAATAAATAAAAAATGCTCGTTTTGCACCGGGGAGATCGTGTCCTGTATTACTATGGATCGGACGGACGGATGTTGGATGATCCCTTCCCTTCCACCATCAGTGACATAGCAATCATGTAATCGGGAGTACTGGAGGCACTCTAGCCTACACGCAAGGCCGCTGACAGATTTCTCGGGCCCAGGACTAGTTACTTCCGGGACTCCCTCTTCCTCAATTACTCCCTCTCACTCTCACCCCCCGCCTCACATGTATTTCTCTCCCCGGCGTCTCACTCTTTCTCCCTCTTTTCCTCCCTCCCTCACCCACCCTCCTTACGTCAATTACCCCACTCTCACTCAATCCCCCCACAAAATATATATTAAAATCCTCCCGCTCCCCACAATAAATATATAAAAATAAACATTTAAAAAATGACTTACCTTGGGGATAACCCGGCCGGCGCTGCAAGTTGGGACCGACCTCTGGCCAGGCCCGGCTGCCGGACACGGCCGGGCCCTGGCTCTCCATGAGCTGCCTGCAGGCCTCTCCCTCACAGTGTTCCATGTGTTTCTGTCGTCAGCGCGTGCTGGGCCTCCCTCTCATGCCAGCTTACTTCCGGCGCGCTGACATCCCAGAGGGCCATCGCGTGCCAGAGGTGGAAGCTCAGAACACAGTGGGGGAGAGGCCTGCAGGCAGCTGATGGAGAGCCACAAAAAGAAAACAGAGAGCGCACGCCCCATAGTGTGATCCTGTACATTTAATGATGGGAGGGGGTTGGTGGGGGGATTAAAAACACTTACAGAGTATAAGTGATAAACAAGCAATTTGTGACAAAATTATCACCACCGATGCAGGAACCGTCCCGTTACGTGTTAACAGTCAAACTGGAACCCTTGGGCAGTGCATCCGACAGCGTCCGTCCTTAGCGCGATCAAATGAAGTCCTCCACGCAGTGTGACATCAGAGTTGGCCTCAATATAGCTCCTACACGCTCCGGCCGTAAAGCATGTAGGCAACGTGATGACGTAATGTCGTAATTTACGTCCCTGACGCGTTTCGTCGTATCCCTTTGATAAAGTTGCATTATTGTGACGAAACGCGTCAGGGACGTAAATTACGACATTACGTCATATATATATATATATATATATATATATATATAGTTTATAAAAAATAGTATAGTATATCATTTGAAACCCAGCACATAAGCTAAGGGTACCGGGAACGGGGCAAAGGAAAAGCACAAAATGAAAAGAAAGGCAAAAACACATAATCCACCAACGGGAATGTGAAAAAACAAATCAGAAACGATCAAAAAATTCAAATATATCCCAAGAGCCCATTTTGGACTTTGAACCCCACATAACAGAGACCGAGTATGAGTATAACCTGGAATTAATGTTACGTAGAAAGCTAGACAATATGAGACAACAGAAACGGTCAACAGAATGTAAGTAAATCTCCAGAAAAGCAAAAGTTCTCTCTCAACTGTCCCTTAGAGCAGGGGATGAGCAAACTTTAATGCCGAGCCCCCCTTTTTATCCATGATATTTCCCGCCCTCCCCCCCCCTGCCTGATGTAATCAAAATCACATGAAAAAATAAATAAAACCTTTACTAAACGGTATACAATGCAAATACAAATATGTCTAAATACTTACATATTTCAACAGCTCGCGCTTGCAAAATTAGGCGGCGTCCACGCTGCCGCTGAGAGCGGTGACATCACTAACTCTCCAAGCATGAGCACAGGGTGTCCTGCATAATTTTGCAAGCACGAGCGGGGAAGTGTTCTCACTTTTTTTTTTTTCATTATTTTTGTACATTCATAGTATGAGTGATAAAGTGGCAGCCTACCCTTTCACTTGCAGAGGATCGCAGCGAAGCAGGTTGCCAGCGGAGGAGAGCAGGAACCCAGCGCTATTGCAGGGCAGACACCGGAAGGAGAAGCGTTTGACATCACAGCACTCGGGCGTGCTCCTCCCCCGTACGTCCGAAGCACCCACACACACCATCACGTGGCCGCCACCTGCACTATCCTGTTCGGCCGCCGCGCACATCTTCTTGGCTGCCCGCACACATCTTTTTTCGCCCTCCCGCCCACAGCGTCTGCCGGCCGTGCACTCAGGATTCGCCGCACGCGCCCCACATAAATAATCTTGCACCCCCTCAGGGGGTCGCCCCCCTGTATGTGCACCGCTGCATTCAATCACAACACCCACACAATCACAACACACACAACCAACACTCAATCACAACACACACACAGACAACCAACAGACAACACACCCACAACACATACTCAATCACAACCAACACTCACACTCCACACAATCACAACACACACTCCACAATCACAACAGACGCACAGACGCACAGACGCACAGACGCACAGACGCACAGACGCACAGACACACAGACACACAGACACACACTCTTTCACCTTGGGGCTGTGGGGGGGGAGAAGGAAGTACTACGCCTGCTCAGGTCCCCCCCCATGTGCTGCTGAAAACAGACATGATGAGGAGGGCTTATCGGTGTGCAGGGAAGGCCCCGCCCCCGCTTCAGGCAGACGGCACACAGAAGCAGCAGCATAGAGCTTGGCCGCCATGCACAGCTCTGCCCGCCCCCAGGTTTCCCCGCATGCAGCCTGCGCCCCCCCTAAGGGGTCGCACCCCCCAGTTTGCGCACCGCTGCCTTAGAGGCATAATTTAGCTACTAGATGTAAACACTGAATACATAGGAAACAATTATTTCCCCCTTCCACAGGTTATGCCAAAAGGAAATAAGAAGCTGAAGAATGTATGGGAAATTGATCACAGAAGATAGAGCAAGGGTGGGGAAAACGTATGACCAGATGAGGTGAGAATTATGTAGAGCAGTGGTTTCCAATCTTCTTTTGGCTAAGGAACCCTTTGAGAAATTCTGAGGAACCCCAAGTCTCTCTAATAGAGAGAGTCTGAGATCAGATGCATTGTAAATTCTTCTGTATTTGGTACACTTTTAAAATTAACTGAAAATTACTGGGAACCCTTTAGGGATGCCCGGGGAACCCAAGGGTTCCTAGGAATCCTGGTTGAAAACACTGGATGTAGAATTCATGCTATTTACAAGTATATACACTGGTGCAGAGAGATTTGTCTAGACCAAGATGCTTGTCCTCATCACACAAGGGCAAAGCTATACTAATAACCCTAATTGTGTGCTGTGCTTAAATCAAACTACATCTACTGTGGAAACGTCTAAGTGTCCGACTCCCCTTCTTTCAACCTGCCCCCCAGATATAGCAAATTATACAAACAGAAATAAAGCTCCCAAAAAGGCACATAGGGTTCAATCTTCTCAATGATAATCCCTCTTTAGTACAGATACATAATAATGGTAATGTGTGATGGAACACATACACCCTGAGGTCACATAATGGGCGCAGGTGTCACCAGTAAAATAACACTAACACTCAGGATTAGTCATCGGTAAATCAATGCCCAAGAGGTTCCTCGCAGTGTCTTCCTGGCAGCAGTCATCAAGAAGAGGCTGAAAGGTTCATTTGCCCAGCTCTGCATTTTCAGGAGCTTACCCAACCTTTCCCCCCAATTTATGGTTTCCTTGGTGGATTTCATAGTTATAATTGCTATTATAAAAGGTACGCGTTTTATTTTTGGGCACTCATTTTCACAAAGCAATAAATAAATGCCTAGCCGCTCAGCTGAGATGGGTTAGGGTTAGGGTTAACTATTTATGTACAACTGATAAGTGATCCACTTCTCCTTTAGATCAGCGGCTTTCATGACCTACAGCAATATTCCATCTATTCACGTATCAGTCAGTGGAACCACCTAAGGGATAAGGCCATATTGATGGTACTTCTATTTTCCAGTGCACACGATGGACACATACCTATGCATCCTTTAATGGCATATTATCTTGCATCATACTGGTTACCCTATGCTTTCCACACACACGTGTATGCAGTGACAACCCACACACTTACATTTGGGCATATGTTCTATTTTTAGAGCGACCTGCATTTAGCATCGCCATAACCTTAAATCAGACATTGATATTGATATGAGTATGTGACAACTTGCTATCATACATCTGTGGAATACAATATTTACGCTCTGAGAAAAAGCGTAAATAAAAAACACAGTCTGAGGTTATTTTGAAACAGAATAACTCGTGAATTTATTCAAATTGTGACGGTTCAGGGGATTCCTTCCCCTTCTTTCACTCCCTTTGTCCCTTCCCTTGCCAACCTCCCTGTGCTTACCCACTCCTGTCCCGCTCCGGCAACCTCTGATGCTGTCCCTTTGCCTCAGCGCACGCCCCGCAAGTCTCGCGCACCCGCACGGTCCCCGAGCCCCTGCGGCAACGCTCCCCGCTCCCAGACCTCCTCAGTGCCCACTGCCATTCCCTCACCTCCGGTGGCGGTCCCCTCTGTCCCCCTCCGCTGGTGTGCCCGCGGCGCGGCGCTCCGCGCGTCTTGTGACGCAGCCTGTGCGCGTGCACTCTCAGTTTACAGAGGGCGCACGCACACGCTCCTCTTCTAAGGCCTGTCAATCTCGACTCCTCCCATGCCCTGCAAGCAATCTCTCTGTCTGACCCCTCTGTCTCCTCCTGACCTATCCCTGTTGTCTCCCACTTCTCTCTCTGCTCCTCCTTTCTCTCCCATTGGTGTTCCCTCCTTTATAATCCCTGTCTGTCCTCTCTATCATCGCTCTGCATAGTTCCTGTTATCCCTGTGTGTGCAGTCCTATGCTTTGCTCTCTCTGTGTTCCAGCCTGTACCTGCTCCTGTGTATCTTTGGATTCCCCTGGCTTTGACCCCTGCTCGTCCTGGACTACCCTGCTCTCTGTAACCCTTGAACCTTGCTACGAACTCTACTTTGCTGACCTCTGGAACCCTTGGACTTGGCTTACGAACTTGACTACTCTGCTTTCTGGATCCCTGGACTTTGGCGCACGGACACGACCATTCTTACGTTTAACCATCAAAGACGTTGCAAGTATACTAACTATTTTCCAACAGGACTCTATTATCTGTAGTAGGATAGTGTAGTTGATTTAAAAATATATCTTTATTGAATTAAATGTTAAAATATTGGTGCATGGAGTGGAATAAAAAGATCAATGGACACTCTGTCTGATGACTCAGTGTTTCACATATAGTGATGACAACTTGTGTCTAATAGTGGGAACAGTGCCAGCTGTAGCAGGTCGCTACCATTGATTAGACCGCTGTTAGCAGTCTAGAGATGACAGTGTCAGATGTGCTAATAGATGAGTAGTTGCATTCCCCCAGGCCAAAAGAGGAACGTAGTGTACACAGAGGCGGATTAGTTTCAATTGCTATTTGATATAGCCTAGAGCAGCAGAGTATGCTGCATAGTAGGAGGGTGATGGTCTGTAACTTTGTTTGAAAGACTCTGCTAATTGACAAGTCAGCTGTAACTGTTCTGCCTAACCCCTGTTAGGAGTGTACAGCTCTGTCTTGCTTACAGTGGACTCTTGTATTCAACCCCCATGCAAAAATTTACTGTGGAGAGTAAATTCAGAGTTCCATAGATGCTGGGGTGAGTCAGCTGCAGGTATTTTGCCTAACCTCTGTAAGGAGTGTGCAGCTCTGTCTTGCTTACAGTGGACCCTTGTATTCAACCCCCATGCAAACAGTTACTGTGGAGAGTAAATTCAGAGTTCCACAGATGCTGGGGATAAGTATCCCTGCTGGCTAATTGTCAGCTGGAAGCATGAACCTTTATGTGAACCAAGTACTTTCCTAGATAGTATGCCTGTAATCAGATTAAATAGATGGCGTTCTGAACCATTCACCTCAATGATTGCAGCCTTGTAACTAAGTGTAGTCTACCCCCCAAGAAGCAAACCTGACACTGTCCATAAGTTAAAAGAGCCCTGGTCGATGATCGTTTCGCGTCTGCTGCTTTTTCAAGACTTATCTACCCTATACTTTAATTCAGCTTGAGCAGAGGTTCCTTTACGTTTCCTACCCCTCCCCCTCCTTTCCCACGGTATATATTTTCCAACAGGCCCAGCAACGCCATACCACACTCCGGGCTTGCCCCCACTGCTGTGGGTGTGTGGTAATACCGTTCCCACCTCAGTATTGGGGTCTTGCCAGGTCTGCGGGCATACAGGCGTGACACAAATCAAGTGCACATAGGAGACAGCTTTGAAAAAAGCTCTCTAACAGATAACACGCTATGCCATATATTTATACACTAAAAACTTAGTGTCCCACCTCTATGGGGGCTTGGGCATCACTAATATTACCTCATTTTGTAATACATAACAATACTGGATAAATGTCTGTAAGATAAAAATCATTATGGGGTTAAATGGGATGTGTCTGTTCTGCCACCTGGCATATTGTATGAGAAACAGTTTCCCTGTAAGAATCTGAGCTTATCTTAAAGGCTTCTCATAACTTCTGGCCTGTTTACACTTTCATTTGGAGCTGATTGGATGAGGAAAGATCAATAAAGTCAGCTAGGAGCAAAAACATTCCATTCTCTGTTTCACACGTTCGTTCACACAGACGTAAAACTCACAAAGAGAAGACAAGATGGCGGACTAAAATAGTCAAACAAAATGGCTTCCTAGATCCTAATGCTGTTATGTCAGCCCCCCTAATGTCTCAACTTCGTCAGCTCCATACTTGAGTCGATACGCTACCTAACCATTGGGGATTTTTATGTTATTATTATCTTTCACTGTATGTTCACTATTTTCAATATGTTCCCTATTGTGCTTTATTGATGCAATAAATTTTTCTTATTTTTCATTTAGTAATTATGGAGACCTATATTGAGGGTTTCCCTAGTAACAGCTTTTGGGCTATCCATTATTTGCAACGACCTTATAGGGCAGGGGTCGTCAAACCGCGGCTCGCAAAGCCACTTGCGGCATGTCCGTGCGGCTCTCCTAAGGATTTGCGGGGGCAGGCGGATGATGCGGAAGCAAGAGCGTGGGGGGCGCATGATGCGGAAGCAAGAGCGTGTGGGGCGCATGATGCGGAAGCAAGCGCGTGGGGGGCGCATGATGCGGAAGCAAGCGCGTGGGGGGCGCATGATGCGGAACCAAGCGCATGGGGGCGCATGATGAGGAAGCAAGCACGTGCGGGGCGGCGACCGCGAGCATGCCAACGGCGCTTGGAGACTGGACGGTGGCCGGGCAGGTCCAATGGAGAGGAGAGCGGGAACGGAGCCCACACACCCCGCCCACACACCCCGGCAGAGACAGAAGTCTGCATCCTGCCTAATAAGGTAAGGACAACATTTGTGGCCTGGGGGGGGGGAATAAGATGATGATCGGGGGCCAGTGGAGATGAGTTGATGGGGGGGGAGGATGATGATGATGGGGGGCCAGTCAGCCTGAAGTGATGGTGGGAATATGATGGGAGGGGGTGGGGCAGCCTGATGTGATGGGGGGGGCAGCCTGATGTGATGGGGGGGAATAATAATGGGGGGGCCAGCCTGATGTGATGGGGGGGAATAATAATGGGGGGGCCAGCCTGATGTGATGGGGGGGAATAATGATGGGGGGGCCAGCCTGATGTGATGGGGGGGAATAATAATGGGGGGGCCAGCCTGATGTGATGGGGGGGGAATAAGGATGGGGGGGCAGCCTGATGTGATGGGGGGGGGAGGGTGTAAGATGATGATGATATATTTATGGCTCTTTGAAAAATTCTGAATCGTTGTGCTACTCATATTTGGCTCTTTTGGACTAAGAGTTTGATGACCCCTGTTATAGGGGATATTGATACCCCTTGACAAATAGAGTCTTATCCTTATTCCTCAGAGTGCAGGTAATTAGGGACCTTTCTCTTGACTATTAGGGAATCAACATTGTTTATATACACTCACTTTGAATAATAATATAGACTTGAAGACTCTAGTGTGCATATTTGCAGGCGCTTTCCTGTTCTGTGAAGTTTAGGGTTAGGATTTTAATCACGTGACCGCTCCACAAAGCTCAGGTGCCACAGGAGCACAGAACGCCATCTCCCATAGAAAAACGAGCTTAAAAACACATGATTTAGCCACTGTGCCATGACAGCCCCTGGATTACAAACCCCATGACATAGTGGCTATTTGGGGCGCTTAAGTGCTAAAGTTATTATTTTATTTGTATTTATTTTTTAAACAGCCGCCTATCAAAGTCTAGTCCCCTGCTCAAGGCTCTATCCAATGTTGTCAATCCGGGAGATTAATAAATTACTTCAAATTTTATGATTTTAAATACGTTTTTAATTACTAATACTAATACTAATACATTCTCTCAACATGAATTTCATTCCGTTCCCTTGTTACATCCCACACATACGCATTAGTCGGTACAAAACTTAATCTGCCATTTATTTACCTGTCCAAACTGCAAAATAATCCCAGTGCGTCTACAGAGAAATAACATCCTGCTCTGAGTTAACAACCTTCCATCATTTAGTGTCATCAGTAAAGATAGAGACTGCTTTCTAGGCCTACATTAAGGTCATTAATAGGGCCCTCATTAATTTTGTATCTGTTTGTCATAATTTGTATGTAATGGTTTATGTAATGATGACATCTCTGTACCCCCATTGTACTATGCTGTGGAATATGTTGGCGCTTTACAAAGAATAATAATAATTAATAAACAAACTTGAAAAAAAAACGTTGGCCCCAGTACTGAACCTTGAAGCATTCCACTTACAACTAGCCCGATCTAAAGATGTTGCATTTCCAATAATTATCTGCTGCCTATCCTTCAACCAGTTCTTAATCCAGGTTAAAATATTGGCACCCAGACAAATTTCCTTTATTTTTGCACATTAATCCCCTTTAGGAACCATTTAAAATCGAAATAGATCACATCAATTTCATAGATTTAAATGGGCTGTTTTCAAATTAAAATCACCATAAATTTAAATGGGAATTTTATGCCCAAAAATGTCTTCAATAGCCACTTCTGCAGATAGAGAATTAGGCCTTGTACTGTAATCCAGGGAGATGATTGTATTTTACATTTCCTTCCTGCCTGGTGTTTGTTTACATTACCTCCGTTTCAGAACACGTTACCAGTGTCCTGTTTGGGAAAGTGATGATGAAGCCTTAGCTCATTGACACATTTCTTGCGTTTCATAATGTTAATTTACGTACATTACTGGAGGCCCCATCCCCAGGAATTTGGGAACCCGGGTGTCTCGGGAGCTGAAATGAATGCAGTTCAGCTCCCGGGTGTCTCTGGAAATGAAATGAACGCAGTTCATCTTCAGAAACCCCCTGCTTCCTATACCTGGTGGTTTGCCTAGAGAACAAAGTCTTTATAACGGTTGAGGACACTAAAATGGGTATAAATGTAGTTCATGGTGTCATTTCTCTGAAGACTAAACAACTTGGTAACATGGTTAGG
Organism: Ascaphus truei; assembly: GCA_036426205.1. NCBI lineage: Eukaryota > Metazoa > Chordata > Amphibia > Anura > Ascaphidae > Ascaphus > Ascaphus truei. Next base: position 163,486 of record CM071588.1, read on the forward strand.
TAATGTATACAAAGCAGCAGAGGGGATGGCCAGCTGAGGATAAATGCTCTCTCTAGGACAGGGGTGGCCAACTCCAGTCCTCAAGGGCCACCAACAGGCTAAGTATTAGGGATATGACTGCTTCAGCACAGGTGTCTCAGTCAGTGGCTCAGTCATTGAGCCACCTGTACTGAAGCAAGGATGTCCTTAAAACCGGCCTTGTTGGTGGCCCTTGAGGACAGGAGTTGGCTGCCCCTTTTCTAGGATAATCGTATCATGCAACCACAATCGTAGCTGAATGGAACAAAAAACTGTGATGCAGACCGAGGTGAAATATTCTCGGGCAAAACAGCAATCAAGATATTTTACAAATAATATTCAAAATACAAAGTCCAGATTTTCTCGTGCTTTACTTACTCGCCAAATATTAATTGCATTTAATTTTGCTCTTGATTTTTCTTCTCTCTTATCATGCAGACATCAACTCAAATACAAACCGTTTTTGTCCAACCCCCATTTTATTTCCTCCTATACTTTATGTAGTCGTTGTAGGGGTAAAACTCATTAAGTGTATTTTTGGCAAAAACTCACTAAATGCATTTCCTGGCTTTGAATATCTTGATATTTCTATTGAAAAACTCATTAAAGACACCTAATCTTCAGAACTTGTCATATTAAAATACCATCCTTTTTAAATCCAGAATTTTTCCTGTAAAAAAGAAAATGTAAATCTCCTTTTCCTCAAAGAATGTACAGTAGATAATGACCTCTACGACGACATTTAAAAAATAAATAAATAAAAAATAATTTATATATTATATTAGGGTTAGATCCCCCTGAGGAATGTCCTTTTTGGAGGACCGAAACGTTGGGTTTCTTGATGTACCACTATTTTCACCAATACACTTTGTGAAGTTTTCTACAATTGAGTGCTGTCTCTTGCTTTACCAGACCTTGGAACGGTAATGTATGTCTATATTATCCATATGGGGCAAACACCTACAGCCTATCAGCACCTAAGGAGTGCCAACTGTTCTATTTGACTATATATATATATATATTTATATTTATAATGGCTTCGTTCAAATGTACTGTATTTGATTTTTATGTACTGTGGCATACCTGTTAGTAGCACATAATATTAGTTAATGGAAGATTTGTTTTTATTCCATACATTTACTTCATGATGTAAACCCTCTGCATGCTAAAACACCTTACTTCTGAATGTCTCTGGTGAAGCGAGTTATATTCCTTCTTCAAGTCTGCCTCTCTCTCTTCCAAGCGACCAACTGATAGAAAAGAAAAATACTCACATGAAAAATTAGTACAATCAGCAGTGGAAAATGCACTATATAACCCCCACAGCTGCATGCATTATTAGCCCACGACTCACTCACAGGCCATTTTAACATTTTTGCAAGAAAACTGTAAAAGAAGGATGTCGCTGTCAGTTTTCAGGGCTATCCCAGAAGCCCAAAAATAGTTTGTTTTACAGAACATGCTCAACTTTTATTAGATGTTTGTCTCATGTGCATATTTGGTCACGTGACTTCTTCTTATGCAAAAAAATAGGGTGTGTTTTTTCTTCCATATTTTTTAAATAACCCTTTTCGGTATAATAGCGAGGGAGTTAGATGGGGGCTCTAGTTGTGCAAACATGTTGAATTCAGTGACCTCAGAGGAATCGAAACCCTTCGCAGTGTCTCAGCTCACCATGTTTACAAACTAACTTTAAACATGTAATTAAAAATACTTGTGTATCACACTTTGGTATGAAAAGACAATCAATAACCCAGCTGTAACCCCTTAAATGCATGACTGCCATTAGTATGCTTTGTTCCCAGGGACCATTTTGCGGTTTGTGGTGCTACAAACATCGAAAACATTTGGTATAAGGTGAACGTTTGTTGGCGTTTCCACATGAGAGGAAAATGGTTTGCTCAGTATTATGGCTATAGCTGTTATTCACTGTGCTATGAAACTTTATTCATTTGCATAGGGCATCAAGTTTCCCTGAATAGGAAGATGATGACTTCATAGCACAGGGTTCTGCATTAGTTCATTTTTAACGGTGGACTGCTCCCCTATTGTGGCACTATCCATTCTATCTAATCTGTCTGTCACCACCCAGATGATCCGAATCAAGTTACAGGGACACACCTCTGGTGTCACTGACATGCCCCCTATCACACACATACACTTTTTTTAAAAGAAAGTACACCCTCTTTGAATTCCATGCTTTTACATATATACACACACACACACAATAGAATATATACATACGTGTGTGTGTGTGTGTGTGTGTATGTGTGTGTGTGTGTGTGTGTGTGTGTGTGTGTGAAAAAAATATAAATATATATAACAGTATTCCAAACCTTACGGTACCAGAATATCTAGGAACATTATTTATAAACAACTAGAATTAGTGATAAACACATCCAGCTGTAAAAAAAAAAAAAATTATAATAATATGCCTTCCTGAGTTTGGCATGGCATAAAAATATACTAAAAATAACATTATAAAAATGCATAGAAGTGCAATGCAGTGGCGTTCACCTATACCTGAAGATTCAAGACTTTGTAGGACCAAGAGATAAGCTTTACCCCCTCTGACAGTCATATGAAATGTGTATAGAGGGAAAACACTATAACCCAGAAAGATTGTGAGATTTTTGGGTGGCAAACATCACCCAAGATTGAAAGAGGGTACCTTCCCATCTTAACATCAGGTGAGGCCATGAAGATAACTCTCTCCAAACTACTCAGGGCCTGAGTAACCCTCCAAGGTTATCGCCAACTCGCCATCAGGAATTTCTGTTATTTCACAAAGGGACTTCTTTACCCAATATCTAAAGGCTAGTTCCCTCTTTTAGTTTCACGGGTCTCTTTAACTGGTCTCCACCTCTTTAGATTCAGACCCCATTTGTATAGCACAACATTTTTAAGAAGGTCTTCTTTGTCTTTCAAGTAGGAAGGTAACAAGGTGACGAAGGGTGTTAATGTCTGATAAAGAAAGGCGCTTTCTTTTTCACTCAAGCTATTTAGCCCCTATAATATCGTACCACCGGGGGGGATACGTAGGATTTTGAGGTATTTTTTGTATCTGAGATGACTGTCCTCTAAACCTCTTTTGATGATTATTGTAAGCTCTTTAAAAAACAGAAGAGATGGATCATTATCCAATACTCTATAACATGTTTTATTGTGGAGTGGTTTCAGATTTTTCCCAATATAGTGCTTTTCTTTTTGTAATACAAGGTTTCCCACTTTAATAGAGGGCTTAATCAGAACTCCTTTCATTGCACCAAGTTCTTTCAGAGCATTCCTTCTAAAATGATCTAAGCGCTAGATTCTGTTATTGGTGTAAATGTACTTTGGGGTTTAATTGTGTAAAGGGACCTTGCCCTGATTTTCACTCATTTTCTTCTAAGAGAGACAAGATTTTTTAGTTCAGATCATTTTCATCCAGATTGTTTAAGCCTTGAATTTGTGAGAGCCTCCTCGTTCGCAGCATACATACCAGTGAGGGTATCCGATTTACTTCCAGGATATTAAAGGGAATTTAAATGGCTGTCCAATATTAAGCGCCTACCGATAACGTTACGGGCTTCCTATTGCCCTGAAGGACCCAGCAGATTTTGTGTCCATTTTGTTTCTCCCAGTGAGATGTAAAACTAGTAACTTCCCTAGGGAGTATCTCTTGGGGACTGAGTGGTGCACAGAGCAACAGATAATGTGGTTCAGCCCTGTACTCATCCTGTAAAAAACAGACCGGCCAGGATTGCTGCTTTAATGTTTAAGGGAGTCTGTCACATTTCAAAAACATGTAGATCATTGAAAAAACAACAACAGCACTCCAGTGGGCTTTGAAAATATTTTTTAAAAGGTGATAGGGAGTACAGATTGACGTTTCACTCCGTGTTCCAATCACCTTTTAAAAATATTGTGCTGTTGTTTTCTTCAATTATGTACATGTTATACCCCACCCACACTGTCTGGGTTCTCCACGCACCCGTGGCAGATTACCGTTTAGTATGTGAGTGCACCTTCCTCCCATCTACATTTCACAAACAAACATTTGAAAAAAATCATATAATGCGTTATTTAAAAACAGAAACAATCGGTATTTATTTAGTGTTTTGGCTATGTGCTTACTTTGATCTGCATAGTTTTTCGCTTTAAGTTCAAGTTGCCTTGTTTGTGATTCCAAATTTTCCACACGCGTTTGCAACTCTTTCTTATCTTGTTCTTGAGAATCTTCAAATTCAATAAATTTCTAGAAATAAAGAAAAAAAATGTGTGACTTGTCTAAAGTGCATAAAGATTCATGTATAATATAATGTGCTCTAGAAACCACTGAGGGTTTACATTGTGGGGCACTTCACAGATCCCCTGATCTGAATTGGATAGGTGGGATGTCATAGAATATATTTTTTATTATGTTTACATTTATGAGTGTAAAATATTTTTTCAGTGGAGGCACGCAAACCTCCAGGTGTGCAACGCCAAGGGTTATTTCAGTCATCTCATTTCACGGGTGATCATAAAGTGATCCCCCTCCACATTACATGAATGGATAATAGCCATGAGAGACAGCATGGTCATCCTATGTGGATCCAGAAGGTGGTTCCTAGTGTAACCTGAAAAAACAATATGGACGCGTAGCAACTTTTGATATTGGGGTTTTCCTTACTAAACTATGTCTGATCACCAAAACTATTCACCTTTCGCAGTCCTCTTCTTTTGTTGGTTTTGTGTCTCACTAGGAATAGTTTTGTTTAGAACACAGATATATAATATGAAATTATTCTTATGTATTTATTTGAGGGTTACACACAGTTCCACGGGCTCAGAAGCACAATTTTGTTCTTACAAATACGGTAGGATTACAGACTATTTGATAGGTGTCGTCATTTTTATCAATCAAGGGTACTAAACATTCATGACAGTAAAACTGTTTCTGGGGGGGGGGGCTGGTGAAAAAAAGCCAGATACATTTTGCATTTATGTTTGTAGCTACATTTAGTTTGAAAACTTTCAAATCACAATTGTAATTTTATTTGTTGGATGATGGTGTTCGATATGTCACAATCGGTTCACAGCTACTTTTTGCGGTTACGTAGTGTTTCCGTTCCTGAGCCTCTACCCTCCCTTGTTTATATTTTCTTTATGTGGTTGACTATTACATCTTGCATCATTACAATTTTACTTTGGGTATACATTTTGCATACATTTATTTTGTGCTTCAGGTTCAAGGCTTTTGATTTTAATTTTTTATGTAATATGCCAAATTGTCAATGTAACATTTACCATTTTTTATGCTGGCATACGTGCAAAACAATCATTTTTCTTTTTCATTCATTACAAACAAAGGCTAAGGCCCCGGTCACGCCGCTGTAACGCGCGCCCGCGCTTTTGGCGGCGCGTTCAGCCGATTCCCCGGTCTGCAGCTCACTGCAGGAGGAGAGACCGGGGGGGGGCGTGGCGGAGGAGTGACGGGGGCGCGGCCATGACGTCACCGGCAGGTTCGCCCTCATTGGCTTAACCGCCGGGGGGCGTGCCTAATCGCTCGACGCGAGTCCTGCTCTCAATTCTATTGAGAGCAGGAGTAGCTCTCGCGCGAGCGCTGCGGCCCCCCCTCGCAGCGGGCCCAGCACCATTGCGGGGAGGGCTCTCGTGCGCGCAGCGTCCGCCACAGCGGACGCTGTAGTAGGCAGCGGGGGCAAGGCCAAAGAGCTATCGGCTTCAATTTGTAACCATTGCTAGCCACGCTCACTTTTTGACACATATATGTACTTTGAAACCCTCCAATCCTGTGCTCCCCTATTTTTCATACCAATTTCTAAGGATCCAGGTGTGACGGGGAGCAAAGGGTTAACACCTGATTTGCTATGCATTACTGTTGTTGCCCTGTCCCCGCCATTTTTATTCCCCATTTGCAGGCTATTCCCTGTCTGCGAGGGTAAAAGACAAGATGCATTGCTTGCCATACCCTCTAACCAACACATGATGGCAGATCTTAAATGTAAGGTAGGAGGTATTTTTTTGTAAGTCCAAGCAGGAATTACTTGGACATCTAGCTGTGATATGGGTTAATGAGCTGGGGCTATTTTTATGACCAAGCCTCAAAGGGTTTAAAAGAGTGTCAATTAGGAAAAGACCCAGAGACCCATAATGTATACAATACTGGCATACTGATGCACAGCAGATGTCAGGCTAGTGACACCTTTGAGTCAGAAACCAGACACAGTGGCACCAAGTTATGGGTGTAGCCCAGGTATGCTAAGTGGCATGGGCGTCAACCTGACCCATGCGCCCTGCCCACTGGACAGCCCTTTTGACCGGTCTTATGAACTGTGGGTAACTTGGCTATTCGTGGGATTTTTTTGTTCCCACGAGGGGATTGGATCCACATGTTAAAGATAGCTTTCGGCAGTCTATAACTATGGCTCCCCAAGTATCCCCAGGGTGATTCCTGAATTTGAATCCATGATGTAAAGATGCAAGACTTTGTTCCAGCACAGCAGCAACCAGTCCAGGAGTGAAGGGGTTAATAACCACATACCCACAGGACTTTTAAAACCCAGGCTGCATTTCTTGCGCTTGCAGAGGACAATTTATTTTGTTTCAAAGGACAATTTCTTTCATTCCCTTATTTCAGTAAGTGTTGTTTTCAAGTGTATTCTGCAGATTTCGTGTGTTTGTCTATTAAGGAAATAAATCACAATTTATTTTGCAATTTGTTCTGTTCAATCAAGTACCCAGAAATATAAATGTGTTCATAAAAGTTGGTGTCATCGTGACACCAGGATTGATCCTAGGTTAAGTTGAGCAACAGGCGCCTTCAACCCAGGAATGTTTTGAACAGTTGGGAGGTAGTGAAGGTAGTATTTATTCATCTTGAACGGACAACCTGCCGCAGTTTGCGCCCGAGTAATCCCTGTTCCGTTCTGGTAAGTGCGCCTGCAAGGTTTATAGAAGACCAAGGTTTATGTAAGAGGTGTAGTATAGTATCAGCCAGGGATCTGCTCATATGCTTCGTTACAGATGTGGGTTGTAAAAGTGGATAGAGAGGGTGCAAGTCGGATATTGAGGGGAAGGGCATTCCAGAGGTGTGGGGCAATCAGTAAGAAAGGTTTAAGGTGGGAAAGGGCTTTAGATACAAAAAGGGGCAGAGAGAAGACATCCTTGCAGAAATGCAAGAGTCGGGAGGGTGTGTGTGTACACACACACGCTGAGGTAAAAGAAAGTAGATATGTATTTCTTATGGCGAGTGTGGATTGCTGCTTTAAGTAAAGGAGAGTCATCTGACATCAGGGGACGTGGCTGCGTAGACAGCAGTAAGGATGAAAGTCAGGCCGTCAAGAGCAGGGAAGAGCCAAAATAGGGTGGTGGCCAACCATTCAAAAACATATGGGAAACAGTCAAATGTTTCCAATTATAAAGGGTAATAAACTTCTTGGAACTTTGCCCCAAAGTTAACATTTTTTTAATATTTTGAAATCAAACAGTTAAACTGTGTTTTTAAAGATTCTTTGATGAGACTACTAGTTTGCTCTACCCCTTTTGCGAATGCTGCACAATTAGTTCAATAAAAAAGCACCAGATTTACTGTGCAACACAGTACAGAATCTGTATCAATCTAACTTTTTGCACAACATCTGTATCAATCTAACTTTTTGCACAACATGGAGCAAACATTCATTAACTATCTCCGGTGGGAAAAGTATGAAATTTGAGTATCTTGAACCAGGCAACTGAGTTAATAAACATCAGGCATGACACCCTAATGCCTCAAAGAGGAAAATTGCACCACTTACAGGCACAAACTTTGTTACATCCCATGCAGTGCGCAACTCCTCTGCCAACGGCTCCAAGCAAGTCCCAAAGTCAGACACTGACAGAAGAGGAGCAAATGTGACACAGTGTCAGTGCAATAAACAGATGCACATAGCACCAACATAGGGGGTAATTCTATATTGTCCGAAGCGACCTATGGCGCTGCAATGTGCCGGAAACCCACATCGGAAGCTTCAAACATATAGAATTAACCCATTAATCTCAGAAGACTCATATTCAAGCCCTCTTATATGTATAAATATGTAATTTGAGTAGATCTTTAAAGAAAGATTGTACATTACATTTAAAATACTAGCAAAACAGGAAGTTGAAATGGAATTGAATTGAATAAATTGAAACAGCAATAATAAACACATCATTTTGCAGTAACTAGGCATTCATTTAATTTTCTAACCAACTTTATTGAAACTTCAATAGACTTATCGAGTTCCTCAGTAATTTGATCAGATAAATACAGACATCACAATATGTAAAACGTTTATCGCACAAATTTACTGAACAGGACTAAACTGTGAAGCTCCTATCGTCCCATGCAAACAAAAAGGTTGATGCCTTCACACTTAGCACCGCGTAATAAATATGGCTGTATACCAGAGAGATTTGGGAGGGAATAGGAATTCTCTTCATTGTCAAAACAAGCGCATTTGGAGGTTGAGACTTAAATCAGTGTATGAAAAAAATATATATATTTTTTTTTTTTTTAATTGGCAAAATTAAAGCTATCAAAATTCTGAAAGGTTCAACTAGGACGGGTTTGTGTGGCTCAGCAATAAACTGGAGATATTGCAATAAGGACTGCTCTAAAAATATAATCTATAACATTTCATTTAAAAAAAAAAATAGATAATTTCTGGTGATTTTATCCAGGCTTTTATACTGCCTTAGCGATCATCACCGGCCTCTCATCTATCCCAGGTAAACCAAGGCGTTTGGTAGCGTTTCAAGCAATAATCTCGTTTCCCCGAGGACCGGAGCTGAACCGCACTATTTTTAGATCCAGTGACCCCTGGTTTCCGAGAGAACTACCGGTGTTTTCCTCCCCTTTTAGGGAACTCAAAATGGCAGCCAGATCTCGCAGGGTAATAGAAAGCAGCGTCAACGGAGGGGGTTGGAAACGTTACGACTTCCTATTAGACAATCTAAATGTCCAAGGAAGTAACACAAGCATCTAAACTAAAATATCTCTGGGAAGCAGGGGGTCCCTGATTCAAATTATGCCATTCAGCGGGATATCAGCTTTACCTTTGAATAGTCTTGGCACAATAAAAATTGATCTGTTAATATCCATGACAATAGTTTTAATACATTCCTGTGTATAATTTTAACAAAAGTCCACGTTACCAGGAAGGTGTTATGTCCTTGTCAATTTTGAAATGTGTAATGTGAATTCTGTAAAGAAATTGCTATTTAATATAATGTACGTCGACTTGTAAGGAAAAGTGAACTTTTATTAAGAGAGAAAGTAGAAATCTATAAATGTTCATGGCTAAATATCAAGGAAAACACACAAAAGGGTGACCAAGCCACCTAATAATTGCACTCATGCTGTGAAAGTAGTGAACAAGGTATACTACGAGTAGTAGTTTAATAATCTACTACCAAAAAATGGGAACAGACCACCAAAGGTACCGCAGCACCATTGAACACAAGACGCAAAATAATAAACTTTAATAGACTGTAAATCACGACGAAAATACGTGACAAAATATATACAGTGTAGTTAAAACACTCCACGGACGAGACTGAGCAGCTAGTGAATAAATGTAGGGGCTACAGGTCCAGTGAGAAGTATAGTTGAAAGGTATAGTAACCACACTTAAACAGGTCCTGTTGATACAGGGTCTGATACAACTATATATACCCCAAGTAGATATGCACTGGAGAAACAGAACAATGTCCATGCTCACATATAAAGTAAATGCAGCAGCAGATAGAACACACACAATCCCAAAAAGTAGTGATACTGCCCTTTAAAGCTGCAGTTCATGCAATATCCTTCAGTGTTTTTTTTTTAATAAATCATTTCTGTAGTGAGAAAAAATACTTTTAGCATTTTCTGTTTTAAAAAAAAACAACTTTGAAAGACCAATTTTCTTGTATTCTATTCTAACCCTAACCCTATAGCAACGATTTACATTCCCCATATTTAAAGATGTCGCCAAACTTTGCCAATCCATAGACGGAGAACGAATTGATCGGCAGCTATGCAGTTTTTTAGGTAAGTAATCAACTAATCAACATGCACAAGTCTAACCCACGCCGACTGTTCTCTGTCTTTGATACTCTACTCAAACCACCCTCAGCTGCCTCTCCTTCCTCCATCTCCGCTCAGGACTTTGCTGACTATTTTAAGGAAAAGGTGGAATACATACTTCAGAACATCCCCTCTGTCTCTTCCTCCCATCCTACACCTCTTCCTAACTCTCCTCCTGCCTTCCTTGAATCTTTTTCCACTGTCTCAGAGGAGGATGTGCCGATGTTGATCGCCTCTTCTCCCTCTACCACTTGCCCTCTTGACCCCAAACCCTCCCATCTCCTAAAACCTCTTGCTCCTACTATAATCCTTACACTCACACAAATTTTTAACACCTCCCTCTGCTCTGGAACCTTTCCATCCTCCTTCAAACATGCAACAGTCATACCATTACTCAAAAACAGCAAGCTTGACCCTACCTGTCTTTCTAACTATCGACCTGTCTCCCGCCTGCCTTTTGCCTCTAAACTCCTTGAACGTCTTGTATTCTCTCGCTTGCTCCATTTTCTCAACACCTATTCTCTCCTAGACCCTCTACAATCTGGCTTCCGCACTGCTCACTCCACGAAAACAGCCCTCACTAATATAAACTGACGACCTCCATGATGCCAAAGACAGAGGTCATTACACTCTGCTCATATTACTCGACCTCTCTGCAGCATTTGACACCGTGGACCACCCTCTTCTCCTCCACATTCTCCATACTCTTGGTATTCGGAACAAAGCTCTATCCTGGATCTCATCCTACCTCTCCCATCGTACTTTCAGTGTCTCTTCTGCTAACACCTCCTCCTCTATTGATCTCTCTGTGGGGGTACCCCAGGGCTCTGTCCTGGGACCTCTTTTCTCCGTATACACTCTCTCTAGGTGACCTAATAACATATTTTGGGTTTAATTATCACCTCTATGCTGACGACACACAAATATATTTCTCAACACCCGACCTTACACCTGCTGTACAAACCAAAGTTTCTGAATGTCTCTCTGCTATATCATCCTGGATGGCCCTCCGCCGCCTTAAACTCAACATGGCTAAAACAGAGCTCCTCATACTTCCTCCCAAACCTGGCCCTACTACCTCCTTCCACATTACTGTTGGAACTACGATCATTCACCCAGTAGCCCAAGCACGCTGCCTAGGGGTCACACTCGACTCCTCTCTCACATTCGCCCCTCACATTCAAAACAATTCTAAAACCTGTCGCCTTTTCCTCCGCAATATAACAAAGATGCGCCCTTTCCTCTGTTGCTCGACTGCTAAAACTCTGACTCAGGCCCTCATTCTCTCCCGTCTTGATTATTGTAACCTCCTGCTGTCCGGCCTTCCTGCCTCTCACCTGTCTCCTCTACAATCTATCCTAAATGCTGCTGCCAGAATCACTCTACTCTTTCCTAGATCTGTCTCAGCATCTCCCCTCATGAAATCCCTCTCCTGGCTTCCGATCAAATCCCGCATCTCACACACCATTCTTCTCCTCACTTTTAAAGCTTTACACTCTTCTGCCCCTCCTTACATCTCAGTCCTAATTTCTCGTTATGCACCATCCAGACTCTTGCATTCTGCTCAAGGATGTCTTCTTTCTACCCCCTTTGTATCTAAAGCTCTCTCCCGCCTTAAACCTTTTTCACTGACTGCCCCACACCTCTGGAATGCCCTTCCCCACAGTACCCGACTAGCACCCTCTCTATCCACCTTTAAGACCCACCTTAAGACACCCTTGCTTAAAGAAGCATATGAATAGCACTGTGGATATTCTGAACACGATACATAAAGCTTGGCCCCCTGCAGACGCACTTACCAGAACGCCCTCCTACTGTCTCTGTACGTTCTCCCTACCTACCAATTAGACTGTAAGCTCCTCGGGGCAGGGACTCCTCTTCCTTAATGTTAGTTTTATGTCTGAAGCACTTATTCCCATGCACTGTTATTTATATTATCTGTTATTTATTTGATTACCACATGTATTACTACTGTGACGTGCTATGTACATTAATGGCGCTATATAAATAAAGACATACAAGTAGAGATTGCCCACATTAAACTATTGAAGTTAACAAAAAAAACGGGAGCCTGAACTGCAGCTTTAAGTATCCACACACTGTTACATTCACAGTGCTCTGCTCGTCACCATGACAGTGAGGAGGACTGACGTCACTCTACCCGACAGCTGTTTCGCACGTCTCGGCGCGCTTCTTCACAGGTGGAGAAGTGAGCATGGACATTGTTCTGTTTCTCCAGTGAATATCTACTTGGGGTATATATAGTTGTATCAGACCCTGTATCAACAGGACCTGTTTAAGTGTGGTTACTATACCTTTCAACTATACTTCTCACTGGACCTGTAGCCCCTACATTTATTCACTAGCTGCTCAGTCTCGTCCGTGGAGTGTTTTAACTACACTGTATATATTTTGTTACGTATTTTCGTCGTGTTTTACAGTCTATTAAAGTTTATTATTTTGCGTCGTGTTCAATGGTGCTGCGGTACCTTTGGTGGTCTGTTCCCATTTTTTGGTAGTAGATTGTTAAACTACTACTTGTAGTATACCTTGATCACTACTTTCACATCATGAGTGCAATTATTAGGTGGCTTGGGTGACCATCTGGTCACCCTTTTGTGTGTTTTTCTGTATCCATTTCCCCTATGCACCAGATATTTCATTGTCTGTTTGGTGAGCGTAGTGTCTCTGTACTAAATATCAAGGAGTCTGAGTGATGACCAATGTGTATGCATCATGGATATTTAGGAGGGAATATGGGAGATTTCCAAACTTTCCATAGTAATGGTTGACTTGTCATGTTGTGTCTGTAATTAAGTCCTTCATTTGTATATAACAAACCAAAATTCATGGGCATGTAGCACCCATATAAGAGAGGGGGAAAAAACACACGCTTACAATATTAAAATATTAGTGCTGCATGTTGAACCTGTAGGTATGTGTGCGACAGTGAATTTTTGCCGTAGGGTTACAAGGTGTTAGGTGCTGACATTAGCAGGGTGACCAGTTAGGTATATATATATAGGTTATATAGTGTAAGTGGCATCATGCAGTCTTGTGAATTTCAAACTGATTCTGTTAAGTTTCTATTTGGTATAATGTTTCTCTATGGAGAAAACAGAAACATACATTTTTGATGACTTAATATCCATGAACCTCCCAGATAAACCGGGGACGTCTTTATTTATCATGGACGTTTGCTGGGGAATGGGGTAAATAGTTTTAATCTTCCATCAGAATCGCAACCTTTTATCAGAGAAAGAAAAATCATGGGGGGGAACCCCCAAGGGATCCCCCCCCCCCCCAAATGGAGGGAAGAAAAACGGGATCCCCATAGAGAGGGGATGGGGAAAGGGATCCCCATAGAGGGGGGATCCCCATAGAAAGGGGGTGGGGAAAGGGATCCCCATAGAGAGGGGGGATCCCCATAGAGAGGGGGTGGGGAAAGGGATCCCCATAGAGATATGGGGACTGTTGATGCCGAAGGTGCGTGCGGGCCCATAGAGAGGGGTGGGGAAAGGGATCCCATAGAGGGGGGAGGGATCCCCATAGAGAGGGGGGGGATCACCATAGAGAGGGAGGGGAGAGAAGGGACCCTATGGAGAGGGAGGGACCCCATGGAGAGAGAGGGAGGGACCCCATGGAGAGAGAGGGAGGGACCCCATGGAGAGAGAGGGAGGGACCCCATGGAGAGAGAGGGAGGGACCCCATGGAGAGAGAGGGAGGGACCCCAGGGAGGGACCCCATGGAGGGAGGGACCCCATGGAGGGAGGGACCCCAGGGAGGGACCCCATGGAGGGAGGGAGGAAGGAATCCCCGTGGGATGGCTATAGAGCCCCTTATTTCAATGCACACAGCAGGAAGCGGCCTAGTAAACAATCCCCCGGTAACCTCCCCACCTCCTCGGCGTGTTTCCTCAGCGCCTTCTCCCTCTCGTACTGTGTGATCAGCTGCTCGTTGTCCTCCCTCAGCAGCTCCAGCTCCACTTCGTGCTCCTGGTTCTCGGCGAACACAGCGTCCAAGTTCTCCAGCACCGCGACCACCAGCGGCATGAGCTCCTTCACCGCCTCCTCGTCATACTTCCCTATCAGCCGCTCAAACTCGCGGTATATGGAGCTGGCGAGACCGGACACCCGCTCAGACATCATGGCGGAGGTGCCGGGGTCCTCCTGATACACCACCCCGTCTCCCAGCTCCATGTCCCCGGGTCTCCGGGGGGAGCCTTATCACACAGGCACTTTGTATTCCTCGCGCCTGGCTTCCTTCCTTCCTTCGCCTCCTGTGACGTCACACAAGCAGCCGCCTTCCCGCCGCCCCCTCCCGGGGAACAGCTGGGCGCGTGGGGCTCAGGAGAACGTCACATGGGTATGAGTGTGTACATGTGACATGGGTATGAGTGTGTACATGTGACATGGGTATGAGTGTGTACATGTGACATGGGTATGAGTGTGTACATGTGACATGGGTATGAGTGTGTACATGTGAACATGTCACATAGATGTGAGTATTTGCCTGGGAACATATCATAACTTTTTTGCATTTGGAGAGGAAGAAAGTTTAGTTTTGAAGTGATTCCTTGGACGGCACTCTTAATCATAATCGTGTTAATCCGAATCAGTGTTTACACTGGTTTCTTACTAAATTTTACCAGTTGTAAAACAATTACAGTACCAGTTTCCTTTTCGACTCATGATTTGTAACTGACAATATCTCCTTTTTTTTAATATAGATTTTGAGGTAAGCAGCTCCAAATGATTCACTAGCCTGGAAACTTGAGGTTAAACTGATTCACTACAGTGCACTATTAAACCTAATACATTCACACACTCATCGCACACACCAATTGAAAGACAATTAGCAGTCTAGTTTTTGACTCACGACATGTAACTGTAATATATATACCTTCTTTGCATTGATGTTTAAGGTATACATACATAAAAAAAAAGGTGCCACAAGTCCTACTAAGCAATTAGTGTGTGTGTATATATATATATATATATATATATATATATATATATATGTATATATATTTATGTGTGTATATATACATATGTATATGTGTGTATATGTGTGTATATGTAAAAGGGTATGTCTTTTCTGCCTATCCCCATCCGTTTATGCAAGGCCTGCTAGCTGCAGGCTGTAACGGATTAATCTGTGGGCTTTTTGACCCCCCTCATGCCCCTCTTATGAGTGACAGAAGTAAGGTGATGACTCATGGCCTGTGTAAGCCTATCTGGTATAGGTATAGACCATGAGCCCGCCCCTTCTTGATCCTACTAGGAGGGAATGCAAATTTAGTTAAGTCCTGTTCCTGCTCTGGAGGAAAGAGGAAGCAGAGCGCTGTGAGTCTCTCCCATAGTGGGATGAGAGTGCTCAGCCTTGGGGCTGAGAGAACATCTGACCAAGGAAGATGACCCTATACTATCAGGGTGAAGCACCATCCAGAGGTGAGAACCCAATGAACCTTTGCACCGCTGCAAAGATCTGATGCAGTGACTGCTGAATAAAGCCCTTTGTTAATTATACACCAGCCTGGATTGAGTCTGTGCATGTGGTGTATGGAAGATGTGCTTCAGAGAGGACTGTCTCTGGTACTACCAGAGCCCCCTGAAGCTGGAGGCGCTGAACACCAAAGGAAAGAACTACAGATTACATCAAAAACCTGTCCTGATCTCCACTACACCGCAGATCAGCTCTCCTGAACCTACAGGTATGCCTCAGCACCACACGGTAGCAATAAAGTGGATCTCTCAGAGGGTGGGGGAAACAGTGATATATACACACACACACAAACAGTTGTGTGAAAAAGAAAGTACACCCTCTTTGAATTCTATGGTTTTACATATCAGTACATAATAATCATCTGTTCCTTAGCAGGTCTAAAATTAGGTAAATACAACCTCAGATGAACAACACATGACATATTACACCGTGTCATGATTTATTTAACAAATATAAAGCCAAAATGGAGAGGCCATGTGTGAAAAACTAAGTACACCCTTACTGCTTCCATAGGAATTAAGATGCTAAGTAGCAGACAGGTGCTGCTAATCAAATGCCCTTGATAAATTGATCATCAGCAAGTGTGACCACCTCTATAAAAGCCAAAGTTGTAGCAGTTTGCTGGTCTGGAGCATTCAGGTGTGTTTTAACACAATGCCAAGGAGGAAAGACATCAGCAATGATCTTAGAGAAGCAATTGTTGCTGTCCATCAATCTGTGAAGGGTTATAAGGCCATTTCCAAACAATTTAAAGTCCATCATTCTACAGTGAGAAAGATTATTCAAAAGTGGAAAACATTCAAGATAGTTGCCAATCTTCCCAGGAGTGGACGTCCCAGCAAATTCAACCCAAGGTCAGACCGTGCAATGCTCAGAGAAATTGCAAAAAACCCAAGAGTTACATCTCAGACTCTACAGGCCTCAGTTAGCATGTTAAATGTTAAACTTCATGACAGTACAATTAGAAAAAGACTGAACAAGTATGGTTTGTGTGGAAGGGTTGCCAGGAGAAAGCCTCTTCTCTGTAAAAAGAACATGGCAGCTCGGCTTAGGTTTGAAAAGTTGCATCTGAACAAACCACAAGACTTTTGGAACACTATCCTTTGGACAGACGAGACCAAAGTGGAGATGTTTGGCCATAATGCACAGCGCGACGTTTGGCGAAAACCAAAACACAGCATATCAGCACAAACACCTCATACCAACTGTCAAGCACGATGGTGGAGGGGTGATGATTTGGGCTTGTTTTGCAGTCACAGGACCTGGGAACCTTGCAGTCATTGAGTCGAACATGAACTCCTCTGTATACCAAAGTATTCTAGAGTCAAATGTGAGGCCATCTGTCCGACAGCTAAGCTTGGCCGAAATTGGGTCATGCAACAGGACAATGATCCCAAGCACACCAGCAAATCTACAACGGAATGGCTGAAAAAGAAAAGAATCAAGGTGTTGCAATGGCCCAGTCAAAGTCCAGACCTCAACCCAATTGAAATGCTGTGGCTGGACCTTAAGAGAGCTGTGCATAAATAAATGCACACAAACCTCAATGAACTGAAGCAACGTTGTAAAGAAGAGTGGGTCAAAATTCCTCCACAACGACGTGAGAGACTAATAAAGTCATACAGAAAACAATTACTTCAACTTATTGCTGCTAAAGGTGGGTCTACAAGCTATTTAATCATAAGGTATACTTAGTTTTTCACACATGGCTTCTCCATTTTGGCTTTATTTTTTGTTAAATCATGACACTGTAATATGTAATGTGTTGTTGTTCATCCGAGGTTGTATTTACCTAATTTTAAGACCTGCTAAGGAACAGATGATTGTTATTATGTCTTGATATGTAAAACCATAGAATTCAAAGAGGCTGTACTTTATTTTTCACACAACTGTATATACAGTTAGGTTCGGAAATAATTAGACACTGATACAAGTTTTATTTCGGCTGTGTACCAAATTAAATTCAAGTTACATTTAAATAATGAATATGGTCTTAAAGTGCATTCTATCAGCTTTAATTTGAGGGTATTCACATCCAAATTGGAGGAAGGGTTTAGGAATTGCATCTCTTTAATATGTAGCCCCCTCTTTTTCAAGGGACCAAAAGTAATTGGACAATTGACTCAAAAGCTGTTTCATGAACAGGTGTGGGCTATTCCTTCATTATTTAATCATCAATTAAGCAGGTCTGGAGTTGATTCCAGGTGTGGCATTCACATTTGGAAGCTGTTGCTGTGAATCCACAACATGCAGTCAAAGGAGCTCTCAATGCTAGTGAAACAGGGCATCCTTAAGCCAAGTGAAGAACACACTCCAGGAGGTAGGCATATCATTATCCAAGTCTACCATAAAGAGAAGACTTCACGAGAGCAAATACAGAGGGTTCACCACAAGGTGCAAACCATTCATAAACCTCAAGAATAGAAAGGCCAGATTAGACTTTGCCAAACAATATCTAAAAAAGCCAACCCAGTTCTGAAATGGCATTCTTTGGACAGATGAAACTAAGATCAACCTGTACCAGAATGATGGGAAGAAAAAAGTATGGAGAAGGCTTGGAACGGCTCATGACCCGAAGCATACCACATCATCTGGAAAACATGGTGGATGCAGTGTGATGCATGGCTTACAATGGCACTGGGTCACTAGTGTTTATTGATGATGTGACAGAAGACAGAAGCAGCCGGTTGAATTCTGAAGTGTATAGGGATATATTGTCTGCTCAGATTCAACCAAATTCACGAAAGTTGATTGGACGGCGCTTCACTTTACAGATGGACAATGACCCAAATCATACTGCAAAAGCAACCCAAGAGTTTTTTAAGGCAAAGAAGTGGAATATTCTGCAATGTCCGAGTCAATCACCTGATCTCAACGTGATCGAGCATGCATTTCACTTGCTGAAGAAAAAACTTAAGGCAGAAAGACCCACGAATAAACAACAAATGAAGACAGCAGCAGTAAAGGCCTGGCAAAGCATCACAAAGATGGAAACCCAGCATCTGGTGATGTCCATGCGTTCCAGACTTCAAGCAGTCATTGCCTGCAAAGGATTCTTGACAAAGTATTACAAATGAACATTTTATTTATGATTGTGTTAATTTGTCCAATTACATTTGAGCCCCTGAAATAAGAGGACTGTGTATGAAAATGGTTGGAATTCCTAAACGTTTCATACGATATTTTTGTTCAACCCCTTGAATTAAAGCGGAAAGTCTGCACTTCTATTGCATCTCGGTTGTTTCATTTCAAATCCATTGTGGTGGCGTACAGAGCCAAATTATGAAAATTGTGTCAGTGTCCAATTATTTCCGGACCTAACTTGGTGTGTGTGTGTATATTATATATATATATATATATATGTGTGTATATATATATATGTATATGTTCGACAAACCTATACATTTGCACGCCCCGGGCGAGTGGATTTAACATCGTGGCGAGCTCCTATTGGCCCAAGCAGCACACGTGTGGTGCTAGGTGGCGAGTAGAATTTTTTGCTCGGCGAGTAGATTTTTTTTTTGTTCGGTGAGTAGTAGACCACTGTATGTATGTGTGTATGTGTGTATATATATATATATCAAAGGGAGGATTGGGGAGTGATCACAGGGCCACACTAATTGAGTAAAGTGAAAAAATATATAATAATAATGGTAATTGTAAATGTGGGTGCAAACTGTGAACTGATAAGTGAATCAGGCAAAAAGAGGGGGGAGGGGAACACAAAATGAATGAGTCCCCTAAAGAATTCACTAACTGCACACCTACATAATGTAAAATCTAACTTTTAATAAATTTACTTAAAACATATTACCAAACGTAGTGTACTATGTGTTTTTAAAAAAATGAATTAAATGTACAATAACGTGCAACCCTGTCAATAAATGTATGATTGTGCAAACCCAAATGCAATATTTCTTGGGTTTGACAGGACAGTGGATGCTGTAAGTTAGGGTATTAACCCCTCTGGAGTTTATATGCAGACTGTAGGTAACCGTATCCTACTCAGTGAGCCTTTAACTGGTCAAAGATCCAGCAATCCTGAAGTGATATATATAGCAGCGAACACCTATGGTTGTATTAAATGCATATGCTTGAGAGGTGACGCTGACACAGGCACAATCAATCGAGAATAACCCTCAGTGTAGTTGAGCTGGGACTCACAGTACCATTGACATAGAGTTACCCAGCAGAGAGGCTCTAATTGTGCATATATCATGTATTGTATGTAGCAGGGAGGCAGACTCACTGCCTGTTGTTATATTTATCCAGCAAAATGCCGTCTGCATAAATAGAGCCAGGAGACTTAAAAGCACTACTACTTTTAAAAAACACATAATACACTACGTTTGGTAATATATGTTTTAAGTAAATTTATTAAAAGTTAGATTTTACATTATGTAGGTGTGCAGTTAGTGAATTCTTTAGGGGACTCATTCATTTTGTGTTCCCCTCCCCCCTCTTTTTGCCTGGTTTATATATATATATATATATATATATATATATATACTCCCTTTGGCTGGAAGCGTCTAGTTGATCATAGGAAGGCTCCTCATGCAGGGGTCTCCATGTCAAGTCCTCCCAGCGGGTAAGGCAGCGTAGTTGTGAAGTGGACGGACTGGGCCTCCTGGCAGCTACCCACAAGGCAAGCAGCTCAAAGATAAACCTCTTGCTTCACCTACAATCCGGGAAACCCCGCCACATAGCCACAATCTGCAGGGACTTTTCCATCAAAAGCCATTGAAAATAAAACCTTATAGGATGTTGGTTACCCTTCACCGTTAAAAATGACTTTAAAGTATTTTTCATAGTAAAGAAACTGATTAAAAAAAAATTGTAGGATATTGGCTTGGTCGGCAGCTTTAAATGGGGGATTTGTCGTATGTGGCTGGTGCTGTTTTCCTTATATGATTTTCAGCAAAAGACATTGCTAGAGAACTAAGTTATGGAGGGATCACTAAACTCTTAAAGCGGGGCACAAGGGATGTCATATACAACTGTACCAGATGTTTATGTTCCCTGCGTAAATTGTACCTATTCACTAATCTCTTGCACACACTGTATTGTGAGTTTAGGTAATGCTAAAAGCTTATCACCTGGCGCATTCCTATTCAGAGGATGACATTGTGCTGAGAAGGAAAATATGACTTGTAAGTAAAATTCCTTTAACGCAGCAGTCTGTTATTGCAAAGCTGCAAAAGGAGCGGCCAACCCCATCAATGTGAGGCTTTTAAGTGACGCTTGCTCTGTATATGGGGGGGCGGGGGGGGGGGGCATGGGGGAGGACAAGATTAATGTTATGTTTTGGGGCGTGGTGTCTAAGCTTTACTATTTAATGTGATTGGTCAACTTAGGTTAATGTACATTAAGTGGTTTAAACGGAGTTTAGTGCCCATGAATGCCTAAATTATTTCTCCCCTTCTATCCCTTTATATCTTTCGTACACAATTTCCTCCCTGTTAAAATGTAAATCCTGCCCTGGCTTCTACCATCTTCTGATCTTGTCTTCTCTAATCCCATTTTATAAACAAACTGGATGTGAGGATTCAAGAAAATCCTCCCTCCCCAAGAAGCCCTCATTCAAAAATTGCACTCATGACAATGGTATTAATTGTGGGGATAATATAATCCAGAGATAAGTAATCCATGCAGCCAGTCTAATGAGTGGTAAAAACTAAAAAATAATAACATTTTATTAATTTCTACAAGAAACCAAAGGGTCTGGGATATATATTACAATGGGAGTGTTTAAAATATTGAGCGAGTGGAGGATTATAAAATGGGGAGGGAAGAAGGGAGTATATATATGGGGGGAAGTTTCCTTTGACCTCACAAGGGTAATACTACCTGTGAGGTATAGGAAACTCCAGACCAGTTCAATACAGGACAGGAGTAACAGGAGGAGAGGAGATGGAGAAAACAAATGACCTGCGTAGGGAAGGACTTCAAACCAATATAGTGATAGTGCAAATGCTTAACAGGAATATCCAAGCCTAAAAATAGGGATCATTGTCAACCTTTACCAAGTAGTAACGTGACAATTGGTTGACTACAGGTGTTAAAAGCTTGGAACAGTTGCCACATCATACTATATATAGGCCTGCCCAATCGTCGTAAAGTGAGAAGGGGCCGAAATGCTCACAGGGAAAAAAAATTTGGGCCGCACGGGTGTAAATATCATCATCATCCTCTCTCCTCCAGCACACTCTTATCATCATAATCCTCATATCTCCCCCAGAACCCCTCACTATAAATTTTAACGATACCACCATTACCTCATCACCCCCCATCTCTCCCCCTAACCGCAAGCAATATCCCCCTCAACATCAAACACACACATACCCCCTCCACATCCCCCCAGCCACATTCCATGTTAGCCATCCCCCCATGTCTCTCTTCCCTAATATGACTCTCTAACCTCCCTCAAATATGACACTCTCCCACTCCCCTCAATATGACTCTCCTACTCAAACACTCCACCTCAATAGGATCACGATCCCCATCCCTAATATTGTCAGCTTCACCCTCATTCCTCATCATATGAACTTTCCCCCTCCCTCATATGACAGTGCACACTCCCTTCATACACTATTTCCTCCCATCCTCAATATGACACTTCTCACCACACCTGCAACTCACATCACACCTCCCATGCAAACTACATCAATCTCAACCCCCCTGCAACTATAAAATCACTACTACTCCCCCTTGCAACCTCACACACTCTCTTCCCCCCTGCACTCCATCACTCTCTCCCCCCCCCTGCCTCAACACTCTCCCCATCACTACTCTCCCCCCCCCCCCTGCACCTAATCACATCTCTACCCACCCCCCCCCTGACAACTCACATCACTACTTCCCCACCGCAACTCACATCACTCCCCCCTGACCTCAAACATCACATCCCACTGCCCCCCCTCCTCTACCACCCCATCACCATCACATTCACTGCCCCCCTTCGCACACCCCTCCCTACATGTCAGCAGGCCCCCCCTCACACTGGCAGCAGCCCACCCCCACCTCACATGTCGCAGCCAGCACCCCACTCACATGTAAGCAGCCCACCCCCCCTCCAACATGTAGCCACCCTACAGCAGCGCCCCCCCATCAACCCCCCACCTCAAATGGCAGAAGCCCCACCCCCCACACTGTCAGCAGCCCACCCCCCCATAATGTCAGCAGCCCAAAACCCCCCTCCTCACATGTTTCCAGGCCCACCCTCCCTCACATGTCAGCAGCCCACCTCAAATGTGCCAACCTATGTCAGACAGCCCAACCCCTCACTGTCAGCAGCCCACCCCGCCCACTCAGAGCCCACCCCCCCCACAGCCAAGTTTTTTCACCACCCCCCCCCCACCAGCCCGTTTTCACCACCACCCCCCACCCCCCCCCGCCACCAGCCCGTTTTCAACCCGCCACCCCCCCGCACCCAGCCCCGTTTCCACACCCACCCCCCCCGCCACACAGCCCGTTTTTTCACACACCCCCCACAACCAGCCCCGTTTTTAATCAACCCACCCCCCACCCCAACACCAAAGCCCATTTTTCAACACCCACCCCCCCCCCCCACCAGCCCGTTTTCACACCCACCACACCCCCACCTCACACAGCCCCGCCGTTTTCACACCCACACCACCCACCCCACCACAGCGTTTTGCACACCCACCCCACCACCAAGCCCGTTTTTCACCCCCCCGTACCCCCCCCCCACCACCAAGACGAGTGTGAACACGGCGCGAGAGGAGGGGGGAGGGAGAGAGAGGAGACGACGGGAGGGATCGAGAGAGAGGGGACGAGAGAGAAGCTCTGGGGTGAAGGAAAGGTGGGTCTGTCAGAGGAAGGCGGGGGGAGGGGTGTGATGCGCTGGGGGGGGTTTGGGGGTGGCGGGGGGTGATTGGAGTGATTGGGGAGGGGGGGTGATTGGTGGGGTGATGTGACACTTGGGTATCCATACACAAACACACACTCCTCCCATACACAACCAACACCACACACAATCACAGCACCATGCTATCCTCTCTCTCCGATGCCTACAAACACACACACCACCCCCCCCCTAACACCTGGATCATGTGGCTCCCCGGAGAGAGCCATATCCCACAGAGAGGGGAGAGAAGGAGGATGGGGGGCCGGCTGGGTGTGCCCTACGGTGGTCTGTCGCCATGGGGTCACCGGAGTGTCAGACACGCCGGGACATGGGGGCGGCGGGCAGCAGCCTAAGCTCAGTGGCTATCGGTGGAGAACTTCGAGACCTGGCAGGAGATGCCAGCGAAGCGAGAGTCGGGTGGGGGATTGGGGTTCGGGGGAGATTGTGGTGCAGGGGGGTCACGGAGGCCGGGAGAGAAATTGTTGGTTGAGGGGGGGTCACGAGACGGGCACGGGGGGAGAGATTGTGGGTGAGGGGGGTCACGGAGGCCGGGACGAGTTGGGGTGAGGGGGGGGGTCACGGAGGCACGGGAGAGTTTGGGGTGAGGGGGGGGGTTCCGGGAGACCGGGGGAGATTGGGTGTGAGGGGGGGGGGGGTCACGGAGGCCGGGAGAGATGGTGTGAGGGGTGGGGTGGCAGATGGCCGATGCAGGGGGGGCGGCGGATGGCCCGATGCGAGGGGGGGGGGCGGATGCCCGAGGAGGGGGGGGCGGATGGCCCGATGCGAGGGGGGGGGCGGATGGCCCGATGCGAGCGGGGGCGATAGATGGCCCTGCAGGGGCCTGAGGCAGACAGGCGTGGAAGGGGGAGGAGTGGAAGCGCTGAGGAGGGAAAGTGCTGAGAGGTGGGGGAGGGAGGAGCGAAGGCACTGCTAAAGAGCCGGAGGCGGGGTAATCTCCCCCAAACAACATAAACCCGCCCCGGCTTTTTTCTCCAGCGCGAAGCCCGGGAAAAACAGCAGCGCGAGCGGTGGGGAAATTTGTAAAAAACACGTGTGCTGTTGGGGCCAATAATTTACTCGCCCGGAGGATAATTTCACACGCCCCGGGAATGTAAATGTATATAATTGTATAAATAAATTCAGACAATCCTATACATTTACACGCCCGGGCGAGTGGATTTAACCCGGGCGAGTTAAATATTGGCCAGCAGCACACGTGTTTGGTTGTTTAAATTCCCTGTCGCGCTGTGAAATTGCCTTTGCCCGTGCTCGTGCTGAAATTCCCTGCTCGCGCTGGCTGAAAAAAAAAAAAAAAAAAAAAAATCCCGCCCTGACAGGCTGATTCCGCGCGCTCCCAGGCCTTGTGGGGCGTGCGGCCAGGCTCATATGAGCCGCCCCAAGAAGCGGCCATTCTTCTGGCCGGAAATATGTTAGAGAGTAAGTACTCTCTTAATCTCCATCCTGCGCCCCCTTGCTCCTTTCCTGCCTCCTAGGTGTTCCCCCTTAATCCCCTGCTTCTGCTCCGGTTCCCCGCGCCACTCCACCGATACCGCGGGGCGGAGGTGTGCCTCATTAATCACTGCTTCCCACGATACCCGCGCCACTTCCTGCTTCCACGATACGCGCATGGGCGGGTGATGGAGTGGGGGGTGTTCCCCATTACCTCCTTGGTCTCCGCTTCCCCGCGGTCCCGTGGATGGGTCCACGCAGGAGATGGTAGCGAGGGAGGGGGAGGGGGGGCGAGAGGGGGGTGGGGGGCAGTGGTGGTGCTCAGTCGCAGGGCCTTTCCTCTTCCCACAGTGTGTGTGTGCATGGGAGTGTGTGGTGTGCTGTGTGTATTGGGGAGAGTGTGTGGGTGTGTGTGTGTGTATGCATGCATGGAGTGTGTGTTGTGTATGCCATGATGGGAGAGTGTGGGTGTGTGATGTGGACAGTGTCGGTGTGCGCATGTGTGTATGGGAGAGTGTGTATGTGCATGGGAGAGTGGGGTGCGTGTGGTTGTGTGTGGGGTGTGTTGTGTGTATGCATGCATGCCCATGGCGAGTGTGTGTGGTGTGGTTAGGATACCAGAAGATGTGTCAACATCACCCCGTCACCCGATCAACCCTCTGTCTCTCGCCCCGTCACCCAATCACCCTGTCACCCAATCACCCATCAAACCCCTCTGTATCTCGCACTCTGTCCATATCTAACTGTCATCTCTCATCCTCTCTCCATCTCTCACCCCTTCTCCATCTCTCACCTCTCTCACCCTTCTCTATCCATCATCTTCTCACCCTCTCTGTCAAGAGAGAGGGGATTTTGCCCGGATTAAAGGGGTTCACCCCATGTTTGGCCACCCTCTACTCTCACCTGGGAAGCAATGGGTTAACTGGACTGGGTCCGAGTATGTGGTTTGCCTTGCTTCAGACCATCCAACTGTTTTCCCTGTATAAAATGTATTGTGGTCTGGGCCGTGTCTGCCACCACACACACTGGGGTCTTAAGGGCGTTAATGAGCTGCAGTTTAGGAAAATTACATTAGAATGCATGGGTTGTCTTTTCAGAAATAATCTGGGCTCAAAAGACTTGATTGAAGTTGGGTGTGAAAAGTAGAAAGAGGGGGTTTGGTGGTATGTTAACACATTCTGGCTGTAGAGAGACAGCTAGACCCAGGCTGGGGATTGGGTGTGAAATATAGCACCGGTGACAAATGTTCACGACACAGGAGTCCACGTGCTCAAAGGATTTTTGATGGGGGCCAGGGGTGCGGTTCACAAGGAGATATCAGAATGAGGGACCTTGTATTAAATATAAGAATATTATGAGAGTCCTCGGCAGCTGAACATGCTAAAAGCTACAATATGTATCGTGGGACTGATTCGCACATAAGGATTACAGACACATGTGATGTAGCCGTCCTAAGAGACAGATATATATCTCTTTAATTTTAGTATACAGGTATAGATTTCGTAGTCATGGGAGCGTCATGCTGCGGAAGTATTATAATATGGGCTGGACGCGTGCCATTAAGATTACTGAACTGAAGTTATGAAGTTATTAGATAGGAAAAGCACATTTTAAACGTCCTTGGGTGGGAGGAGTTTTACTATTGAAGAAAAAGTCAACCTCACCACTGATGTATGAGAGGGGCTGGGTTATTCAATGGGAAATAATTGTTATAAGAACCAGGTCAGCTAAGCGTCACCACCTAGTGCGCTGACTAATCGGAGAGGTCTGTTGCCTTCTCTCAGTTAGAGTGTTTCGGAGCCTTCTAAGGAAGCACAACACCTGACACTTTCTATTTGTCATGGTTCTGAGTACAAGACACATACTTTGTGATCTGAAATAGCTGTTCTGTAAACATAACAGACCTCTAGGTTCATTTACCTTTGAACCGTTGGTCTGTGGTACATATGTGTGGATATATCCGTATACTAGCATTAGCTGGCTCAACAATAATATTATTCTGAGCACACACATTACATTAAGCTATACTCTCCATTAGGTGAGTCCCAAACTATATAGAAGTGTATTGGTATAACTACCACTGTTAGTATAATTATATAGCAGTGGGACATTCTAAAATAGTTATTCCTAGCATACACTGTTCAGTTGAATTAGGATACAGTACCCTCCTCCGTTTTTTAGTTATTTTAATTTAATTTTAATTATTTTAATACTTTGGTTCACGTTAGCTTTTTGCTGCAATAAATATATTTTAATCATTTATTAATAAATAGTAATTTTTAACATGGTATAGGTGTTCTCTTGGCGGCTATTAGGGAGTTTCTTTCTTTCTTTGCTTATAAGAAACCAGGGCTCAGCCTTGGCTATTGGCCTTCATGTCTTTCGTTGTCTGATGATTATGAAGATTGCTGTATGAATTGCCAGTCCAAATATGACTGTTTCATCATTCCCATCTTAAGTGAGTGTCCATATTTGTGTTGTTATTTGTATAATCTGTTGTGTTCACCTTTTTCAAGGAATAAATATATATTTTCATATCTAAGTCTCGTTCAGTTCAACCCAGGTTATATTTGGTGGTGTATTATTCAAAAGCCTGTCACAAAGCTACCGCCACATTCTCTCCATCTCTCACCCTCTCTCTCCATCTCTCCACCCTCTGTCTCCCCCCCTCTCTTCACCCCTCTCTCTGTGTCTGTCTCACACTCTGGAGTTGGATATTTATTTACCCATATATATTTAACTGCCTTATACTAACCGAGAAAAACCTATCCTGCTTTCTTCGCAGATCTGACTCAAGCTTCCATAGGGAAGACATCGGAACCCCCCCCTAACCCAAGGACAGGTAGGGAAACACATCCCCCCAATGTATAACATTGCGGGGAATGTGGAGTACCGGACCTTGAGGTTACTGCGCATCAGGTAAGATCCCAGGCGGGTTGCTGCTTTAGATATTGTGAAGCGGGGGGACGTCCAGACACTGGTTAAGGGTTCAGTAAGTAATGTCATTCACTCCTGGGCTTTTATTTTAGATCCGACATTAAACAAACAACACACCACAACAAACAGAACACACACACCACACACACACTCAACACCACACACACACAACACCACACACACACACTCAACACCACAACACACACGTAACAAGGACTAATTGTAGTATAATGTAATAACAATAAATACATTTATGTCAAAAAACGAATGATTTTTCTGAGTAGGGAATTTATAAATGTATTTATTTATATATTTATTTTAAAAGCGGGGTTGGGGGGCGGGACTAGGGTTGGGGGCGCCGGGGAGACAGGTGGCGAGTAATGTGGGTTGGAGCAGATGAGATGTTTTGGGTGATTTGTCGAACGACTAGCTCACAGTACCATTGACATAGAGTTACCCAGCAGAGAGAGGCTCTAATTGTGCATATATCATGTATTGTATGTAGCAGGGAGGCAGACTCACTGCCTGTTGTTATATTTATCCAGCAAAATGCCGTCTGCTAAATAGAGCCGGAGACTTAAAAGCCACTACTACTTTAAAAAACACATAATACACTACGTTTGGTATATATGTTTTAAGTAAATTATTAAAAGTTAGATTTTACTAGTTAGGTGGTGCAGTTAGTGAATTCTTTAGGGGACTCATTCATTTTGTTCCCTCCCCCCTCTTTTTGCCTGGTTTATATATATATTATATATATATATATATATATAGTGTTCGACAAATCACCCAAAAATCTACTCGCCCAACCCAAAAATCTACTCGCCAACCTAGTCCCGCCCCAACCCTAGTCCCGCCCCAACCCCGCTTTAAAATAAATATATAAATAAAATACATTTATAAATTCCTACTCAGAAAAACATTCGTTTTTGACATAAATGTATTTATTGTATTACATTATACTACAATTAGTCCTTGTTATGTGTGTGTGTGTGTGTGTGGGTGTGGTGGTGATGTGTGTTGTGTGTGTGTGTGTGTGTGTGTGTGTGTGTGTGTGTGTGTAAATGTCGGATCTAGAAATAAAAGCCAGGAGTGAATGACTAGTTTACTGAACCCCTTAACCAGTGTCTGGACGTCCCCGCTTCACAATATCTAAAGCAGCAATCCCGCCTGGGATCTTACCTGATGCGCAGAACCTCAAGGTCCAGGTACCCACATTCCCGCAATGTTATACATTGGAGGGGATGTGTTCCCTACCTGTCTTCTGGGTTAGGGGGGGGTTCCGATGTCTTCCGTGTGAAGCTTGAGTCAGATCTGGAAGAAAGCAGGATAGGTTATTTCGGTGTAGTATAAGGCAGTTAAGATATATAGGGTAAATAAGATATCCAGATCCAGAGTGTGAGACAGACACAGAGAGAGGGGTGAGAGAGAGGGGGGGAGAGAGAGGGTGAGAGATGGAGAGAGAGGGTGAGAGATGGAGAGAATGTGGCGGTAGCTTTGTGACAGGCTTTGAATAATACACCACCAAATATAACTGGGTTGAACTGAACGAGACTTAGATATGATAAAATATAATTTATTCCTTGAAAAAGGTGAACACAACAGATTATACAAATAACAGACAAAATATGGACACTCACTTAAGATGGAATGATGAAACAGTCATATTTGGACTGGCAATTCATACAGCAATCTTCATAATCATCAAGACACGAAAGACATGAAGGCCAATAGCCATAGGCTGAGCCTGGTTCTTATAAGCAAAGAAAAGAAAGAAAGCTCCCTAATAGCCGCACAAGAGAACACCTATACCTATGTTAAAAATTACTATTTATTAATAAATGATTAAAATATATTTATTGCAGCAAAAAGCTAACGTGAACCAAAGTGATTAAAATAAATTAAAAATTAAATTAAAAATAAATTAAAAAACGGAGGAGGTAACTGTATGCCTAATTCAAACTAACAGTGTATGCTAGGAATAACTATTTTAGAATGTCCCACTGCTATATAATTATACTAACAGTGGTAGTTATACCAATACAGTTCTATATAGTTTGAGGACTACACCTAAATGGAGAGTATAGCTTAATGTAATGTGTGTGCTCAGAATAATATATTTGTTGAGCCAGCTAATGCTAGTATACGGATATATACACACACATATGTACCAGACCAACGGGTTCAAAGGTAAATGAACCTAGAGGTCTGTTATGTTTAGCAGAACAGCTATTTCAAGATCACAAAGTATGTGTCTTGTACTCAGAACCATGACAAATAGGAAAGTAGTCAGAGTGTTGTGCTTCCTTTAGAAGGCTCCGAAACACTCTAACTGAGAGAAGGCAACAGACCTCTCCGATATAGTCAGCGCACTAGGTGGTGACGCTTAGCCTGACCTGGTTCTTATACAATTATTTCCCATTGAATAAACCCAGCCCCTCTCATACATCAGTGGTGAGGTTGACAGTTTTCTTCAGAGTAAAACTCCTCCCACCCAAGGACGTTTAAAATGTGCTTTTCCTATCTAAATAACTTCATAACTTCAGTTCAGTAATACTTAATGGCACGCGAGCCATATTAATACATTCCGGCAAGCATGACGCTCCCAATGAGACTAAATATTACCGTGTAATACTAAAATTAAGAGAGATATTAATATCTGTCTCTTAGGACTGGCTAAACATCATGTGTCTGTAATCCTTATGTGCGAATCAGTCCCACGAATACATATATGTAGCTTTTAGCATGTTCAGCCGAGGACATCTCATAATATTCTTATATTTAATAAGGTCACTCATTCTGATATCTCCTTGTGTAACCGCACCCCTGGCCCCCATCAAGAAATCCTTTGAAGCAGGGACTCCTGTGTCGTGAACATTTGTCACCGGTGCTATATTTCACACCCAATGCCCCAGCCTGGGTCTAGCTGTCTCTACCAGCCAGATGTGTTAACATACACCAAACCCCCTCTTTACTTTTCACACCCAACTTCAATCAAGTCTTTTGAAGCCCAGATATTTCTGAAAAGACACCATGCATTCTAATGTATTTTCCTAAACTGCAGCTCATTAACCCCTTAAGCCCCAGTGTGTGTGGTGCAGACACTGGCCCAGACACAATACATTTATACAGGGGAATAAACAGTTGGATGGCTGAAGCAAGGCAAAACCACATTACTGGACCCAGTCCAGTTAACCCCTTGCTTCCCAGGTGAGAGTAGAGGGTGGCCAAATGGGGTGAAACCCCTTTAATCCCGGGCCAAATCCCCTCTCTCTTGACAGAGAGAGGGTGAGAGATGATGGAGAGAGAGGGTGAGAGAGGGTGAGAGATGGAGAGAGAGGGTGAGAGATGGAGAGAGGATGAGAGATGGACAGAGGGTGAGAGATGGACAGAGGGCGAGAGACAGAGGGGTTGATGGGGTGATTGGGTGACAGGGTGATTGGGTGACGGGGCGAGAGACAGAGGGGTTGATCGGGTGACGGGGTGATGTGACACTTCTGGTATCCTACACACACACACACACTCCCATGCATGCATGCATACACACACACACACACACACACACACACACACACACTCTCCCATGCACATACACACTCTCCCATACACACATGCACACACAGACACTGTCCCATACACACACACACACTCTCCCATGCATGCATACACACACACACTCCCATGCATGCATACACACACACACACACACTCTCCCATACACACATGCACACACACACACTCCCATGCACACACACACGACAGGGGGAAGAGGAAAGGCCGTGCGACTGAGCACCACCACTGCCCCGCTCGCCCCCCTCCCCCTCCCCCCGCGACCATCTCCTGCGTGGACAGCCACGGGACCGCGGGGAAGCGGAGACCAAGGAGGTAAGGGGGGAACACCCCCACTACCATCACCCGCCCATGGCGCGGGTATCGGTGGGAAGCAGGAAGTGGCGCGGGTATCGGTGGGAAGCAGGGATTAAGGGGGAACACCTCCGCCCCGCGCGGGTATCGGTGGGAAGTGGCGCGGGGACCGGGGAGAGAAGCAGGGATTAAGGGGGAACACCTAGGAGGCAGGGAAGGAGCAGAGGGGGCGCAGGATGGAGGATTAGAGAGTACTTACTCTCTAACATATTTCCGGCCAGAAAGAATGGCCGCTCGTTGGGGGCGGGCTCATATAGAGCCTGGCCGCACGCCCACAACACACACACTCTCCCATGCACACACATACTCTCCCATGCACACATGCACACACACACACACTCCCATGCGTGCACACACTCTCCCATGCATGCGCACACGCACACACACACACACACTCCCGCACACACACTCCCATGCACACACACACACGACAGGGAGGAGAAGAGGAAAGGCCGTGCGACCGAGCACCACCACTGCCCCGCTCGCCCCCCCCCCCCCCCCCGCGACCATCTCCTGCCCTGTGCGGGCAGCCACGGGACCGTGGGGAAGCGGAGACCAAGGAGGTAAGGGGGGAACACCCCCGCTACCATCTCCAGCCCGCGTGGGATCGGGGGGAAGCAGGAAGTGGCGCGGGTATCGGTGCGAAGCGGGGATTAAGGGGGAACACCTCCGCCCGCGCGGGGATCAGAGGGGAGCAGGAAGTGGCGCGGGTATCGGTAGGAAGCGGGGATTAAGGGGGAACACCTCCGCCCCACGCGGGTATCGGTTGGGAAGCAGGAAGTGGCGCGGGGACCGAGGAGAGAAGCGGGGATTAAGGGGGAACACCTAGGAGGCAGGGAAGGAGCAGAGGGGCCGCAGGATGGAGGATTAGAGAGTACTTACTCTCTAACATATTTCCGGCCAGAAAAAATGGCTGCTCGTTGGGGGCGGGCTCATATAGAGCCTGGCCGCGCGCCCACAAAGCCTGGGAGCGTGCACCAATCAGCTGTCAGATAGGGGGATTTTTTTTTTTTTTTTTTCAGCCAGCGCGAGCAGGGAAATTTAAAAAAAAAACATGTGTGCTGCTTCGGCCAATATTTACTCGCCCGTGGGGTTAAATCCACTCGCCCCGAGCGTGTAAATGTATAGGATTGTCGAACACTGTGTATGTATGTATATATATATATATTATATATACATACATACATACAGTACAGGAGCAAAGCTTAGAAAACAATGACGTTTAAATTTGATTGCCGTTACAGTATGTTATTGGCCTTCATGCACATTCATCATGGCAACATTAGTCAGTAACGTTATTGTCAGATCTTAAAGCAGACATTTTTCTTTACAGATTTTACTGGAGTTACATATTTTTTTTACCCGTTCCACAATGTGTAATATGGATGTTTAACAATATTTTATATTACATGTTTAATATCTTCAAAAAAAAAGGGTACCAGCTCCTGACTGGCTCGCCGACCTCACTGTTGACAACCATTGTAAGTTCCAGCAAATGCTCGCATGTTGAAGATGAATATCTTCTAAGCCGTGGAGCTCACAGTTGACGGTGTCAATTCTATACCAGCCTTTAACAACATAATATAAGTTTTGAATCACTTATGTAGCACACTTTCCCCCAACCTCTGGGAGATTTACTACTGTTGGTACTGTGAGGTCCAGGAGATCTGAGCTGTCTGCGTTGTAATGGAGACCAGGACAGGCTTTTGATGTCATCTTAGTTCGGTGTCAGCGCCTCCAGCTTCAGTGGGTATCCTAGAACTACCAGGAGCAGTTCCCTCTGAAGCACTCTCTCACACCTTCTCACTGACTCAGTCCAGACAGGTGTATAATAGAACATGGGGTCTTTATTCAAGCAGTCACTGCATTATGGTCTTACAGCGGTGCAAGGTCTCAGAGGCTCCATACCTCTGGATGATGCTTGACCCCAGCTAGTACAGGGTCTCTTCTCTCTGATCAGATGTTCACCCAGCCCCAGGGACTGAGGACAGGCACGCTCATCCCGCGATGGGAGAGACTCATAGCCCCACTGCTCTCTTCCTCATCCAGAGCAGGACTCAGTACATTTGGCACTGCCCCTCATCAAGAACAAGAAGGGACGGGCTCATGGTCTATACCTACCCCTGATAGGCTTACACAGGCCATGAGTCACTACCTTACTTCTGTCCATCAGAGAGGAGCATGTAGGGGGGTCACAAGCCCACATAATTAACCCCTTACAGCCTGCAGCTAGAAGGAACTTACATAACAGGGAGGGGAAAGACAGGCAGAATAGACATACCCTGTTACACTTATAATTATTATATGAAAGAAAATATGCTTCATAAGATAATTTGTTGAACTGTAGTAAAAAAGGTTAGTTTCTAAGGAACATTGGGATTAATTTTATTAAGGAGCTCTCAAAATTATTCACGCATTTTGGTCTCTTATTTTTTGTGCTGTAATGCAGTATAAAGCCTAAAGATTTTCTCCCACATAACTTAAACATCAGCCTTGACCATGACTAGAAAAGTTAGCTGAAAAAGAGTTGGAATTACCAGAGGAATTTTGCTTGCCCTTCTGACAGCGACATACTGTATTTCTTACGTTTAATTCATACAATTCATCGTAAAATGCAGTACCTGATTTCTTTAAATGTTTCTGATTATCATGCCATAGAATGATTTCATGGTGCAGCAAGATTCCCCCATCAAATAGAAAGTGCGTGAAAACGTGTACACATTACCAGTTTGCGTTTATTGTATAGTGTTGCATAGATCGTTAATACTGCTGTATATGAAGCCATTTTTTCTTTCTAGTTTCCTGCCCGCACCAATGTAAACCTGTATAAGTATAAAGTAAATACATTATTAAAATGTTTTTATTTTCTAAGGATATCATCAAATAATCTGTGGCTCTAATCACAATAGGAGAGGGAGACTGCCATTTTCTTAAACATTCTACAGAGGATACATAAATAAGGCAATTATTATTTTGAGCCAACTTCTAGTCAGCCGCCTGATTATGCAACAAGTTACTTATTCTACAGCCTGAAATGAGAAAAATTCAGGAACATACAGTTGCTGAAGTATCACAAGCACACAAGCCTAAATAGCCAACATGGTGTGAAAGCTATTTCCTTATGGATACTATGAAATACCATCTGCAGATAAAAATGAGGTTGATTCCATGGTTTCTAGATTAAAAACATATAAAATCTCCAGGGCCTTTGGTCTGGGAAGGAATGAAACCGACTTTCAACCAATGAGGATTAAAGGGGCATTCCTTCCTAGTGAACAAATTCCAGTTATATGTTAAAGGGATTTAATCGTTTTTTTTTTAAAATAACCCAAATCTGACACCTACTTTTAATACTTACTTTTAATAGACTTGAATGGGGTTTGATTTCCTCTGGCTACTCCCTGTTGTCTCATGTCACTGTGTGTTCTGCAAAGTGCTTCCACCTCCCCTCCCCCCCCCTCCCCCCCCCCTTCTCCACCTCTCCTCCCCCCTCTCCACCTCTCCCCTCCCCACCATTCCTCCTCTGCCCCACCCCACCATTCCTCCTCCCCACCTCTCCCCCTCGGGTGAGGGGGAGAGATGGGGGTATGAGAGATAAATGGGGAGTATCGTAAAGATTGATAGTGAGGGGTTCTGGGGGAGATATGAGGATGATGATGATGAGAGGTGCTGGAGGAGAGATGATGATGATGATGATTTAACCCGTGCGGCCCAAATTTTTTTTCCTTGGAGCAGTTCGGCCCTTCTCACTTTACGAGTTGGGCAGGCCTGATATATAGTATGATGTTGGCAACTGTTACCAAGCTTTAACTGTAGCAACCAATGTGTCACTTTACTACTTGGTAAAGGTTGACAATGATACCTATTTTTTAGGCTTGGATATTCCATGTTAATCATTTGCACTATGCACTATGATGGTTGGAACTTCCTACTCAGGTATTGTTTTCCCATCTCCTGCTCCCTGTACTGTGATTAACTGTGGCTGGAGTTCCTATACTCAGGGAGTATTAACCCTGTGTGGGATCAAAGGAAACTTCCCCATATATGAGTACTCCCCATTTTATAATCACTCCACTGCTAATATTTTAACACTCCCATGTGTATATATATCCCATACCCTGTGTTTCTTTGTAGATAATTAATAAAAATGTATTATTTTAGTTTTTACCACTCATTAGACTGGCTGCATAGGATTACTTATATCCTGGATTAATATTATCCCCAAAGTTAATACCATTCATGAGTGCAATTTTTGAGGGCTTCTTGTGGAGGGAGGATTTTCTTGAATCCTCACATCCAGTTTGTTTATATGGATTAGAGAATAGCAAGATCAGAAGATGGGAGAAGCCAGGGCAGGATTTACATTTTACAGGGAGGAAATTGTGAAGAAAATGAGATAAAGGGATAGAAGGGGAGAAATAATTTAGGCATTCATTCACTAAACTCCGTTAAACCACTTAATGTGACATTAACCTAAGTTACCATCACATTAAATAGTAAAGCTTAGACACCAAGCACAAAAACATAACATTAAGCTTGTCCTCCCCCATGGCCCCCCCCCCCCCCCCATATACAGAGCAAAGCGTAAACTAAAAGCACTCACATTGCAATGGGGTTGGCCGCTCCTTTTGCAGCATTTGCAATAACAGACTGCGTTAGGATTTTACTTACAGCATTATTTCCTTCTCCAGCACAATGTCAGCCTCTGAATAGGAATGACGCCAGGTGATAAGCTTTTTAGCATAGCCTAAACATCACAAATACAGTTTGTGCATAGAATTAGTGAATAGGACATTTACGCCAGGGAACATAACATCTGGTACAGTTGTATAACATCACTGTGCCCCGATTTAAGAGTTTAGTGAATCCCTCCATAAATTAGGTCTCTAGCAATGTCTTTTGGCTGAAAAATCAGTATAAGAAAACAGCACCAGCCACCATAAAGGAAAAAAATCCCATTTTAAAGCTGCAGACCAAGCAATATCCTACATTTTTTTTTAATCAGTTCTTTACTATGAGAAAATACTTGTAGCATTTTTACGGTGAAGGGGTAACCAGACTCACTATAGGTTATGAGTTTCAGAGTGGCTTTGATGGAGAAAGTCTGCAGATTGTGGCTATGTGGCGGGGTTCCCGGAGTGTAGTGAAGCAAGAGGTTTATCTTGAGCTGCTTGCTTGTGAGCTGCCAGAGAGGCCACCAGTCCGTCCACTTCACAACTACTCTGCCTTACCCAGCTGGGAGGACTTGACATGGAGACCCCTGGCATGAGGAGCCTTACTATGATCAACTAGAGCTGCCAGGGAACTGGGCTGAGAAAGGGAGCAGCTCTCAGCAGAGGAAGCAGTGAGCAACATAAGGCCGAGTCCATGGTCCGCGCTGAGGCGCAGGGAAAGCGGGTGCTTTCCCTGGCCTTGCGGTTGCTTACCGCAAGCGCTCTCAGCAGCCGTCAGGGGGCGGTCCGGGGACGGGCGCGTCACTGGCCGGGGGCGGGCCAGTGACATCACGGAGCTGGTTCGCCCTCATTGGGCGAACCGCTCACGTGTCTGGCCTGTCTCGCCGGCAAGCGGGGGAATTTTAAATTCCCCCAAGACCTGCGCTTCCGCAAGCACGCGGAAGCGCAGGTGAGCCCCTACTAAAGCCGCTCTAATTGCGGCTGTAGGGGCTCAGTGCTGAGTGGGAGCGTGCGTCAGCACGCTTCCGCAAGCACGCAGCAAACATGTCCGGGGCCTAAAAAGGGACTCAGCCTGAGAGGATTTCATCACAGATACGGCAAGGTACCATCAAGAAGTCCTTCCCATCCCCAATTGAAGATTTGTTTTGGCTAAATGTAAGTGTGTTCCCTATAGAACTCCATACGTTTTATTATTGTGTCTAAACCACTCCTGATTGTGGTCCCTCTCTTTTTCTCACTTTGCATGTGTCCCAGAATCAAAAGTGGAACCACGCGCCGGAGGATCCCCCACCCCTTTTTTGTGACTATATATAGAGGTTGGTGAATCACCTCTAAGAAACTTTGGCAGCAGGATCACACTTTGTGAGGGACTGAAGTCTTTAATTCACTTGCATTCGGTTGGCGCAAATATTATATTTTTCTTCTGTTAATGTATCCCTGCAACATACCAGGGGTCCCTAGTATAAGGGGGAATGCCCAGACCACCTAACTATGGTATAGAGGTTCAGGGGTTGCTCCAGTTATGTATAAAGACTGAGATTGATTTTTATTTTAATAAAAGCCTCAAAGTTTGCAGTGTATAAGGGATATGGCTAGTGGGGAGGAAACAGTTCATATTTTCACTATCCCTCACACCAAAAGACTTAGGACATTTTAATAAGAAAATGTATAAAGTATATTTTATTAAACAGATAGGTTTTAAAATATTGTATGCTGGTACTGATGCAGCGGACGTTATTCGAACACTTCACGCGTCATGTACATCGGAATCCCGATTTGAAACTGCGGGATGAATTCCAGCCTTCCCGCACTAAGATGTGAGCGCGGCGAGTGCAGAAATACTAATTTTAGTGTTCTGGCTTTTAAAAACATGAAATTGACACAGTAGCACAGTGACACAGTAGCACAGTGACACAGTAGCACAGTGACACAGTAGCACAGTACTGTACACATTACAATTCATCCATTTTATTGCAAATGAAGAAACAGAATCCATGAAATTCAAACAAAACATTCGCGATAAGCACGGGTGCCTGGGGCGATTGGCCGCGTTCATGCTGCGTGGGGAACAGCAGAGAACTCAAAATCGACGCCGTGATGTGTTCGAATAACGGCCGCTGCATCAGTACATTGAAACCTAAGCTGGATCTTTCACTGTTTGAACTCTGAGGGGGCTTATGGGCTACCAGAGTGTGGTGCCATTAAGTCTGCCCTAGGCCCGTACATGAAAGTCACACTTGTGGCCAGAAGTGTGAACGCCCTCTGGACAGGATGGCTGAGTGAAGTATCCACATCCTGGGATGAATACAAGCCGGTCCGGCCAGTAGTCACATCCCTAGACGTGGAGGCACCAAGCCCGGCGGGGGGTTCTGCATGGCAAGTAGGCAGTTTTCGCACATGCCCCTGTGCTCCAGGTTCTCGGCTTCACAAGTAGGTAGAGGTGACAAGGGAGCGGGACACCAAGCACATGTAAAAGAGAGATCACAAAAATAGTACAGTACTGTATAGCACCAAAATGATAATCCTATGAAATTCTGCAAAGGTTATACTCACAAGCAGACAGTGAGTAAAGGCATTTCACACATAAAGTGTACACGAACAGTAGTCCCACGTAGAGGGGCGTCTGGGGACCAGGATGGGATGGATAGGGTGCACTACAGCAGAGGACAAGAACACACCATAGCGCGAACTGTGCAACAATTTAATGAATTAAAAAACACTTCACAAGTGCTCACTTACAAAGTATAAGAAGTTATCAGGCAATAAGGAATCAGAGGTACAGGCATATGATGATCTCACCGCCCCTTCCTCTCCAGGAATCGCGATTAGGTTTGGAATGGAGACGCTCCGCCACAGGTGCTCCTAATTGCGGCCGCAAGAAGCAACGAACAGCTCAGCGTCTCTCCTCCACGTGTCTTGGTATCTGCATCGATTCGACGCGTTTCGCTAGAGAACTAGCTTCGTCAGGAATCTGGCACCCTATCCTACACTTGCTCTTAAATACAGTGAGTTAGCTCTTCATTGGTGGTGTATAATGGTCTCTGATGACGTGGGATTAATGCGCTGCATCTGTGACCACAGTCACCTGGGATACATGATACAAAGCCAATCCAAGATGGCCACCACTGGGACAAAAACTTACAAACCCCTTGTATAACTTTATCAGCCACATTGTCTTAGTGACACAGTATTGGAATGCATGATACAAAGCCAATCCAAGATGGCCACCACGGGACAAAAACTTACAAACCCTTTGTATAACTTTATCAGTCACATTGTCTTAGTGACACAGTGTTGGAATACATGATACTGTGTCACTAAGACAATGTGGCTGATAAAGTTATACAAGGTGTTTGTAAGTTTTTGTCCCGACAGTGGCCATCTTGGATTGGCTTTGTATCATGCATTCCAATACTGTGTCACTAAGACAATGTGGCTGATAGTTATACAGGCAGTCCTCGGTTATCCGACACAATGCGTTACTCAAAATGGCGTTGGATAGCGAAACGTTGTAAAGCGAAACACGTTTTCCCATAGGAACACTGTTTAAATGAAAGGTTCCGTTCCTGAAGGCAATTTTAATGCTAAAATACACAAAATATTTTACGCAGGCGATAAGATATGCAGCACACACATAAATTATATAGTGTATATACTGTATTATATATATAATATAACATAATATATAATATAAAAATATAATATATTATATATATTATGTAAACAAACAACTTTGCAAAGTGTCGTAAAAGCGTTGGATAAGCCATTTTAGCTTTGTAAAAGTGAACATAGGCATGCATTGCATAGCGTTGGATAAGCCATTCGTTGTAAAGCGAAGCGTTGTAAAACGAGGACTGCTTGTACAAAGGGTTTGTAAGTTTTTGTCCCGATGGCGGCCATCTTAGATTGGCTTTGTATCATGTGTCCCAGGTGACTGTGGTCACAGATGCAGCGCATTAATCCCACATCACCAGAGACCATTATACACCACCAATCTAGGTTGAGTGGGTATCCTTTGTTTATTCATTTTAGTTTTATTATATATGTTTATTGCACTTTTTGGGGTTATTTTCTTGTAGTGAGCCCAGAGGGTGTCACTATTTTACTGTTTTAATTTTGATTATTTCTTTGTGGCACTATCTCCTCTTGAGCACCAACCCTGGTTATTTTCTTGCTCGGCTTCACAAGACTAGCAAACATCTGTGTGGCTAGCAGTAAAGTTCCCACGCTGTGGGTTTTCGGTAATGCTGCGGGGCTGGCTTTGAAAAGGATATAAAAAGTTAGTAGCCAGTCCCAAGCTGTGTTCTAAGTTTTAAGTGAGTTCTAAGTAAGTCATCTAAGATTCTCAGAGGCTAAGTGTCCAGTTGCAGTCTGCAGCAAGAAAGAAAAAGGGCTTCAACAGAAAGCTGCCTGGATATTTTCTGCCCTGTTTTGCAACTGTGATGAGGGTGAGGATTCCCTGCGCTTAGGAGAGGTGTAGTTTTGTATCCCAGGTCCAAGTGTGTTTTCTTCCTGCTATTTGTAACCCATTGTGTGTATCCGTTTCCACAAAATAAATCACAATTTGTTTTACTCTGTGGTTTTGCTCAATGAAATGATCCTGGTTATAAAGGTGTAATGTTCTGGTCTCCCGTGACGAGAGAGAGAGAGAGAACGAGAGAGAGGACGAGAGAGAGGACGAGAGAGAGGACGAGAGAGAGGACGAGAGAGAGGACGAGAGAGAGAGAGAGAGAGAATATTTTCAACCACTGAATTAGATTTTTACTGCATTATAATGTAACAAGCATTTTTTGTTTCCATAGCAACCATTTACAAAGTTACACCCCTTTCTCTTTTGAAACAGGCTCTGGTACACCCCTTTTTGAGCCCTGCCCTCTCTAGCAGTGCACCAATTGTATCTAGTGACTGCCTGGTCACATGATCTTCCCCACAGAACTTTGCATCCTTGGTTGTCCTCTGCTGCACTGACAGCCATTTAGTGAACCCCCGAGCCGACTCTTCGACAGATCGATCACAGGATAACGAATTGATCGGCAACTTGGCCAATTACTTATTGTGTGGATTATATTGATGCACATATTAAAAAAAAAAAAAATGTAGTTTGGACTGCTGCTTTAAGAGAGCTCCGTTTCTTTTGATAAAAATCAGGTGATGGTGTTTGCTGCAGTTATTCAGCCCAGAGACTTGCATAAGTAGACACCACTGTGCTCTAAAGAATGTGGAATCCTCTCAAATGCAGACAGTAATGGAGGGCCCTGATCCTGTCTGCACTTGTTTATCCTTCTATGTCATTTATATCGCTCTGTACCCCCACTGCAGAATGTGGGCACTTTAGCAAGAAGCCAGCTGGGGGTGTGTATATATACACACACACACACACCTTTTGAATGGCCTGGCTCCCATTTACTTCAATCTCTCCGGAAATTTCCAAGTGGAAAGATGCCGCCCCGTCTCTTCCCCCCCCCCCCCTCTCTCCCCCCCCCCCCCCCGTCTCTCCCCCCCCCCCCCAAAATCCATGGCTATAGAATCATGAGTAGCAGTGAGAGGATCGTACATGCTCTTGGAGTGAGCCAATAAACCAGGATGATGTGACAACACCGTAATTAAAGGAGAAACACAGCGGCCTTAAAATGGGTTTCTAAACGTCAGGATTTGTATTTTAAACTACAGCACCACTCATGCTCAGCTGATCTGGAGCATGAAACCAGATAAACACTGTTGGCAAGGACATTCAAAGTAGTACACTAGAGGTAGTTACTAATTAAGGTCAGTTACAGGTTAACAGACCAGAAAAGGGGTTTATTGCCATCCGCTTGAATGTTAGATAATACCTTAACACAGGGGGGCGCAAACTTTTTTCCCTGCGCCCCCCTGCCGGCTGTCCCCTCCCCCCCGCCCCCCCCCCCCCCCAACCCCAACTTACCCGCGCTCCGGCGTAATGACGTCACGTTGCCATAGCAACGTGACATGACCTCGCAGCGTCATTTTGATGCCGCGTTGCCATGGCGACACAGGGAGGAAGCCACCGGAGCCACGGTAAGTTAGGTTTACAGAGGCGCTGCAGCTCCACCGGCACTTCATTTAAGTGCCTTCAGGAAGCGCGCGGGGCCTCTGTAAACCCTGCGCCCCCCCGTCGGCAGTCTCGCGACCCCCAGCCCACAGTTTGCGCACCGCTGCCTTAACAGGCCTTACTCCTAAGTATTTGCCTACATTACAGATGGAGCCAGCGTTATTGCACTCACTGGTGCACATAATGCATTAGCCCTTTTTTATTTTTTTTTAAACGAGTGGCCAATTTGTTTTCAATTGTCTACACGCACTGGCACGTTGTGTCCCGCTACAATGCGCCAGCAATAACAGCCGCTACATCTGTAAATGCAGAGCTAGCATCCTATGACTCACACTTTGGTTTCCACAGCCTAAATTGCTTTATGATACAGCTATAAATGTTTTGCCATTCTCTTCATTGATCAGTTCGTTAATACTATTTAGGATGTAAATTCACTTTAACTATAATTTAAAAAAAAAAAAAAGTGTCCACAATCTACTTGGTGATTTTCAGCTCGAGGCATCAGACAAAGTGGCCATTTTAGCAGCAATATACTGCACGGTATAATACACCAACCTGTTCTTTGGACACCGTATGCCACAATATGTTGATAAAACAAAAACTAGTGATACACTGAAGGACGACATTCTGTAAAGACCACTTTCATTTGCAGGTTGCTATTATGGACCAACCTGCTGCCTCTAAAAGGCTGAATATTTCAGATGGCAATGAAGCTGTGGAGCAGAGAAAATTATCAGAAACACAAGACCTGCAGTTAAAGCAATATCCTGCATGTGGGTTTTTTTTAATAAATCAGTTCTGTAGTAAGAAAAAATACTTTTGTTTTTTTTAAACAAAATGCTAAAACAACCTTGAACGACCAATTTTCTTGTATACTATTTTAACAAGCATGTTTGTTCCTATAGCAACCATTTTCATTCCCCAGATCTAAAGATGTCCCCAAACTTCGCCAATCAATAGACAGAGAACGAATTGACCAGCAGCTATCCAGTTCTTTAGGCAAGTAGAAATTGCCCACATGAAAATATTGAAGTAAAAAAAAAAAAAAAACACGAGCTTGAACTGCAGCTTTAATATGAGAGGTAGAACTCACCTATGCACCTATTAAATATGCTGTGAAGCAGCTCTACCTGGGCAGAGAAGCCACTTAACTATTCCTATGAGAATCAATTCCACAGCAAATCCTTAGAGCCCGGAAAGAGAAAGCTGATGTGAGATTAACACAAGCACTCTCGTATTTCAATGAATAGGCGAAATCAGATTTTGACCCCTTTAATACTACCGTAGCAGTCATTTTGTGCCAGGTACGATCAAGCAGGTTTGCTCATTGCAATCCTGTTCCTGTGTTTCCTAAAACACTATTGCATCATCAATCACTTTGTATTACTTCTAACAGCACTGACATCTTGATGCTTACTAGAAACCATCTGATCAGATTGATCAATTTAGATGACAGTGTTAGCTATTAAATGCCCTTTCTTTATGTAGTCACAGAATTAAAAAGGGACTTCTGTTCAGTTAGGAAATGCACTATAGTCTGCCACCAATATTAATACAGCTTAAAGGCAGCTCATTCACACTATACCTGATGAAGGTGGTTACAACCCCCTCCCATGTCTAATAGTGTTTCTTGGGCGATACTATTGGTAATTTGAAGACAGTGAAGCTAGCCCCCTGCCTAGATTTGCAGCCACATGATCAGAATAAATGCAATTTACTTAGCATTGTAGTACATTTTTATCCATGATAAGGCCATTTAGTATCAATCCTTTGAGCATAGAAGTAAAGATGCCAAAAGTAAGAAACTTTATTCACAAATTTGTTACATTT
Organism: Ascaphus truei; assembly: GCA_036426205.1. NCBI lineage: Eukaryota > Metazoa > Chordata > Amphibia > Anura > Ascaphidae > Ascaphus > Ascaphus truei. The sequence goes on from CM071588.1 coordinate 207,834, forward strand.
GGCAGCACACTGACATTAAATGAATAAATCACTATTTCTATATGGGCAGACAGCCTATGAAGAGAAACAACACCCATATACCAAGTGTTAATATGTGAATTGCATTGTAAATACCAAACTCTTGGCACTAAGTTTATAGTATGGTTGAGTTTCTCAAGTGTTCCATGAAGGTAGAACATTCGCACTGTTAGAGTAAAAGTTAGTAAATGAAGAAAACAAAAGTAACAAACACCTTTGCTTATGAACTTTACCAAATTTAAAACCGCAGCCTCCGTTCAGAGCTGAACTGTTATTTTCAGCTGCAGCTTTTCTTGAGAAACATGGGGAACTGCAGCTTTAATATTAGTCTAATTAAAATATTTTTTAAACAGAGGAGTTCATGTTAACAAAACATGTGCACATTTCGTTCTGTACATTTACCATGCAGATTTCAAGCCACGTGCTAAAATGGATTTAGCTCATGTGCATTTTGCAGCAATGAACCAAAAATGACATTTGAAGGATATTTATCAAAATTGGCGTACCCTTTTTGCTCACCTCAGCCCTTGTAAAGATGGAACTGTAATGTGCTATCTTAAATTGTCTTTTTCATCAATTGTTACAGTTGAAAGAAAACCATGTAAAAACATTCCTCCCTTGGGTTTACCATCTTAGCTTTTCCAATGGTGAAAAAGGCCTTTAGTCTCTTTATCAACATAGAGTTCTTCATAAAAGGACATTTATGGCGCCTTGTTATATTATATAAAAAAAACTGATATTTTAATGAAAACAAAAAAAAGAAGTCACCATACAAATATTTTAAAATGGCATCATAAGTTTTAGACATTGCAACCTGAATTTGTTTTTTACGGCATTTAAATTGATTATTAAAACCAATTTCATCATCACTGCAGGAGAGCAAAGGTTAACACCTATTCCCAAATTAGCCATTGTATGTAAACTGGGGCATCAGTTGCAACATTTTAGATTACTACAAGTTACTCATTTGCTCAATCTTCTGTGGGACAGCACTCTTGCAATTGGCAGTGTTAGCCTTTTGCAATTAACTGGCAAGAACACGTTTGTGCTAAATATATGAAACAAAAAAGACATTTAAAAAAAACAACAAAATACTGCAACAGCAATACAAAGCGAGAGGGAGGCCAATACTTTGTGATCAGAATTTTAAAGTAAAACATGTTACTTCCAACTTTCCAAGTGAAAGGCAACAATTATTTTCTAATGCTTCAGTTTCATAGGCAAAGTGTGTTAAAAGATGGTGCAGGCATCATCCAATAAGTGTATTTAACATGGCAACCCTTTTAATAGTACCGTATTGAAAAACTTCTAAAACCGGCATTTAATCTCTGTATGAGGCAGGTTAAACTATTGAAAGTGCAGAGATAAAGCCAGTAGATGATTCACAATGGTAGAAGTTTAATAGATCTCAAACATGCATATGCTTGAAGACTGGAACAATTGGGGATAACATGTGGATTTTATTCACTATACCAAAAAAAAAAAAATTTTTTAAATAAAAACGGACCTATCAAAACCTAGTGGTTTATTTAATGTGCAGAGCCTATCAGGGCTCTTCAACAAGTTTTCCAAAGGGGGTCAGATCAGAAAACAGTTAAATAGAAGTGCCACAAGCGTATTAACGTTATGAGATACATTTAAAGACTTTACATTTGTTATAGTTAAACATTTTCCAGCTACAACATACATTTACATTATTTTTACTTACAAGTGTGTTTGTGTGAAAAACTGCACGTCACTGCCTACACAATAGGACGATAGCGGGAGCAGAGAGGCCACGATTCATTTGTGCCACTGTAGCATTACCTGAAGATAATATGTCGGCAGTAATCAAGCAGCTGATGGAATGTAAAAGCAAGTTTCATTTTCATTCCCCAAACAAAGTGGTAAAATAAAACCCTCTGGGACACTAACCTCCACCATAAAATGAGGAATGCAGAAGATAGAGGAATAATCCCATAACTGTACCCATTGTGTTTGTTTAATCACATTAAAGCTACCACATTTGAGCGTGCAACAGGGATAGACTTATATGAATTACAAGTATATTGGGTTATGCAACATAGGTTACTATATTTTAAATACTGTAGTTTGTGACCAGTCTTAATGAGGGCTAGTCATGTCAGATATAATTGTGCTATCCTAGCGATCTGTGCAAAATAAGAACATTGCGTGCGTAAATACATACGTGTATAGTATATATAAATACATATGTGAATACGTGCGAGTGCGTGCCTAGAAGTGCACATTATTTTAACAGTGTTTTTTCCAAATCATGCAGGCTGCCTGAGGATATACTGCTAAACTAAAAAATGTTTGCGTGCAAGAATAATGTGTCCCTCATCTTTCAATTTCAGAACATACAATCTCTATATTTGCAGGTTATCACTTATCTCCTTGTGGTTTATAGATAACATTTATGTGCAGCTGCCAGCCTATATTTTTAGATCGTGTGGTCCTTGCTCCATGATAGTACTTTGTTGAATACTGGTCTTGTACAGCACATGCTTGAATGACTACACAATAAATTGTAATTTCATCTCATTTAAGATGCAAGCTCACAGTGCCAGATACACATTTGCCAGTACAGAAACTAGAATGTTAAAGTAAAACTTTACCGCCAACTTTCCAAGTGCACTAAACGCATCATACATATTGTTGAATTGCAAACTGTTCAGCTACAAGAGCACAGAAGAGATTGCTTTCAATGTTCCAAGACGTTTCATTTTTCAACCACAGTAATTTAAACCTACAATATCCAAATTGTTATCAGCGTTCACTAATGTTTGTGTTATTTTTCAGTTTAAATTCTCTAGCAAAATGATCCTTAAACTTTCATTTTATAAAAAGTAAATCAGCAGTTTTATTCAGTCTACTTTCTATGCTATTAATCCCTTACAGGGACAGTGCTGATTCATTGTTCTGTGGCCTCTGAATGGTTTCAAATTCATTCGGAACACAAAACCAGCAACTTTCATTGTTTTACCTGGACCATTCCTGCATAAATCAAATAGCTAAACATAAATAGAACCTCATTTGTGCAAAAAAAAAAAAAAAAGTTTAATATAGTGAAAAGAATTCTCAATTTCATACGTTTGCAAAACAAGGCTGCATTACTAAAAATACAATGATATAAAAACATGTTTTGTGGAAAGTATCTTGCACTTAAACCACTCTGAATGACTACAGCATATTCTGAAGTACCCAGCCTAGCTTTCCCAGCTCTAGATCATTGCCAATACAATACCAACACAACAATGCTTGGGTCAGTAAGGAAATAAGGAGTACATTCATCCATCAAATTAAGTTCATTTAAAATAATTTTAATACAAACTAAATATAAACTATATCAGTTCTTAACATGTAAGACTGACGTAATATACTTTAACAATTTATCAAGTATTGCACAATTTAGATACAAAATTACAATTACATCTCCATTTTATATAGCAAAAATCTTAATTTGTAACAGAAAATACAACTCTGAAAATACAGATATCCCCATATTATGTTTCCAGTGAGGAATATGCTGTTAAACTTTATTTTTTAACTGGTGTCCTAAATTATTTTTACAATTTCAGTAAAAAACAAAAATCTACATTAAGTCGCTTCCGTCACAGATTAGGGTAAAAATCTAGAAAAGCAATCTCATACACTAATATTTCCCAAATATTGTATGGAGTTATACAATTCATGAAAAAAACAAAAACTTAATACCTAATAAATAATAAAAAAGCTGTTAATTCTATATACTGTAAGAGGCAATATTTCTTAACATTTAGTGAAAAGATAGTTTTACATTTCGTTGCCAAAACAAATAAAATAGCATGTGCTTATGCAACCAACCTTGAATGTATGCAAGCTACAAGCCAAGGAAATAAATCTCAGGGAATAAAAATATCACCTTGGGTTCATGCATTCAGCTTGTAAAATACTTTGGGTAGGCAAGCACTGTTACCTCTCTTACTAGTTTGCCATAACCGGCTGGAATTGCTGGTTAGAATACTGCACGTTACTCAAGCTATAATTTAAACCATCCATCAGCGACTTCTCATTAAGACCACCATATGCTGCAAACATATCAAAGGCATTGCTGTATTGTAGTGGCACAAGGCTCAGAGTGTCATCACTAGGGGATCTTATGCTGGCTCTTCCCTGATCTTGAGTGCTCGGGAAGATAAACTCCTGTGCATTCGGAGAAAGAGCAGAGGTCTTCTGCTGTAGATTTGTAAGGCCAAGTCCATATAGAGAGTGCATGGAGGAAGACATTGCACTTTGCTTTAACAAGTTATTGACATTCAAACCAAACTGTGTGGGGGAGCACCGTGCAACCTTATTACGACTATTCTTCATTTTAGTAGAGCCAAACTTTGTGGCAGCAAAAGTGGCTGTTGTGAAGGTTAAGGGGTGATTGGTTCGGGGCATAAATGTTGGGCTTACAGTAGTGGAGTCACCAAAAGGAGGCGATGGAGAGCTGGACACGGATGAGGATTGGTCAGTAATTGGCATAAATACTTGAGCCTCAGGATTAAAACTGTTCTTGATTTCCTTATCCAGTTCTGTTCCATTTTCGTTGTTGTCATCAACATAAAGTACCTTTACCTGTCCTTTTTCACCTATCTGATATGAGACTTCATTTGGATCAATCCATACATTAAGGTCCTGAGGAAGGTTTCTACGTATGTCTTCAATATCCAAACCACTCTCATTTGCTGCCTGTTCTATTACAGGCTCCACCTTTTCCCCTACATGTATACATCTAAATCCTGATCCTTTGTAAGGCCTGTCAGGATACCAGTGGCCTTCATACTTTTTCTTCAAAAGTCTTTCTAGTTCTTCACCAAAGATGTTGACACGCCGCCTGGGAAGTTTATTGTACAGATATGAAATAATAAAATTGAGTGCTACTTGGATCTCAAGCTGCATTGCTGCAACACCAAGGTAATGAACTGGTCGTAAAAAATCCAAAAGCAGTACCAATCCAATACAGGGAATTTAATTTCATTCAAGAGTCAGTCACCCTTATTGTTTCTGTAAAACATAACAGTACAGTTAGACAGTAAAGTTTTGTTTGCAACTATGCATCTTAAACCTTCCAAAGCTTATTGTAGTAAACTCAAGCCAATATTGAACACATCAGCAATTTAGCCAATTATATTCATATGGTGCATTTTGTTTTAGCATTCTAACAGATACATTTATAAAATGAGGTATTTAACCCATTAACATGGTTACTAAACAAAAACCCAGTTTAGAACTAGACTCAAAATTTGAGCAACACCCAAGCACATTAGAGAGCTTGAAATGTATTGATCTAAAGTTAAAAAAAAAATATCAAACTTTACCAACCCTCTTTCTACCAAATCAACATACTCCCCTCCCCCATAACAAAACACAATCCGAATCTGTATAAGACGACCTTTAAACATTTGCCAGATCAGCAAGGGTGGGGTAGACAAGATCAAGGGACAACCAAAGACATTGAATAAAACATGCCAGGCACAAGTTATAGATATTGTCTGTAAGGAACACTAGTATATTCCATCCTGGGATTTACACTTTCACAATCATGTCTGTGTGGGTGGGGGGGGGGGGGGGAAGAGGATTGGAAATAAGCCAGCACTGCACATTTAATGGCAGAAAAACAAGAAGTTAGGCCAGTCTAATGTCAGTGGCTCAAATATATTCCGACTTATCTAATGTGGGTTTCATGAGGAGAGAAAGTCAACAACAAATAAAAGGCCAAATAAAAATAATCAGCTTGGGGTCCAATGTGTAATTGCACGCACGCGCTTACACATTGGACCCCAAGTTGAACGGTACCGTTGCGTCTAATGGCACACGCGCGCGGTACCATTGCGTCTAATGGCACACGCGCGCGGTACCATTGCGTGTAATGGCACACGCGCGCGGTACCATTGCGTGTAATGGCACACGCGCGCGGTACCATTGCGTGTAATGGCACACGCGCGCGGTACCATTGCGTGTAATGGCACACGCGCGCGGTACCATTGCGTGTAATTGGCACACCGCGAGCGTACCATTTTGTCTTGTAAGTGGCACACGCGCGCGTAACCATTGCGTGTATGGCACAACACGCGCGCGTACCATTGCGTGTAATGGCACGCCTGTCGGTACATGCGTGTAATGGCACACTCGCGCGGTACCATTGCGTGTAATTGCACACGCGCGCGTACCATTGCGTGTAAATGGCACACTGCGCGCGTGTACATTGCGGTGAATGGCACACGCGCGCGGTAATCCATGGTAATGGCACACGCGCGCGGGTACCATTGCGTTTAATGGCACCCGCGCGCGGGTACCACTTGCGTGTAATGCAACGCGCGCGGTACCATTGCGTGTAACACACAATATATAAAATACTGGTAAAACAAAACATATCCACGTCAACCCCTCACACTAATCACAACTCTATTTAGTATAACACTCACTATCGCCCTCACACAATCACTCCGAGCGGAACTCCCCACGACGCGCCGCGTGTACCCGCTGGCTGGCTTCTCGGGTGTTTAATGGACACGTTACTACGACCCGTCCCGTCATTGGAAGATTATTTTACCCCCTCCGCCATTCTGCGAGTAAGGGGCGGGGAGATATGTTCCTTTCTGCCAATCGCGAGACCGCTCCAGCTCCAACGCTTTCCGATTGGTCACATATAATCAGTCATGATGAAGAAGGGGAGGGGAGTTTACTGACGACAAGGTGTGCTGACGTCACCGGGCGTGCTGCAGGTGACTGGGAAGCTCTCTGCGAGCAGAGCGGGAAAATGTTTCCGTCAATCATGCATCACTGCGCACTTCACCCGCTCTCCGATTGGTCGAGGCTTGATGTCAGTCAGTGGACAAGGACGCGACGTTTCGTGATCACGGGCAGTGACTGGGGAAAGATCTGCTATTGGTTGATTAAGCTCCAATGACGCGCGCGTGTTATTAGATGTTGGTTTATTTCTCACAGCTCATTGGTTTCTAGAGTTGTCACTCAATGTTTAAATGAAGGTTTATTTATAGGCCTTCCCAGTACATGACGTCAGGCACTGGCAGGAGCTGATAGGTTTAAGATTTAATCTTTCAGAGGGGCCATTGCTCCTAGACCCAAACTAAATAACCCCAGTGATGTGGGTACAGATCCCAGCTGGGTCTTGTTACCTAGAAGTATCTTAATGTTTTTTTTTTTTTTTTTGTAAACTTGTTTTTTATTTGAGTTTTCGTTAGAAAGTGGGGAATGGGATACAGAACATAAAAAGGATAACATTGTACTTTTAATATTACATACATTTGTATCATATATATATATATATATATCACATGTAGTGGGAAGACAAATGAACATCACTGTTTGACAGCGTATAAAGTAACTATAAAAAAATTAAACTTAAGGACTGGGGAAAGGGGAAAAGAAAAAAGAAAAAGAGAGGGGTGGAGAGGGTTGGGTGAGAGATGGAGGGAGCGCGCGGTCGCGGCTGTTTGGTGGGCGTGTGTTCCCGTTTTGTTTGGGCCGCGCTCTGGGGTCTTGCCTCTACGTTGGGGGCCGCTCTCTGGGTGCGTTGTCCCGCTGGGTGGGGTGTTTCGCGTCCGGGCCTTTCGCTGCGCGCTCCGGTTGTGTGGGTGGGGCCCGCCCCGGTTGCGTGCCCGCGCGGCTTGCTTGGCCTCGCTTCGGGGTGCCCCTCGCCGGCTGGGCCGTGCGCTGGGCGCTTGTGTGATGTGGTGGGGGTTTGTTCCGTTAGTTTAGTGCGCTGCTCTCCGGTGGCGCGGGATGGGGTGGCTCGGCTCCGGGTGTGTGGCTCGGTGGTCCGCGCCCTGCGGGGGGGCCCCCGCGCCGGCGTGCCCGGCGCGCGCCCGCGGTTTGGGGCGCGCTCTGGGTGTGCCCGTGTGTGGGCGCGCGGGGTTGTGTTTGTGGCCGCGGTTTTGTGGGGTTCTTCTCACTCCGTGTGCCTGGTCGTTTTGCGTGTCCCCGAATTTTGGTTCTCTCCGGCCTTTTTTTGCGACCCTCCCCCTTGTCCTTTGTCTCTGTTTCCTGTTTGTTGTGTGCTCTCTCCTCCGCCCTTGTTTTGTCTTCCTTTTTCTCGTGTCTTCCCTCTCTCTCTTCCCTCGCGGTCCTTTATCGCACCTTTTCTTTGTTCTCTTTTTTTTTTAACACGCAGGTGCCCTCTTTTTTTTATTCTGCATTTTTTTTTCTCTCTTTTTTTTCTCCGCCTTTGATTTTTGTCTCGCTCGTTTTTCCCTCCCCCAACCCTGGGGGGTGGGGCGGGGGGGGCGGCGTTGGCTGGGCGGGTCGGACCAAGCTCCTGCGGGTGTGTGAGGTATCGCGGGGGCGGGGGGGGAGCCTGCACAATCAAGGAATCATGGGCGGGGGGGGACAAATGGCAGAAGGGGTAAGGAGGGCAAGGGAGGGATGGAACGAAGAGGCTCAAATAAAAAAATAATTGCTCTTTGCATCAATTTGCTCCAAAGTTCGCCCCTCGACATTTATCGGGGTTATTAATGTGTTTTGTACCACTACGAAAAACAACATATTTATGTACCATTTAGTTCAAAAAGAGCACAACACCGAGATATATTGAAGTTCTTTTTTTTCTTCGGTCCTGTTTGTCTGAAAGTTTGTAGGGACGCAGACAGATTGTATAATATTTCCAGTTTTGTGAGTAAACCTAATTATAATACAGGTTTGTGGTCTGAACAAATAGTGTCAAATGTGTCCCATATTGCACTCATTCGCGGTGGTTTGTTGCAAATGTTGTAATTTGTAGCTAATGTTAGTACAGACTAACGACTTGGTGTAGATCGTTGCCTTTGTGACAGTTGTCTTCGACTGTTACGAAATCCTCTAATTTCTGGAGGCTCACAGTACAGGTGAGTTGCATGTGCTGCTGGTGCGAGAATGAGCGCCTGCATACCCTCGAAAATGTCCAAGGGGAACAGCGGCTTATACTCTCTGCCCACTTTGGGCGAAATGTGACTGTTAGTTCAGTAAACAGATTAACTCCAATCTACTTTAACTCTACTCCCCTCCTTCCCCTCTCCCCCCCTCTCCAGGTGGATGGCACAAGGCTCCACACTTCACTATTACTAGTGACTTAGACCGGAAACCCTTATTTCCTGTCTCAGTGTGTATCATGTTTATTCAGTTCTTTTTATCTAATTAATTACTCCCACCACGACTGCAAGCAACAATAGATTGTACTACACTTTATTTGGTAAATAATAAGTAACTAAATTACACTAAAATCTGACTTGACATTGCTGCATTCTATAAATTTTATCGCGCTTGATGGAACTGTATCTTGGACTAATAGGACATAAACACAACTCAACCTAGCTGCAAACCCGTCCATACAAAACAGGTCATTCTATTGTTTCAAATGGGTGTACCTGCTGAAGATGAAAAATTGCTTATTCTAAAGTTTGGTCACCAGATTTTGAAAGTAATATAAAGTATTTGTTTGAACCCGGTTTGCTAAGCCTGAAATTACAGGTAGGGTACCTGATGTATAATCCCTGTATGCTAGATACATTTCAATAAGAGCCCAATTCCATGCTACTGGGAAACTTTAAAAACATTTTTTTATTGAATGTAGTAAAAAATAAAACATGTTGGTTTTTTTTTTTATAATGTTTTGTGCTTATTGGGAATTATTATAATTAAAGCAATGTGAATTAGCTTGATTTATTGTGCAAATATATTATTTCAATTAATATCTTCAATCACTCGATGAACTTTTTTTAAACCACGGCAATAATTTTTGCAATGTTAATATTGTTATCAGTATTTGATATTGGAAGTCTATCCGTTAAAACCAAGGCTGTCGATCAATGTTGCCGAAGGCCTAACGGCTGGTGTCGTTCTTGAGAACCATTTCCAATTCTTGAATCTGTATGGCTTTGCACATCTTGTCCTCCAACAAGAAAAAAAGTACACATGCATATGTAAACGACACAGAATGTGAATGACTTTTTCTTAACCTGTAATAAATGCCCTTGCAAAAACATCAGCCCCTGTATTTTATTCATTCCTATTCCATCTCTTCTCGTAAAGAAGATGTAGCAACTATACTTCTCATCAATCCCGTGACCCCCGCCTGCCTCCTCCTCAGCATTGTGCGGTCAATTATGCTGTGATGCCACCGTCTCCGTCATGACAACGCATTTCCCCATGACAACGCAGAGCGCCATAATGTACATCACGTTGCCGTGCAACATATGCCATGGCACAGGTCGCTCTCAAATCAAATGAAGTGTATGCTGTGCATGAAAGAGAGGTAACGAACGCTGCTCTCTCCCTGGACCAACTCAGTGGGGGAAGAGAGTGAGTGCCTTCCATTGATATTTGTTGTTTTGGGGGGGGCCAATAGAATTTTCTGCCCCAAATGTTGCCGGCCTAATGGGAAAATGGCTGCTTTTCTTCTCTCGTTCCCCTTGAGCTTGCACTCGTGGAGTGATGCAATCTAACTGGGTGTTTTTTTACGCTCTAGCAATCTACAGGTAATTTTCCCTATCAGTTTGCATTATGCGTATAAGAGCCCCACATCACCATTTTTCTTAAAACATGGGATGACAACACAAACATGTCAAGTGCCCAAGTTAAAGAATCAATCATGTTCCCTAAATTTGCAAACGTTCTCTGTCTGGGATCTCTATTGTAAACAAAAGTTTTAAAATACACAGAACAGTATTTATGCTCTAACACAACCTCCAGTGCTTTTTATATTGTTTAAAAGACGTTTGTAAGATAGGTATATACGCTTACCCTACATGCACACGTCCGAGCATGCGAAGGATCTTATTTCGCTAAAGGTATACTAAATGTACATTCTAAAATATTTTTACGAGAAAACATTAAACTGTGGGCCTGCTCAATTAATTTCCTTGTTTACACATTGTAACTTGTAAACTACTTTGTTAGAATGTAGTTTTGTTTCTTTGATACGCTTCTTCTTCCTCTCTGCTTCTTGAAACATGTACTAAAAAACTCATCTAGTACAGTATCTGCTCTCCTAGAATCAGCCATTCTTAAACATTATTGGTATGATGGGTATCAGAATAGGCTGATTTGTACACATATGTAGCAGTATTTTGCCCTCTTGATAGACCCATCATCTGTACTTATGATCCGTAATGTTAACTAATAACTTGTGATTGCATTATATGTGCTGCAGTGTAGTTTTGGTTCAATTTGTCCATCTTATATTGCAGAAGTAAGAGTAATGAGTACTCATTCAGTTTGACGGCGATCTTTACTTGACTTTTTTATTTGGACTAAACAATATGATATTAATATGAAAGCTTTTCAGCTTGCTTTCATCACACGAGTTCCTACTCTCTTTCCATCTTTAAATTAATTCACACTGTCCCTTTGCCTACACCTTGCACTCATCTCCACCTACAGCTCTATAGTACCCCCTGTGCAGTCCGATTTAAAATATCCAAACAAAACTCTGCCAATAGCTGACAGATTATCCGTGGCCGCAGGTAAAATTCCCTTTTTTGGTCTTCAGATTTTTCTACATTTTTGAAACTGTGAAATGTCATGGTAAATTATTTTTTCCCATCCCTATGCACAACGTATCTCCTACGTACGACTATCTTATATTTTTTTGAAATAGAATTTTTTTAATTCTGTTCCTGGTTCTTATATTTGTGGTGAACGCTCATCAGAAGGTGAGTCCACACTTACTCTAAAACTACATCACCCTGCCACCACCAACTCTCACCGCCTGCCAAGCTTTATAGCCAGATCCACAAGCATTAAGTTACCGCCTCTTAAGTCTAACAGTTTAGTAATCTTCATGTAATGAGTGTGTAATTCTGTTTTTCAGCTAACTGGCTCTCTTGCATTATATAATGGACTTTGTGCTAAATATTGCCTAGAAATATGTATTCATTCCCTCTGTAAAAATGCCTACCCTAGAGCCCCATTATAGTTAAAAAAGAAAAAGAATAAGATCACACACATTAAGTGCATATCACCTCATATTGGTAACCGAACTACGTAGAACCCATAACACCACCTCCGTGATTATATATATTAAAAATCACACACCTCTGATGTTGAGTTTGGCGTCTGCAGCGTTAAGGTAGTAGAGGCTCACGCACCCCGACTAATAGCAGTGAGACAGAAAAAACGCGCAAACACAATAGTGAAGACTTTTCAAAAAAGTTTATAATAACCATAAAAAGGATATATACTTCTCTGGAACATCATGGTTAAAAGCTTTAACAGGCATGTATGCAGCTCGCCATGTAAGTTACCAACAACCGAGTCTGTGCTGCCGCCGTGACTAAAAGACACACTCTGTTCTACATTCAGTCCTTCAATTAGGATACTGGGTAAGCAGGTTGGGTGTTCAGATAACAGGTCATCGCTAGTTTCTCCTAAAATCCAATATTCTCCTTTCCAGGTCGTACCCCCGTCACTTGTCCGTGAGGAGGGTCAGAATATAGGAAGAAAAACTGCAGGGCAAGCCGATTGATGCACTCCCCTCGCCTGCTATGCAATTCCTCAATACAGCTTTCAACGACACGCCCGTCAGAGACGCCTGTCAAGCCGAGATGACGTATCTCCGAAATCCCAATGGTAATAGAAGCAGTGACTAAAAGGCCACCCAAGTATATTCAAGGAGATCACTCGTTCCGCCTCGTATTCCAAACGGTTTTCGTGGGCCTGAAACACCACTTCATCAGGGATCCTGATGTTTTATACACTTTTTTGAAAGTATGTCACTATTGTGTTTGCGCGGGTTTTTTCTTGTCTCACCCCACTTATAGGGTACTAAGGAAATTTAATAATATATTAATTGAGGTCATGCTACAGAAAAAAAGCGAAATTATTTCCAGTCCAGACTCCCTGAAATACTGGGTATTTTAGAGTAGGGGCACGGAAGAAATAGAGGGTGAGACAGACATATTTTAGTAGAGAGTACATCAATTCATATCTTTAATAACCTCCAAACCGTCCCTCTCCAAATAACATATTGAAAGACAACCTGTTCGGATGAAAACGGTAAAAGGCATTTTCCACCAAGTATTACTTTAAATATAACTCATCGAACCCCACACCTTCCTAAAGAGATTTCCATAACGACCTGATACTGAACGACAGATAGACCTATGTGCCCCTTGTAATGATATTAGACACTGGTGTCCAGAGATCCAGGGCCTGCCCTATAACTTAAGCATGCCGATGTCAAAGGAGGTGAGAAATTTTCGGGAACGTGGGTTCTGGACAGGGCAGGGATCCCCGCCCAGGTGGTATTGGAAGTTAAAGACCGGCGCCGGCTTTTTTTTTTTTTTTGTTTTTTTTTATTTTATTTGTTTTTTGTTTGCTTTTGTCCCCGGCCTGCCGGCCCTCTATTTGTCCGTGTCCCCGTCCTAGGCCCTAGCTCTCCCAACGCTGCGGTCCCCCTCACGCACTACATGTCGCCTCACCAAGCCCTTACGCTGGCGCGTCGCGTTCTCTCTGCTGTCGGCGCATGCTAAAGCAAGCTGATGGCCAATGCTTTCCCAGCTGAATCACCAGACAGAGAGACTAGGCATGGTGGCACCAGCTTGGGGACAGTGTCATTGAGGGGATGCCCTCAGTCGGGGGACCTCCAGGGGTCCGCGATCTACTAGAGGACTGGCAGCTGTGGGCAAAAAATTAGGGCTCTTCACTTCTTTTGTCCAGGCCGCCGGCACCACTCACAAACCAGTTCGGGCCTCCTCGACTGCCCACTCAGATCCTTAAGGAAGTCGGGCAACACGTAAACTTTGCTGTGTGTTCCCTCCTACCTCTGCTGCTTTGCCGCGCTCGCGTTGTGGCCACTGTTCCTGCACAATAATTCTCTCTCTTTAGTCTCCCCGCTCTCATTCCCAGCTCTCTGTCAGTGCGATCAAAGGACCTGGATGGAACTCGACGGAAACTTTCAGGGGATAGTATACCGCGTTTGCCCGCCTCCTTTCTCTGGTACTTATCACCGTCGCTTTCCCTTTTCCCGAGAAGCTCAAGAGGTCCCTTGCCCCTCCCAGCAGAATAAAGGGGAGTAGACAATGAGTGTTTTTCTATTCCCCCCGCTACCCTTTCCTTTCCGCTCGTCCCCCTTGAGTTTCTATTCCCAGTGTCTCCATCTTCCCTTCCGTTTCTATATTTCCTTTACCTCCGTCTACCGGCTCGTCTTCTTTTTCCTCTTGTCCCAACCAACGCGAGCTCCTCTCCGTAAGAGCCAGCGTAATCCTCGATTCCTCCCCCCGGCAAGATCTAGCCTGTGGGTGTTGTGTATGGTTATGGACCTGCTCCCCGCCCCTGTCCCCATTGTGGTCCTGTCCTGCCTTTAAAAATACTTCCTACTTCCTGCTTCTCCTCTGCTTTGCTCAGCTATCCGATTTAGCCTTGTGCACCTCCTTTGTTGGTTTGTTTGTTTGTGGCAGTGCTTGTCTCCTTTGCCGTAACCGCCTCTTTTGTACCCCGACTCGTGCTTGTTTGTGAACCCTTCTGGATTTTGGCATAATACCCCCTCGACTACGGCGATATCTCCTAAAAACCTCTTTAACACTGCATACGGACCTGACCAGAAGTAAATAAATAATATAAGCTACTCGGACTACTATAACGCTGCTCTCCTCCAATCCCAGACCCGTTTAACGGTCCCCCTACTATCCTGTCTTCTTCTCCATCCGCGGAACTCGGCAAGTATATAACCCTCGCCCTACACTCTCCTACATCTCCTACAACTCTCCCACCCAGCCCTCTACGCTAACCTATCTTCCGCCAGCTTCCAGGCCACGCATCCGCTGCTGCGGTGTGTTGTGTTATACTTCCCACCCTCATTGCCGGTGTCATTCTTGTTTGTGGCAGTCGTAGCGTTACATTGCGTTCTGCCCTGGAGCGGACTTGGGAAGAAGGCCCGGTGTGGGACAGTGGGGAGGGATGCAGGGACCCGCATAGCATTGGAGAGGTTGGAATTGCGGGCAAGAAGCCAGCAGCAGCTGGGCAACAGAACTCTGAAAAAACAATCCCCAAGTAATAAGTTTTTATTTTTTTGTAATGTAGTTTTGGGTTGGACTTTTTTGTATTTGACCGTTTTTTTCCTCGATAGTTTATGCTATAAATTTTGTTGGGGAGGCCGGTGGAGGAAAAATGGAGCGTGGTAGAAGAGATTTGAGGGAGCATAATTTAGAGAAGTGGGGTCATTGATGGAGGAGTGGTGAAGAGAGGGTGTGTAAGCAAAGGAGGCAGTAGTGAGGGGGCAAGCAATAAATTGGAAGAGAGGGGGGGTGGGGGTGGAACGGCGAAGTGAGCTTTTGAGGTGAGTAATCCTGTGGAGGGACCCTCGCAGCCAGCCCGCTGACACTGGGGGGCTATGGTAACTAGTCCGTGCAGTCCTCGGGGAAACTCAGTTTGCGCCGCCCTTGGTCAGGTCCCAAGAGTTGTCAACACCACAACTTCTGCTATTAAACAGCAGCCTCCTAGCATTTGAACTATACTCGAATCTAGGTATATCCCCTGGGGATTATCCTTAAAACCTATCTATGTTTGAGGGGTCATTGAGTGACTCGAGTTGGGAAGCCCCTGCTTAGGTCGCACAAGCTTACAAAATTCAGCAGCCACATGCGTTTTAGAGCAATAGCAATGACCCTAAAATTAGTCCATGCATGGGTAAAAGTAATGAAGTAGTTCAAACATAACAATAACAATCACCCCCGCTGATCAGAAATCTTCGGCACCCGTATCCAAAGCAAAAATGAATCCCTGTACTGAATGCATACAATTACTATAATAAAAACATAACATGGCCTGGTCCATTTAATTCCACAACATCACAGCGACATTTGCCACTTTGGGGCTTGTGAAAAAGATTTTATTGCATTACATGGTTGTTACCTTACATTCCTAAGCTTCATAGTGGTTTGGGTAAGTTTTCCTCATTTTATCACCGTGTTCTGGATTAACATTTAGGTCATAAACAAACACATCGAGAAGTTCTTGGTAAGTAAGCTCGCTCTTGTCTTCCATTTTTTTACAGAAGCTCAATGATAGTCATTCTCCCCAGAGCATCAATTGCTGTCAATTATCTCACTTTAAGGACCAAATTTCTCCCAAAAATAAGAAAGCGCAAAGAGTTGCCGTAAATATACAGTAATGATGAAGCTCAAACATATTAAAGGCAGATATAACTAAACTAGGCTTGTGGTTGGAACCATAATTAATATAAACAATGAGCATTTTCGCGAATTAGTGTTTACCAGTGTCACTAGTATATTTTTACAACTTTAAGTAATATGCAAACAATTTATACAATACCCTTAAATGTCCCCTGTATTTATATTGTATGCTTGGATAAATGCCTGTAGTCCTTTAATAACAAAGCCACACGCTGGTGATTAACTGGCTCTAGACTTTGTGAATTGCAGTTTCAATGCAGAGCAGCCACCGATACCTTGTTACCAGCTCTGTGAATCCCACTTCTATCTTTACCAACATTGATTTTAATGTGCAGAAAACTTCACTCACTCTTTCATATTTCGAACTTAGCCAAAAATTAGAGTATTGTGTGTATGAGTAGAGGGCGTATTGTTCTATTGAGGAAAAAGCGGTCTATGTGTTATGAGAGGGCGGTATTAATGTGTATTGGGAGAGAGGGCGGTATTAGGTGGTATGAGGATGAGGGCACGGGTTATTGTGTATGAGGATAAAGCGGTAGTATGAGTGTGTATAGGAGGATGGCGGTATTGTGGTATTGAGGAGAGGGGTTTCTATGTGATGGGGGAGAGGAGCTGCGGTGTTTTATGTGTATGGGAGGAGGGATTATGGTGAGCGAGGGGCTGGGGGTATTACTGGTGTATGAGGAGGGGGTGGTCGGTATTATGTGTATTGAGGAGAGAGGCGTGGTCTATGTGTATTTATGTTAATTTAGGAGAGAGGGGAAAAGAGAGAATGTCGGTATTGAATGTTGTTGATGGCTGGCGGTATTCTTGTCTTGGGGAGAGGATAGGAGGGCGGTATTAGTTGTATTGAGGCGAGAAAGGGCGGTATTAATGTGTATATGAGGAGCATGCGGTATTTATGTGTATGTGAAAGTTCGGTATTGGGGGTTTTTTTTTTTTATGTTATGAGGCTCGGGCGGTATTACTGATGTGTCTTGAGGTAGAAGTGTCGGTATTAGTTAGTATGAGAAGACTGGCGTATTATGTGTATTTGGAGAGGTATGAGTAGTCAGTGAGTATAAGGGGAGTGGCGGTATTATTATGTTTTATTATTTGTATGGATGAGGAGGGCGGTATTATATGTTTATTGGGGAGGTTTGCGGATTATTTTAATTTTTAGGAGATGGCGGATTATGTGTTATGAGGAGAGTCGGTATTATGTGTATGAAGGAAGGCGGTATTTGTTTATGAGGAGAGGGTGGGTATTATGTTTATGAGAAGGGGGGTATTTTGGTATTGGAGGATAGAGGGCCGTATTATGTTATGAGGAATGGTTATTCTGTTTTGAGGAAAGGCGGTATTATGGTTTGTTATAGGTCGTATTATGTTATGGGGGAGAGTGGGTATATTGTAAATGAGGAGGGGGGTATTATGTGGTAAGCTCCGGGGGGTCGTCTGTTGTTGCTGCTCGGGGGGTATATATATTTCTGCGTCGCGTAGGGGCTTCATGATGTTTATGAAGAGATGCGGTCTTCTTTGTATTTGCTAGGAAGGGCGTATTATGGGTATTAGGAGAGCGCGGTATTATGGTATTTAGGAAGGGTGTTATAGTGTGGAGGAGAGAAGGGTGTTTTATATTACTGGTATGAGGAAATGGCGGTAATAATGTGTATGAGTAGAGGGCGTATTATGTTATTTAGGAGAGTGCGACATAATATGTGTCTTGAGACATCCGGAGCGTTCTTTATGTGTATGCGGAAAGGTGGTGATTATGTGTCTTGAGGAGAGCTCTGTATTCTGTTGTATTTAGGGAGGAGCGTATTATGTATTTAGGAGCAGGAAGGGCGTATATGTGTATTAGGATCGGGCTGTATTATTGTATTGAAGGAGAGAGCGGTATTATGTTTATGAGAGAGGGCGGTATTATGTGTATTGAGGAAGAGCGTATCTTGCTTGAGGCGCAGCAGCGGTCTCCTGTGCTGACGGCCCCGGGCGGTATTATGTGGATCCTGCGGCAGCGCTGGGGGGTTCACTTCTGTGTCCTGACGCGGAGGGCGTGTATTCTGTGGTCTGAGGCCTCAGGGCGGTCTTATGGTGTATGCGAGCGAGGCGGATTATTTGTATTGAAGGAGAGAGCGGTATGATTTGTATTGCGGAGCGAGCGGTCTTCTGTATGAGGCGCGAGGGTCATTCGTGTATGCGGAGAGCTGGGCGGGTCTTCTGTGTCCATGCGGCCGGGCGTCTTCTGTGTCTTCGGCGCGGAGCGGTCTCTGTGTCTGGCGTGCGGGCGTTCTTCTGTTCTGCTGCGCGCGCTTCTTCTGTGTCTTGCGCGCGCGCGTCATTCTGTTTCTTGCGGTCTCCCGCTGTCTTCTGTTTCTTGCTTCCGCGCGGCGGATCTTCTGTGTCTGCGGCTCGGGCTGTCTTCTTTGCTTCGGCCGCGGGGGCTGTCTCTTTGTCCTGCGGCGCGGGCGGTCGTGCTGTGTCATAGGAGATAGCGGTCTTACTGTGTATTGCGAGAGCCGGTTTCTTGTGTCATTGCGGATCGGCGTCGTCCTGTGTATTTGAGGCGCAGCTCGGTATTCGTGGTCTGCGGCCAGGAGCGGTCTTAGTAGTCTGAGGAGCGAGC
Organism: Ascaphus truei; assembly: GCA_036426205.1. Classification (NCBI taxonomy): domain Eukaryota; kingdom Metazoa; phylum Chordata; class Amphibia; order Anura; family Ascaphidae; genus Ascaphus; species Ascaphus truei. The sequence continues at coordinate 226,614 of CM071588.1, forward strand.
GGTATCTGTTTATTGAGCGACACGAGCGTTATTAGTTTCTCGGCGACGGGCAGGTAGTATTTGTCTGCATGGCGCGCGGTCTTCGGTTGTATGCGCGCCGGGGGGTTTAGTGTTGGTCTGAGGAGAGGGGGGTATTAATGTGTATGCGGAAGCGCGGTATTTATGTATGCGGACGAAGCGCTCTTCTGTGTCTGCGGCGCGGGGGGTAATTTTATTGTGCTTCGGGCCGGGGGGATTCTGTGTCTTGCTGCGGCGGTATTATGTGTCTGCGGCGCCGGGCTGTCTTCGTGTGTCGCAGGACGATAGAGCTGTATTATGTGTAGTGCGAGAGAGCGGTATTGTTTGTCTGCGGAGGGGGCGGTATTACTGTGTAGATGCGAGGGTGGTATTATGGTTTCTGAGAGAAGGCGGTATTAATGTGTCTGAGAGAGGGAGGTATTAGTTATTAGGAGAGGGGCTGTATTATGTGCTATGAGAGAGAGCGGTATTAATGTGTTTGAGGAGAGAGCGGTATTATGGTGTATGAAGGAAGGGGGTCTTATGTGGTATGAGGAAGGCGTATTTACTTGTATTAGGAGAAGGCGATATTCTGTGTATGAATTAGAGTGGGTTTATGTGTAGAGGAGAAGGTTGGTATTAATTTTTATGAGGAGAGAGCGGAGCGGTATTATGTGTATGAGGAAGGGGGTGTATTATGTTATTAGGATATGGCGGTAATGATGTTTATTGAGGAGAAGGCGATATTATGTGTATTGAGGAGAATGCGATATTATGTGGTCTGAGGAGAGGGGGGTCCTTATGTGTAATGAGGAAGGGTAGGGGTGGTATTTATGTGTTGGTAGAGGGGGTATTATTGTGTTGTATGAGGCAGGGCGGTATTATGTTTAAAGAGGAGAGGGGGGTATATTGTATGAGGAGAGGGGGTATATGTGTATGAGGAGAGGGGGGTATTTGTGTATGAGGAGGAGGGCGGTATTCTTTTGTATGAGGAATAGTGGTTTGTCTTCTAGTTCTGCGGGCCGGGGGGTCTTCTGTGTCTGCGGCGCGGCGGTCTTCGTAGTGTCTGCGGCGCGGCGGTCTTCCTGTGGATGAGGCGACGTGCGCTATCTGTGTCTGCGGCGCCGCGGTATTTGTGTACGGGCGGCGCGGGCGGTCTTACTTGTCTTGCGGCGCGGCTATTCTGTGTAGGCCCGGCGCGCTGTCTTCCTGTGTATGCGGCCGGGGGTCCTTTGTGTCTTGCGTATTGGCGGCCGGTCGTCTTCATGTGTAGGGCCGCGGGGGGTCTTCTGTGTCTGCGGCGCCGGGCGGTCTTGCTTTTCTCGCGCGGGCGGTCTTCTGTTTCTGCGGCTCGCGCGGTCTTAATGTCTTGCGGCGACTCCGGTCTTCCTGTGGCTGCGGCGACGGGGGTTCTTCGTGTCTGCGGAGAGGGTCGTATTCTTTGCCTTGATGGAAAAGGCTATATATTATGTGTAGGGGAGGGAGAGGGGGGGATATGTGTATGGGGAGAGGGGGGTATTTTTGTATGGGGAATAACTCTCGTTCTTATGTGTCCTTCCGTGGCGCGGGGGGTATTATGTGTATGCGGCGTCGGGCGGTCCTTCTGTGTTAGGCGGAGCCGGCGCTCTTCTGTGTCTGCGGCGCCGGGGGGTCTTATGTGTTTCGGAGCTGGGGGTCTTCTGGTTTCCCTGAGCGACGGGGGTCTTATGTGTCCTGCGGCGCGTGCGGTTATGTGCTGAGTCTCTGGATTGGTCCTTATTTGTCCTTCTTCGGAAGGGGGGGGCTGGGGTTTCTTCTGTTTCTGCGCTCGGGCGGTCTTCTGTGTCTGCGCGCGGGTGGTCTTCTGTTTCTGCGGCGCGGGGGTTCGTTCTTTTCTGCTGCGAGGCGGTCTTAGTTTATCGGAGCGTGCGGTATTCTTGTTCACTATATGCGCGGGCGTGTATTATTTGTATGAGGCGAAAGGCGGATTATGTGTCTGCAGGCGTCTCCGGGCTGGTATATGTTGTTTGCGGAGCAGATCGGTATTCTGTGTATTAGGATATGGGCGTATTCTGTGTATGATGCGCGGGCGGTCTTATGTGTATTGAGGAAGGTCATACACTTATGTGTATGAGGGAGGCGGTATTATGTTATTGAGGAGCGAGGGCCGGTTATTATGTGTATGAGGAGAGGGCGGTATTATGTGTATTGAGGAGAGAGCGAGACGAAAAATTTAGGGGCGGCAAAAAGGTATGGGCCTAAGGGCGGCAAAATTGTAAATCCGCCGCTGTTTAGAGCATAATATAGTATTTCTTTCCATATAGGAATTTACCTTTTATGTTAGACGGAAAAGTACCAGTAAAGAAAAATGGCTGGAATACTTGCATAGGTCCAGTGTGAACACCACTGTGCGGTAAGTTAGGTGGCACAGATGAAAACATACTCCGGCTTTGTGAGATTGAGGGTTGGCAAATGGGACCATTTTGAACTGGCGAGGGTGTACATTCTGGTGGAATCTGCATGTCTCCATTAAAAAATAGAGCAGGGAACGGGTCTTCCTTCTTTGATGAGGTAGATATGCAAATATTTTCCATTCCATTTGCTAGCAAAGGGAAACTGGTTGCAGATTGAGATGGACAGAATGAGTTAGTATTTTCAATATATGATACTGCTGTGGTATCTTCCTTGTTAGTAGTTTCCCTATTAATACCATATGGAAAAGGTGGATTTGCTAAATAATTTGGAACAAATGGTAACTCGGAGTCAGGTTTTACATTTTCAGTTGCAAATTCTTCCACTGTAAAAAAAGAAAATCCAAAATAGTTAATTAAAAAGTGGTACAGTATTCATATATTATAAGGCTACGTCCCCGCTAGCGCTGAGCGGGCGGCACTTACTTACATATATAGATATATGTAAGTCCCCGCTCACGCTGTGTGCGCGGGCACACGCTCACCCGCGCTCAGGTAAACAAAAGAAATCTAACTTTCCAGTGCGCTCAACTACCCGCAATGCCCCCTCCACCCCCCCGCGCACGCGCATAAATGCAGGATACCCGGCGCTCATTCTTGGAGTGCTCTCCAAGCATGAGCGCGCCCAGCACCAGCAGGGACTCAGCCTTACACACACAGCTAGCTACACCAAGCAAATAAAGGATGGAGCAGATGAAACACGCCATTATTTAAGCCAATATTATACAATAGATATTATTCATTAAATAATACCACATTTTGTGCATGCGTCAAATGTAAAAAAATAAATGTTTTTCCTAATGTAATGCAAATTGTTTGCCAGAGAAGTTTACACTTCTGCAGACTTGCCTGATTTTTCTAATGCAAATAAAAGATAAAGTGGCGCACAGTGACACATAATTAATATATCACATTATAATCGGTCATGTAACTCCTCGCTAACTTGCACTATTGCCACTCAGTAGATCAGAATCTGTTGCAAATGGTGTCGACCTGGTTGATAATGGTGAAGGTCAAGCCAATGGCATCTGAGCTTACAGGGTTGCTCCTGGTGGCAACGCCCCTACTCACTACATATCAGACCGGCCAATAACCATCGCACCCTGCTCAACAAACAGCTTGGCCACCTCATCCCTTCTTGGTCCATTGTTTCCATTACACTCCTTTTTATATTACTTCATTTTCGTCTCCCACATAATAGCTGTCACACTCTGTGTCCAACGCTGTTTCCTTTTTCAGAGCTTTATCCTGTTTATCTTTTTCATTCCCTGCTTCACTCAGTGAAGCTCAGTTAAATATTGTATGAGACCTTTAATCTTGCCTGGTAAAAATGTAACTTTGTAAGCACCATGGTGGCATCTAATGGAGAATATATTTTGAAAGTGTATTGTTTCTACAAAATAATGTGCTATGATTGTGCACTGTTTCCAAAGTACATTACGTGCTATGCATTTAAGTGTTCGTAACATAATACACAAACGGTCTTACAGCAATGTAAAAAACGCAGTATTTTTCATGAACAAAAATCTTAATTTATTATGACAGAACATTAGAAGCTCACCTCCCAAAATCTTCTTTATATATTTTTTTGATGTTAATTGTACTGGTTTTTCTCCTTTGTTTGTGAAAATATCTTTATCTGCTCCGGATTCTAACAGATACGAAATAACTTGAATATGATTCCTTTTGCATGCCCAATGGAGGCAAGTCCTATGAAGAATGAATAAAAATGCAATTATACAGTGATTAAGAACCCCCCCCCCCCCCACATCCTATGCCATTACTGTATTCCATCTTAAAAACAGCTATGTATACTATTTTACATAAAGCAATTATTAATATGACTACATGGTTCTTGCTGAATTAGAAGGGGCTCTAATAAAATCCCATGTAAGAACCGTTAAGGAAAATAAGTTTTTTTTTCTGACTGAAAGCTCATTAAAACACTCTCACAGCACATTGACATCAAAAGGAAAAAACAGGTATGGCAACATGAAATGCTGTTTTAAATTAAAATTTTAACAATAAATTACATCATGATAAGTGATACATGACTATTATTCCATCACAACACCTTATCACATATTACATGTATTTTGACATTACAATGTACCCTATCAAATATTTTCTAGAATCCTGTAAATTATTCACCAGAAATGAACCCCACTATTTTTTACTCCAGGAAATATTAGACCTTTAAAAGAAAGATGGCTGTTAGATCAACCAGAAAAAACCTCTTATTGACTCAATTGAATGAAGTTGGCCTGGTAGCCGTACTGATTTCCCAATAGAGAAAATAACAATGTTATATCTCAGGAATTGGGTACCAAAGCTAATAGTCACCGTTATGGTAACCAAGGGGTTAATGGCTTTGACCACCTTATGCTAAACTACCCACTAACCCACTGCACCCCAAAGAGGCGGGTAAAAAAAGCCCTATTCATGTGTAAAGTAATCATTAACAAAATAAAAATTAAACATAAAAGTGCCCCTTTAACCGTTTGAGCGCCGGAGCGGTCGTGGGCCCCGAGGACAGAATGGAAGACGAGGGGTTATCCTGCGTCCGCCATCAGTTCCGGCCGCGCCCTGCGCTCCGGACACGGGCTACCCTAAGAGAACAAGCATTTGGTATTGGGGAGAGTGAGTAGCTATCTCGTGGGGTACCAGGACATAGGAGCTCCGTCCCAGGTCACTCAAAGGGTTAATCACCCACATGCGGGAGCCCAAGGGAAGTGTGGGGTGGAACTCACCATCCGTTGATTTCATTCTGAGAATTGGGGTTCGCCCCGTTCTGTAGAAGTTTCTGCACCTCTTCCAGATCCCCCAAAGCTGCAGCTTCTCTCAGTCTCTCTTCCATGTATCATGTATCCAGGAATACCATGTGCTGTCCCAGTGCGGAGAGAGGAAACCAGTTACAAAAATAAAGAGTGTTGTACCTAATAGGTGTAATTTTTTTAAAAGATTTATGTTTTAATTGTGCAGTTCAAAAATAATGTTTTTTAAGGTGTTAAATGTTTTTTTTTTTTTTTAATGTGTACGGGGAAAACATTAATTCAATGTGTTACAAATAAGATTTGGAGTGGTGAAAGGGTTTTGTTTGGAATGTGTGTTCTACAAAGAGTTATTATAAGTAATAGGAGGATAGAAATGATGTTTGTTCCCACTGTACAGTATGTGGTGAGATATAATGTATCAGTGGGGGGGGGGGGGGGTGGGGCGGAGATGCTTTCAATGCTAAATGAACATGAAACATTGGAGAATAGACCTGCTCCCTGCTCCCTGCTCCCCGCTCCCCGCTCCCCGCTCCCTGCATATAATTGCTGTAAAACGCAGATTATTTGCCACAAACTCTCTCCAGGGGGACAGTATTATGTGTTGCACCTGGAGCCCAAACATTTAGTTCCGGGGAAATACCGTAACCAAACCAAGTTTAACCTCGGGGATCACTCCATGTACATTGTATAATATTATTTCTCACTGTTCTTCTTGCATGTTTTAGGACTAGAAGTTGGGAATATCTGTGTCTGAGTTATCTCTCACTAACATGAATGTCTCTAGTTCAGTGTCATTGTAGAGGCAAATTCAATATACATAATGCTTCAACTCAATGTCTTATACCAACCAATAAGAGGACTTTAATTATAATGATACAATTTGGGGGAATCAACCTGTAATTTATGAAATATACAAGGGAAGATTAGGTAAATAGGTTTCCTACATGTATTGTTATTATATTTTATTTGTGTGGCACCACCATATTCCGCGGTGAAGTTTAATGTACAGTCATCATTCTATATGTGATTTAGATGTTTCATGATATACTGTATACAAGAGACAAAATGTCCACAGAGCTCCAATATTAGAAAAATATAAAGATACATTTATTTAACACATCATAAGATACAAACAATAAAATGTGAGCGACGTAGGAGCTTTAGAAAGGGACTTTGTTTTGGCTCGAAACTTCGCTCGTGTGTATCTTTATATTTTTCTATTTTTCTATTTTTTTTTATTCGGGAGAAGTGCACACAGATCATCCAGCGAATATCTGCACTACAACTAAGTACTTATTCTTGTTCTATTTATTTCCAGGAGTGCTTTCACTGAGTTTTGTATATTTATGTGTGTGTATAAAACTAGAGAGGAGTAATATATCAAGATACAAAATTCTTAATATTAGACATTTTATTTGCAGGTAACAATAACAACATAGCAAGCATTTATATTTTTATTTACTTATTTTCTAGTATTACAAGTCTAACAGGATGCAAACTTGGGGTATCACAGCCGTAAAAAGAACATAACCAGATGAATCATAGAAAAATATAGGTGCTATATTGACAGGTGTCAATAAAAGGGGGAAAAAACAACTGCAAAATAAATAGATAACACAAAATATATAGTATAATAATATCAATAATCACCCAGTATTTATGCTCTATTAATACACAGCTATCTATTTCTTTGCAAATAATGTGAAGTGCGTGTTTAACTTTCCTTTAATACTTAACCGCCTCATACCACGAGTCTCTTACCACTTACTGTACCACAACTTTTTTTCTATCAGACTTAGGGGCCTATTCTGTTTTTTCCAAAGTGGCAGCTGCTGTTTCGCAAAAATCGAACCTCTTCCCCCCCCAAAAAGTAATTCTATATAAAATGCATTGAAAATGTTTCGGGTGTAGAGGCAGCTAAGAAAATAGTAGAGCCAAGAGAAAGTGCTATTTTCGCTCTAAAACCAAAGGTGCCAGGTATACCGTATATTATTAAGTAATATATACTTGGCATAATCAATAATAAAATATGTAATTAACTCCTTAGTAGCCATAGGGCGTGCATGTCTTCATGTCAGCTACCTAAGGCCAAGTCCACGCTGGTGCTGAGCGCGCTCATGCTTGGAGAGCGCTCCAAGCATGAGCGCCGGGTATCCTTCTTGTACACGCGCGGGGGGAGGGGGGGGGCATTGCGGGTAGTTGAGCGAGTGGGTAAGTATAGTTTTTTGTTTACCTAAGCGCCGATCACGGGTGAGCGTGTGTGCACTCGCACGAGCACCACGTGAGCGGGGACTTAGCCCGATCAGCGCTAGCGGGGACTTAGCCTAACAGGTTCATATGTCTATCTACCTTTAATACTGGTAAGAGGAGTTGGAGCAGCCGGATACTTTGTTGAACCTTGGGACCATGAACAGTCTTTTGGAGTCAGATCTCAGATGATAAGTGCTGCATGTGGTAGGGCCAAGCTACCCGTCTATCTGAACAAGCTCCTCACCCCTACCACATGCAGCACTTATCATCTGAGATCTGACTCCAATAGACTGTTCATGGTCCCAAGGTTCAACAAAGTATCCGACTGCTCCTCCTCTTACTGTGCACCCCAAAACTGGAACAACCTACCGGAGACTCTCACATCCACCACCAGTTTAAGTTCTTTCAAAACCAAAGGTACTGCTGCGGCACAGTTTATTCGAGCATTTGCCCGTTCTGTGCCGCAGCAGTAGCCTGGCGCGCGCCCGAGTGTGACGGGCGCGCGCCGAAGCAGCGGAAGAGCGCCCTCCGATCGGGGCGCTCTCCCTACCGCTGCCGGGTCCGCCGGGTCCCCCGGAACCCCCTGCCGCTGTCCCGCGATCGCGGGACACCAGGGCTCCCTCGGGGAGCCCCTGGACACGCGTGCAGGGGGCGCAGGCTCCCGATGACGCGTGACCGCGCGTCTATGACGCGCGGCACGCCGAGGGGCGGCCACTAGCAAGCCGGGAAATCTCCCGGCTTGCGGATCTGGCCGCACCGCGATAAAGTGTGTCGCCAGTGTATAAGGTGGCAAGAATAATGTTATTTCTACTGTAAAATATATTTCAATATCAATGTTTTCCTGTAACTACGCAAAAGGTTTGCTGTGAGCGCTGGTGTGTAAAATCATGAAAAAGTTTATAACGCCATTTTTATAAAGTTGTATAAAAATTGGTGAATGAAAGTCCCCCTATTTTAATTTTTCCAACATTATAGGTGTAATGGGATTTTCATTCAGACGGCCGTATCAGAGGGAAACACTCAAGTTGTTATTGCGGTTCTTTAGAAATGTATAGCAAGAAATTCCTGAGAGGTGAGCAATGCATATGTAACTAGGACTTCTAAGCCCACCCCCCTCCCCCGACTGGTTCGGTTCCCCAGTGTCTGGAAAAGTCCGTAGTTGAAAGCATTAGCCGACTAAAAGTGTGAATTGGGGTGGGGAAATGCAAGTATCCTCATCTTAGTAAATGTCTGGGCAAATGGCCTAGATGTCCGGCCAGCTCAGCCAAAACGTCGCCAGGCAAGGGGGTTTGGTCTGGTGTTCTAAGCGGCAAAGGTGCGAGGTACGTACATGCCTATACAAAATAAGAAGCCCCTCTGCCAGGTTTACCAAGTATGGGCAAGTCTGGGATAGGTGGGAATATTATTCCCACGAACGAGATTGGCTGCAGAGGTTACAGATAGCGATTCTTACTGCATAAGAATCCCTGCAGCCGATCGGGAGTCACATTCAGCTAACCTGGATTATAAACTTTGCAACATTGTAACCCAAGTCAAGAGTTCGTAAGAACTAAGGAAACCAGAACCAATTCTACGGCGGTAGAACGAAGTAAGCAGCTGCGAAGGACACTATCCAAAGACTGTTTTTGGCTCTGTTTGCGCACAACTCCCGCTCCTGGGAAATTGTGCCTAGAGACTCTATTTCTAAAGATGAAAACTTGATGCTGTAATATGGAATAGCGATCTGTAATTTTAGAAAATATATCTGTACCTATGCCTTTCTCGGTTTTATATATCCTTACAGTACAAATACAAATGTTTTGTATCCATGTGAGTGCCTGCCAAGAATGTAATAGTTCTGTGGCAAGTATTTAAATAATTTATAAATTCACCCAAATCATCCTGTCCTCCTCCCACACCAAAAATACATCATCTATGTACCAGAGCAAAGTAACAACATGGCTCTGGCATCATCAATGTGCATAAACATTTGTGCACTCTCAAATAACTCCATAAAATATTAAGGGTACAATGGGCTATTTTAGACCCCATCACCATTCCTTGTACTTGGGGAGAAAACATCTGATCAAATTTAAAATAATTTTTGGACATAATGAGAGTAAGTAAATTGATCAAAATGTTTTTCAATTCCCCTGTTGTATTGTATTATGTCTTTATTTGTATAGCACCATTGATGTACATAACGCTTCACCGTTTCATCTGTGTCCGATAAGGCTGTACAACTTCTGATACAGTATACCCTCCTCAAGCAATATTTAGTTATACAGGCTACTCACATCTTGTATACATAGAATGTCCCCCTGTTGAATCTTAAGTTGTTGCAATTTGACAAGGAAATCTGATGTGTCCTTCAGATATGATTTATTTTAAATAAGTAAGATCGATAGCGGTTGGCGGATGAAATCAACCCCTGAAACAATTGGTCTTCCTGGGGGATGCTGTAAATTCTTGTGAACCTTAGGTATATGATAAAAAACTTGTATGAGTGGATTTTCTATCAAAAATTAAATTCTTAATAGTTGTAATAATTCCCTTTGAACTGCAATTAGGATAGTTTCCCTAATACTGTAGGTTTCTGAAACTCCTCTGTAGGATGCTTACTAAGGTGTAAAATGGTTAGAATTACTCAACTGAGCCAATGCTTAATGAATATAAAACGTCCTATCCAGAATTTCAAGGGCTCTGCCCTTATCTGACAGTTTAAACATGATAGATGTATCCTGTACCAAATATCTAATAGGTTCCTTTTCCTGTTTGGATAAATTATTCCTTATCCTATTTGCATTCCAATTAATATTTTCCATGTCGTAGGGACCCAATTTAATATATGTCTTTATCACAAAATTGTTCTCTGAAAGAAGAAACTTACTTTTATTTTTGCAACTGGAGAGATTAATTGGTGATGATGTATCTTGCTCCTTGTCTCTCAAATCCTCTGCATTTTAATAACCTTTAGTTGCTTGTACTCATTCTAAAGTTGAAAAGAATGCTTTTAATCTCATTATAAAAAAAAACAATCTGAATCAATTCCTAACTAAAGGTTCAACTCTCTATAATGAGACTAAAGAGCAGCAAACCAGAGGTTGTTACGCCGGTGCTGCCCGCAGACCAGACCCATCCCCTGAGCTGAAGGGGGAAGTGGTAATACACGCACCCGCAGCAAAGGGAGCGTGTCCGGAGTGTGGTATTAAGCGTTGCCAGGCCAGATGTAGTAAGGTAGAGAATACTTGCCAGTACCGGGTGTAGAAGTAGAATCGTGATTGTCACACCGAGGTCAGGGAGCGGAGAGTGGGGGAAGGTCGAAGTCTAAGCCGTGTTCGAGGGAAGCCAGAGAGTGCGTAATCTGAGGAGTGCCGAGGTCGGGAGCCAAAGGGGATAGTCGTACGAGCCGTGTCAGAACCTGTGAAATCGCCAAGAGTAGACAGAGTATCCTCCTTTCGGAGACTATATCAAGCGAAGACAGAGTACTGAGAAGCTAGATAAAGCAGGGAGGTCCAATCAGTAGCGGGGACAGGGCAGGAGGAACTGCAGGGAGACCCTCTGGATTGGTGCAGCCATTATAAGCCAGGTGAATCTTAGTACTGCAGTGAGTACGCCCACGCGGCATTCAGGGGCGGAGCCTGAGGTCCGGAGGGCAGGAAGAAGAGTGTGCACTGTGCGCGCGCTCCGTAAGGCGCATGTGCACGTGGCCCGCGCCAGAGGAAACTGCACGTGTGCATGCGGGGAGAAGGGAACATGCCCGGCGCTGAGGAGAGGGAATAGCGGCGGAATCGCTGAGGGGGTGATCCCGCGACGGTGGCAGAGATGAGGAGCTGCGGAGGCCAGCAAGGGAGGGTTGCGCCATGCTTCCAGGGTCTCCCTGAAGGTAGAGAGTATTCTGTGTGGGGGACGCAGGGGACGCGGATTCCTAACAGTACCCCCTTCTTCAGGATCGGCCTCAGGACGGTCCATAAAAGGTTTCTCTGGAAACTTCTTTCTGAAGGCCCTAAGAAGACCCGGGGCATGAATGTCCTTTAAAGGAACCCAAGACATCTCCTCAGGACCAATGCCCTTCCACTGCACCAAGAATTGGAGTTGGCCCCTGGATAGGCGGGAATCCAAGAGAGAGTGGACTTCATATTCTTCGTTAATTTGGACGGTAATAGGATCCGGCTTACGAGTCTGGTCCGGGAAGAAGTGACTGGCGACGAAAGATTTTAAGAGGGACACATGAAAAACATTGGGGATCTTCATACTGTATGGTAGTTGGAGGCGGAATTCCACAGGATTGATCCGTTCACAGATAGGAAAAGGACCCAGGAATTTGGGTGCCAATTTTGGGGATGTTACATTTAAGTGGATATTCTTAGAAGAGAGCCATACCAAATTCCCTGTCTGTAACTGGGCACCGTACGACGATGGCGGTTGGCTTGAAGTTTCGATCTGCGGGAAGAGTCAAGGAGGGTAGACTGAATCCTGGACCATGCATTTTGGAGGGCGGAAATGCGTTCGTCTATGGCTGGTACTCCCGAAGGAATGTTGTAAATGGGTAAAAAGGGAAGGTGTGACCCATAATTTATAAAAAAAAAAAGGGTGACTCACGTGTGGCTTCATTCTTGGCGGAATTAACGGCATACTCTGCCCAGGGAAGGAGTTGAGTCCAATCCTCCTGGGAATCAGATATGAAGCATCTTAGGTACTTCTCCAGGGATTGATTGATTCTCTCTGTCTGTCCATTGGACTGTGGATGATAGGCAGAAGAGAAGGAAGAAGAGATGCCCAAATCTCCTAGTGAAGGTTCTCCAAAATTTGGATACAAATTGGGAACCTCTGTCAGACACAATGGAAGAAGGAATCCCATGAATCCGGAAAATCTGGTCCGTAAAGATGTCTGCGAGGACGGGAGATGTGGGTAATCCCTTAAGCGGAATAAAGTGGACATCTTAGAGAATCTGTCCACGACCACCAAGATTGTGTTAATTCCTCTTGATTTGGGTAAGTCCACGATGAAATCCATTGAAATGTGCAACCAGGGACGGTCGGGGAATGGAAGAGGTAACAGAAGACCCTGGGGTTTTTGATGGAGAGACATTTTCTGCGCGCACGTAGGGCAAGCACGGGTAAATTCCAATTCGTCTTGAGACATCTTAGGCCACCAGAAATTCCGACGAATAAGGTTAATACTCTTTTTAAAACTTGGATGACCTGTAGATTTAGAAGAGTGACCCCAAGCCAGGACTTCAGGAACAAATTTGGCAGGTACGAAGAGTTTGTTGTCAGGAACAACCAAGTCTTTAGGAATGTGTCTCTGGGAAAGCATAATCTTATCAGCCATCCCTGAAGAAGTAGCATTTTTCGGCTACGAAATGCGTAGGATAGACATATGCTGTGCTATTAGCTCTTCCAAGGCATTTTATCTGTTTTCAGTATTTGTTTTTACTCTCCCGAGACAGCGCTCGGGTGTCTGACCTGCAAGTCACTCTCCCTCATGTGACGTAACGCGGAAGCGCGGGCACTTAGAGGGGAATCATCACTGTCAGTAATCAAACACTCTGAGTGTGTTCTCGAGTGTATTACAACCATTTGTAACCTGCTTTATTTATCTGCATGGACTAGCATCACGGTTTATGTGTGCATTTGAGACTTGTTCTCATCCACTACACACATAGTGTGTCTGCCACAGCTGAGGGATTTCCATCAGTCCCACATATGGTGATTGATTACCACCGAGGGCGGGGAGATAGGGAGATCTTCTCCCGATGACACCCTTAAATCGAGTTGGATTTACTGTGCAAGCTGCCACCACTCTGAGGGGCCGAGACAGTATCTGGAGACAACACAGGAATATTCACCAGAGGGATCCTCATCTGTCGTCAAATCCGATGCCAGCTTTGTGGTAATCTCGTGTAATGCAACAGACGACAGAGAAGCCCAATGCTACATCCAACATGACAGAAATACACAGTAAAATACTTTCTATTCTATTCTCTTGAAAAAGGGTCATTTAGTTTAACCCTTTGGCCAAAGCGGTGGTAATACACGCACCCGCAGCAAAGGGAGCGTGTCCGGAGTGTGGTATTAAGCGTTTGTAGTAGAAGAAAATCGGTCTAGAAAAAGACCAAAACAACCGGAGCTCTAAAAACAATTGCAGTGGTGTCAAGCTGGAATCAATGCTGTAGTATGAAGTATATATCCAGTATTTGCAGGGTCAGGTATAAGTGTCTGAAGGTGTGTGTTGTCATGAGTGCGTTTGTAAATATCCCTGATGAAATAATGATATGAACAAGACCCAAAGGCCGGCTGTAGGAAGCATACAGTAATTACTGTACTCGCGCAACCTCAGTCCCTCTCGACCTGGTCAGACCGAAGCTCTGATCCTTCACTGCGGGTGGCTGTTCCTCCGCAGAGATCCTGGAGGTGGGACAGCGCGGCGTCACTCGTAGTGTAGATTACCGGGTGCTGGTCAGGCGTTCACACTGATTCCATAATACCCCATGTGGTGTCGCCGTCAATGAGGGCGTCCGCCTCAGCTCAGGGACTTCCCAATTCCTCCAAGGGTTAAGTTACCACACGCCAAAGCAGCCGGAGTGGGGCGTAAAGGTTAATGTGGGATAAGCCTCACAGCGTCTCCAAATAGGTGTGCATCCAGGCAGGTAATCAGCAAGAAAAAGTGTCCATGTAGGAGCCGAAGCACAGCCACACCAAAACAATAGGACAAGATGGTTAATCTCAAAAAAATTATTGCCTAAAAAAAGCATAAGGACAGACATCCTAAAAATCCTCTGAAGCGCCCTGTGCGTGAAACATGTCAGAGGATTTTTAGGATGTCTGTCCTTATGCTTTTCTTAGCCAATAATTTTTTTGAGATTAACCATCTTGTCCTATTCTGCTTTGGTGTGGCTGTGCTTCGGCTCCTACATGGACACTTTTTCCTGGTATTAAGCGTTGCCAGGCCAGATGTAGTAAGGTAGACAATACTTGCCGGTACCGGGTGTAGAAGTAGAATCGTGATTGTGACGCCGAGTTCAGAGAGTGGAGGAAGGTCAAAGTCCAAGCCGTGTTCGAGGGGAGCCAGAGAGTGCGTAATCCGAGGAGTGCCGATGTCAGGAGCCAAAGGGGGTAGTCGTACGAGCCGTGTCAGAACCTGTGAAATCACCAAGAGTAGACAGAGTATCATCCATGCAGAGACTATGTCGAGCGAAGACTGAGAGTACAGAGAAGCTAGATAAAGCAGGGAGGTCCAATCAGGAGCGGGGGCAGGTCAGGAGGAACTGCACGGAGACTCTCCGGATTGGTGCAGCCATTACAAGCCAGGTGAATCTTAGTACTGCAGTAAGTACGCCAGCGCGGCATGCGGGGGCGGAGCCTGAGGTCCGGAGGGCAGGAAGAAGAGTGTGCACTGTGCGTGCGCTCCATAAGGCTCGTGTGCGCCGGGCCGCGCCGGAGGAAACTGCATGCGTGCGTGTGGGGAGAAGGGAACGCGCCCGGCGCTGAGGAAAGGGAAGAGTGGCGGAATCGCTGAGGGGGATGATCCTGCGATGGTGGCAGAGATGAGGAGCTGTGGAGGCCGGTAAGGCAGGGTTGCGCCGTGCTTCAAGGGTCTCCCTGAAGGTAGAGAGTGTTCTGTGTGAGGGATGCAGGGGACGCAAATTCCTAACAGTACCCCCCTCTTCAGGAACGGCCTCAGGACGGTCCATAAAAGGTTTCTCTGGAAACTTCTTTCTGAAGGCCCTAAGAAGACCCGGGGCATGCATGTCCTTTAAAGGAACCCAAGACCTCTCCACAGGGCCAAAGCCCTTCCACTGCACCAAGAATTGGAGTTGGCCCCTGGATAGGCGGGAATCCAAGAGAGAGTGGACTTCATATTCTTCGTTTCTTTGGACGGTAATAGGATCCGGCTTACGAGTCTGGTCCGGGAAGATGTGACTGGTGACGAAAGGCTTTAAGAGGGACACATGAAAAACATTGGGAATCTTCATACTGTATGGTAGTTGGAGGCGGACCGCCACAGGATTGATCCATTCACAGATAGGAAAAGAGCCCAGGAATTTGGATGCCAATTTTGGGGATGGTACCTTTAAGTGGATATTCTTAGAAGAGAGCCAAACCAAATCCCCTGGTCTGTAACTGGGCGCCGTACGACGATGGCGATCGGCTTGAAGTTTCGATCTGCGGGAGGAGTCAAGAAGGGTAGACTGAATCCAGGACCATGCAGTTTGGAGGGCGGAAATGCATTCGTCTACGACAGGTACTCCCGAAGGAATGTTGGAAATGGGTAAACAGGGAGGGTGAAACCCATAATTTATTTTAAAAAAAGGGCGACTCACGTATGGCTTCATTCTTGGCAGAATTAACAGCATACTCTGCCCAAGGAAGGAGTTGAGTCCAATCATCCTGGGTATCAGATATGAAGCATCTTAGGTACTTCTCCAGGGATTGATTGATTCTCTCTGTCTGTCCATTGGACTGTGGATGATAGGCAGAAGAGAAGGAAGAAGAGATGCCCAATCTCCTAGTGAAGGATACAAATTGGGAACCTCTGTCAGACAAAATGGAAGAAGGAATCCCATGAATCCGGAAAATCTGATCCGTAAAGATGTCCGCGAGGGCGGGAGAGGTGGGTAATCCCTTAAGTGGAATAAAGTGGGACATTTTAGAGAATCTGTCCACGACCACCAAGATTGTGTTCATTCCTCTGGATTTGGGTAAGTACACGATGAAATCCATCGAAATGTGGGACCAGGGACGGTCGGGGACTGGAAGAGGTAACAGAAGACCCTGGGGTTTTTGATGGAGAGACTTGTTCTGTGCGCATGTAGGGCAAGCGCGGGTAAATTCCAAAACGTCTTGAGACATCTTAGGCCATCAGAAATTCTGATGAATAAGGTCAATAGTCTTCTTAAAACCTGTATGACCTGCAGATTTAGAAGAGTGACCCCAAGCCAGGACTTCAGGAACAAATTTGGCAGGTACGAAGAGTTTGTTGTCGGGAACAACCAAGTCTTTAGGAATGTGTCTCTGGGAAAGCATAATCTTATCATGCAATGTCTTGTATATAATGTATGCCCTGCTCATTATGTAACTGTATTTGTAAACATGTATTATTTGTCTTAACTCTGTGCCCAGGACATACTTGAAAACGAGAGGTAACTCTCAATGTATTACTTCCTGGTAAAATATTTTATAAATAAATAAATAAGTAATCAAGATTCTTGAAGGAGGAAGTGGCGATAATCCTCTCCTGTGGAAGGATGGTTTCCAAGGACTGCTCTGGATCCTCTTCAGTGGAATGTAGTCAGGAAAGTGCGTCCGCCTTTACGTTCTTAGTCCCGTGAATATAAGAAAGGTGAAAATCGAATCGAGAAAAAAAAAGAGACCAACGAGCCTATCGCGGACCGAGGCGTCGAGCACTCTCAATGTAGAGAAGGTTCTTGTGATCCGTGAGGATGGTAAACGGCTTTTTAGACCCCTCCAGGAGATGTCTCCACTCTTGAAGAGCCATTTTCACGGCCAGATGTTCCCTGTTACCCACGTCATAATTCTTCTCAGCGGAAGAGAATTTCTTGGAAAAATATGAGCTGTTCAGCCAATGAGGGCGAACTGCTCATGTGACATCACAGCACGCCTCCCCATCGTGTCTCCTCCTCCAGATCCTGAGGCCTCAGATCGCCTCTGCAGCAGTCGCGCGCGATGCCATACGCTCCGCAGCGCACCTACTGTATCCGAGGCCTTAGCCTTCAATATAAGGTGGCAACCCTGGAAACAGTGTACATTTAATAATACTACACACTTGTTCCTGAAAAGTTAACTACAAAATGTACAGTATCACAGATGATATATTAAACTCTGCTTTTGTTAAAGGTTCATATCAAATAGGAAATAATGCAACAGCAATTTCAACTTTGCAGCGAGCCTGACTTTTAAAGCAGATTTTAGAAAACTCCAAGTAACGGACAAATTGAAGGATATTTTACAATTAATTTGGAATCGGTAGGAAAGAAAAATAATGTAAAAATAAAAATAGTTCAGACAGTCCAAGAAGAACTGCACTTTTAGGAGATTGTTGCAATGATTGTATCCAAAGCAGGCTGCTGTACCACAAGTGTACAATCACTGATGGGAACCAACATCATCAGCAGGTAAAGAAAGAATAAGGGGTGATGTATCAACACAATGTAAGTGTTGATGTATTGGCTCCACTATGGACTATACCTACCTCAAATGGAAAACAGTTTCTTACGTTTGATACAGATTTTTAGCATAAGAACTACCGGTAATAGTGTTTCCACTTGCTCTTTGGGTTTGATCATGCAGCACTTCAATGGGGAATTTCGGACGAAAAACAGCCTGATCGGGTGATAAAGAATAGGCCCCTATGTTGGAGTCTCTCTTCTTGAAGATGAAAGGGGCTCTAAATAGAGTAATACTCCTAAAAAAAATTATTGTTCCACTGTCAAATTATTGATTTAACCCTAGCAATACATTTCTGGGGGTATATTGGAGTAATGGGCCTGGAGGGTATAAGGTGGTAATAGGGATCGGTACAAGGCAGTAATATGTCAAGATGGGGGGGTGGGTATAAAGGAGTAATTGGCCTTGGGGAGTCTAAGGGGGGTAATGGGCTTATCTGGGGCCTTTGGATCAGCCTGCTGGAGATCCCAGAAATGGTTAGGGACACCCAGGCTGGAGAAAAATGTCCAGTAAACGAGAGGACCCTACAGGTCTGCAAAGGGGGGACAGATGGGTGGCGGCCGGCAAAGGGGAGGTGAGGGACATACACTGTAGGGTTGACAGAAGTCCCACTGTCCCCCCTATAGGTGGCCCTGATCTGAGGCACCCCTGTGTAACATGGCACCCTAGTTTAGAAACACTGATCTAGGGACATGAGATTGCGATAATTATTATATGATCCTGGAGCCAAGATGACTGCTGCACAGTGGTTTTGTAGGGCAAAGGGTGCTAGAACCCAAGGAAAACATGAATGTGCATCTAAACTACAATTAATATTTCAACTGTAAAATTTCTAATTGTGGTAGCAAAAGCATGTACAGTGTATCTACACACAGGTATTATTCCAGACCCATTTCAGATGATTTCATAATCACTATATTACCTGTATAGAGTTTCTCATTCAATCTCTAATGGCTGAACTCAGTTCTCCTCAGTTCCCCCACAAAAATAGCCATAATTCGTGATAGATTTTACATCTTGGTATACATTTGTATTGGAAAAAATGAGCTTTTAACAAAGAGAAAGTAGAAAATTATATTTTGGCTATTTATAGCCTACAAATGCATGGGAGTAAAGGCGTGCTAAAGCTTAGCACCCTTTTGTGGATCTGGACCAAAGGGTTTTAATATACAGCTGTTCTTACAGGACCCCTAAAAATGTTATGTACCTGTAACCCATGTTCCCCCCCCCCGGTCGCAGACTGGACCCCTAGGGTGTAGTGAGGGCTGGTTACATGTATGTGGGTGGTGCGTACCTGTGAGGAACAGGAGGGCCTGAGTCTCCCGCGATGGTATAGGGGACAACAGGGACAGGCTTCTGGGGTGTATGCCTTCATCTTCTTAGCAACGATGGTGCAGCGCCTCCATCTCTGGCGAGCCCTATAGGGGTAGGGTGAAATCCTCCCAGAGAAGCCCTGGTCTCAGGGCGAGAGATTTCAGTCTCACACACAAGTCTTTGATAAAAGCAGCAATGTCTCTTTATTCTCTCTGTAGCAGCACATAGCAGCAGTTCATACACAGCAGCAGTTCATGTACAGTGTACAGGGTCTTGTCCTCCACTCCTTCTCCTCCAGGCTGTACCCCTGCAGGATGGGCTGTATGGGGCTTCAATACCCCCGACACCCACCCCTAGGGTATACCCTCTGGGTGAGGATAGATTCCCCCCCTCACCCCCTGAACAGGGTGAGGGGCATTGGTCCACCGCACTATAGTGCTATCAGCTCTAAACCGGCTGGTCTTTAGCTTCTCCTCCTAGCACAGGTATCACTCTAATCATGACCTCTCAGGTCAGTCACTCCAACACTCTCTGCTCCCAGGACAGAACTGCTTGTCTCTTACAGGAACAGGCAAGCCTAAGTTTAGTCAGCCCCACCCCTCCTGATGTCAGCAGGCCCCTCCCCTGTGTCTCAGGCCCTCCACACAGAGGCAGGGGGCCTACCTCCATCAATCAAGGCAGGGCTTGAAGGGGGGAAAACCCATGATAACTACTGGCGGCCTGCCCTTTTTAGGACTTACCACCAGTAGGAGAAAGATATATAGCCCCCATTTCTTACCGGGGCTACACTCTCCCTCAGGTGGAATCCAATTGTCCCCACTTGGACCTAACTTTAGCAGCACCATCCTGCAGATAAACATCTGGGAAACAAACACATTGCTGGTTAGGATATGCATCAAACCATCCACCAGATGGCGTAAACAACAGCACACGGTTACTCCCAACGGGGAGAACCAACTAGTAATAATGTCTTGGGTCAGGCTTTCGTACCTCCCGCCCATTATGATCAGTTACGGTGATATAGTATGGCTGTACCGACCCAGACTCCGGCCGATAAACCACACTGTGCATGTATATGCATCTCCCCACACTCCAGGCCCGGACTACATCACTGGTCTTGTCCTCATTGTGATAGCCTGCCTTCCCGAACCTCGTTCGCAAGTACTCCATCACTGCCTCCCTGAGCCAGCTATCTCTGTGCTCCTCTATCTCACTCATTATCGGCTCAGGCACATAAGGGAAATCATATCCGTGTGACTGCCTATACCTAGCCACTATGGCCCTGTCTGCTCGGCTCAATTTTGTAAGTTTCCGGTTACCCGCCCTGCTTGGCAGTACCCAAAACTCAGGTTCCGTTGGGGCAATATCATCGTATAATATGGCAGCCCCCTTGGGAAGGATGTTCCTCTGCTCTATCTCCTGGTACTTATGCTCTAACTCATCCGTATACCTCCTGGGGAGAAAAGGCACCTACCGCCCACCAATGGTCAACTATGTTGTTCCTGATTAGCAGGAACCTGGTATGGTCCATCCCCTTGTGGTAGCCTGTGAACAGGGGTGCCCACCACCTGACACGGTGCTCGTATTCTGACACTGCACTGGAAGTATCTGTCTATGACTCGGTTTGTGATGACACACCTAATGTGACTGCCTCAGTAGAGTGCGAGCCTCTGCGTCTACCTCTGCTATCGGTGTAGATGGTGGGGTTCATTTTGTGGACCACCTTGCTTACAGGCCCTGCCTCCGCAGTACTCTGGGGCCCTCGGGTCCTCCCTCTAGACACAGCAGAAAATGATATAGGGTTAGGCACATGTATCACATTGGCATATGGTACTTCCCCATCAGATCCCTCGTCACTCAATACCCAATCCCTCCAATCTTTGGAATATTTGGGGTTCTTGCTTAATTTATCCCCGCTAGGTCCCGGTGTCATGACTCATGACAGTGCAGGGGCAGTGGCCGGGGCAATGGCGCTAGGGGTAGGGACTGGGGCAATGTCCGTGAAAGAGTCTATCAGTCGGGCAATGCCGCGACCAGTGGGCATCTTTCTGCTCTCCCTCTCTGGCGTGCTTCGTGCTCCTCGGTGAACGCCGTGGCAGTCAAGGGTGGCAAGTGCAGCTGCCATGGCTGCTCCTCGGGCTGCAAATATGGCCGCCGGGCCTCCGTGCCAGCCGGAACCGGAAGTGACGTCATCGTCGGCGCCCGCGGAATCTCCATCCGCTCCGTGGTCTCGCACCGGAAGTGTGTCGAGGACTGGAAGGGGCGGTGGTGGATCATCCGGTCCGCGGATGGGCAGGTAGGCCGCAAGCCTCTCTCTCTCATCCTCTGCAGGTTCCGTCTTCGCCTGGCGGAAGTAAGGGGGTGGTGGAGTCTCCTTACCGCTCCGCTGCCGGCTGATGCTCTCTGGTTCCTCCGGGGCCGTCTCGGATCCCGTTTCCGCCGCACTGGGAGTCACCACGGCCGTGGGACTTCTACGGGCCTCAGGCCGCACCAGTGCTCGCTGTCAGGGGGGGGGGCCGGACTCGTCTGCTCCCTCTCTCCGGTAAGTAGACCGCCATCTTTCTTACAGCTGGGGTGGTTCGCAGGTAGGCGCATCGCCACCGCTGGGACGCCATCTTCTTCCGAACACGACTCGATCGGCTCCTCCGCTAGGGAGTCACCAGGGTCTTTCGCTGCACTGCCAATGGGTATTGGTAGGAAACCGGCCCGCTCCGGTACCTCCACTGCGGTCGCGCTCTTCTCCGCCGGAGTTTCTCTCGGCTCGGTAGTCGGCTGGGCCTTGGTTCCCACCTCAGTGGTGATGCAGGGAAGTAGGGCAGCCTCGTCTGCTGTCTCCGCCACCTCCGCTAGGGTTCCCAGAGGGGCACCCCGAGGGGTCTTTATCATTGGCCATGGCTCGGTAGGCCACAGGTAGTACGTGCCACATTGAGGGCATTGTGCTTTGGTGCTTGGGGCCGGTCCGGGTGTCCTGCAATGTATGCACAGGCACCTGAGGTACTCTCGGCCGTCGAGCTCCACTACCAGGAAGCCTCCTGGAAACTGGAAGGTGGTCATATTTAATTCGGCCATCATGTGCGCAGGGGTTGAACAGTTCAATGTTTCCGCTCCTCTCTCTGCGAATGTCAGACAAAAGTGAAGTTCCTCGCTCTCACTTCCTGTCCCTCCCTTCTCCGGAGTGGACGCTTCTGATTGGCTTTCCTGGAGCCCCCTCCCTCTGGTGGAAACAAGAGGAGGGGCACTCCTTCGCTCAGTGTGATGTGGCCTTGTCTGTCGGCCAGTCACAGCACAGGTGGGTGGGCTTTCGCGCCGCTCCGCTCCTTTTGCAGGGGATCTGGGTTTGGCGCCAAACCCCTGCACATCTCCCGCCACATTTCTCTAACAGTCTCTTTGCACGCTTCACGTGCGCGATCCAGGATTGGCGGGAGTCGCCATTTTGGGACGGCTGCTAGCTGCTGGGCCGTGGATGGCGCTGCTGTCTCCATTTTTAACTCCTTCTTGCTCCGCGGAGCACATGTAGTGATGGCCGCCATCTTTGATGAGCCCTCCAAATGTATATGTGCACTATTCTCAGTGTCTAGTGCATAGCTCGTTCCTAGACACTGACTGCTCTCACTAACGCTCTCTGATGCTCTCTGCATGCTCTCACTGATATGATGTGGCGTACCCCAGGCTAGGCAGAACTCTTTCTCTGTGCACCGCTCTCGCTGACGGTTCCTGCAAGTACTCTGTGGTGTGTTTTATGTGGGTGCTGGCTAGTGTACCGGGCATTTCCCTAAGTACGGGCGTCTCCTACTTTTGGCCGCTCATAGTGCGGGCCCTGGGCCATGGTCCCTGGACTAGTTAACAGGCTAACCCCCCCAGTTGCCTCACACTATCTGCCTCAAGGGACTAGGACAGCTATAGCTCCACACCCATCTTACAACACCCTCTTAGGGCACCCAGGGCGTACTGTGCGAGAGCCCACGCTCCCCTGACTACCCCTGGTATACTCTCTACAGCACTTGCATGGAAGGTGCACTTTACTCTTCCAGCTCTGCTTCGCTAAAAGCCTGTCCTGTTCTGGATCTCAGCAGCGCCTGTAAATGTGACCCATGTTTCCCCCAACCCCCCCCCCCCCCCCCCTGTCCCGCAACCTGGCCCTAGGGTGTAGTGAGGGCTGGTTACATGTATGTGTGTGCGTACCGTAGGAACAGGAGGCCTGAGTCTCCCGCGATGGTATAGGGGACAACAGGGCAGGCTTCTGGGGTGTATGCCTTCATCTTCTTAGCAACGATGGTGCAGGGCCCTCCATCTCTGGCGAGCCCTATAGGGGTAGGGTGAAATCCTCCCGAGTAACCCTGGTCTCAGGCGAAGATTTCATCTCACACACAGTCTTTGATAAAAGCACAATGTCTCTTTATTCTCTCTCTTGTAGCAGCACATAGCAGCATTTCATACACAGCACAGTTTCATGTACAGTGTACAGGGTCTTGTCCTCCACTCCTCTCCCTCCAGGTCTGTACCCCTGCGGAAGGGCTGTATGGGGCTTCAAATACCAACCCACCCGACACCCCACCCCTAGGGTATACCCTCTGGGTGAGGATAGATTCCCCCCGTCACCCCCTGAACAGGATGAGGGGCATTGGTCCACCGCACTATAGTGCTATCAGCTCTAAACCGGCTGGTCTTTAGCTTCTCCTCCTAGCACAGGTATCACTCTAATCATGAACTCTCAGGTCAGTCACTCCAACACTCTCTGCTCCCAGGACAGAACTGCTTGTCTCTTACAGGTCAGCCCCACCCCTCCTGATGTCATCAGGCCCCTCCCCTGTGTCTCAGGCCTTCCACACAGAGGCAGGGGGCCTACCTCCATCAATCAAGGCAGGGCTTGAAGGGGGGGAAACCCATGATTGTATTGTATGTCTTTATTTATATAGCACCATAAATGTACATAGCACTTCACAGTAGTAATACATATCATATAAATAACAAATAATATAAATAAGAGATCATGGGAATAAGTGCTTCAGACATAAAAGTAACATTAAGGAAGAGGAGTCCCTGCTCCGAGGAGCTTACAATCTAATTGGTAGGTAGGTAGGAGGGAATTCTAGTAAGTGCGTCTGCAGAGGGCCAAGCTTTATGTATCATGTGTCCATGATTATCCAGTGCTATTCATATGCTTCTTTAAGCAGATGTGTCTTAAGGTGGGTCTTAAAGGTGGATAGAGAGGGTGCTAGTCGGGTATTGAGGGGAAGGGCATTCCAGAGGTGTGGGGCAGAAAGTGAGAAAGATTTAAGGCGGGAGAGAGCTTTAGATACAAAGGGGGTAGAAAGAAGACATCCTTGAGAAGAACGCAAGAGTCGGGATGGTGCATAGCGAGAAATTAGGGCTGAGATGTAAGGAGGGACAGAAGAATGTAAAGCTTTAAAAGTGAGGAGGAGAATTGAGTGTGAGATACGGGATTTGATCATGAGAGGGATTTCAGGAGGGAATGCGGAGACAGATTTAGGAAAGAGTAGAGTGATTATGGCAGCAGCGTTTAGGATAGATTGTAGAGGATAACTACTGGCGACCTGCCCTTAGCAGGACTTACACCAGTAGGAGAAAGATATATAGCCCCCATTTCTTACCGGGGCTACATACCTATAGGTACAGGAGGGAATTATACATTATTTATTATTCATCCTTGTGACAGGGTAAATAAAAGCCACCAGCTATATGCCTGGCAGACCTATGTCTAGTCTGCAGTGCAGCAGTGACTAGGTTAACTTCAGCTGGGAACCTCAGAACAATTAGTTGGATCCCAGCTGCCTAATCAATGTGTTTTTAAACCCCAGGCTGTAGACACATGGTGCTGGCTGTTGAGGGGAGAGGAGTAAGCTACTGAAGAAATTACTGATACAAGGTCTGTTAGCAAAGTACATGAATTATGAACTGTCTGTCGCCTGCATAGAAAAGGGTAGCTGCCTTATTTTTACACTGTCTGCTAAAGAGAAACTGTTTTGTTTTGTCTGCTGAAGAAAAAGCCATTTTCTTTTGTTTGCTGATGAAAAGCTATTTTTGTTTTTGTGTGCTGTATATCTTTTAAGGCTAAATAAATATGCCTTGTCAAGAAACCCGCGTGTGTAGTTGCATGTACCCTGCAACATATGGTGTTCAGAAGTCCTGGGATTTTCAAAAGGCTCCTGCAGTTAAAGGGCCACACACACACAAGAATGGAAGAAATTTTGAAAGAGTTTCTGTGCGAGCATACCAGACAGCAGGGACAGTTAATGCAGGAGCAGGCCCGGCTGCAAGCGGAGAGAGATGAAAGACTACACGGCGATGTAAAACGCTATCCGACGGTTAAAATCCGGCTACAGGTAAAAGGTCAGGAGACTTACCTCGAAGTAGGAGTCACTCCTTGGCTCCCTGCCCCCGTTGTGCGAGTCTTTTGAACCGGGTTCTACTGGGAAAAACGGTCTGCGAGAAGGGGAACAGTTTGCCAGGGTTCCCTGAGCCCTTAGAGGAGGCTCCTCGTGAAAGACTGGAGCCATTAGGTCTGAAAAGAAGGCCAGTCCCGACAATAACATCACCTGGTCTCCCGGGTGATGTTATTGTTACCCAGTTGCGAGAGTAAACTCCTGGCCAAATGGCAGGGCCCATTCGAAGTACTCCGCCGTACGGGTGATGTGGATTACGAGATCGCTCAACCAGGGTCCAGGAAGGGTAAACAAATTTACCATGTGAACTTGCTGAAATCCTGGAAGATGCAGCGGTCTCTATTCATCCACCCGGTAGAGGAGGAAACAGACTTGGGTCCTCAGCCTCCACGGGAGAACATCATGAGTGACGATAAAATCCCAATGGGTAAACAGTTGTCCTCTGAACAAAAAGGGGACTTGTTAGCAATAATTACACAATTCCATGATGTTTTTTCTGATTTATCAGGACAAACTAACTTAATTTCCCATGCGATCGAGACAGCACCTGGGGTAAAAGTACGTTCCCGTCCTTATAGGTTGCCTGAAAGTCGTAGGGCTCTGGTAGAGAAGGAGGTACAAGAGATGTTACACTTAGGAGTGATTGAGGAATCATGCAGTGAGTGGTGTAGTCCACTAGTTATGGTCCCTAAACCCGATGGGAAGGTAAGATTTTCTGTGGACCTCCGAAAGGTCAATGCGGTATCCAAGTTTGACGCATATCCGATGCCAAGGGTGGACGAATTAATTGACGCCCTTGGTAACGCGGAATATATATAATACATTATTTCGGTAAGTGCCAGAGAATAGCTTTAAAACCAGGGTTGGGATATCTGTGACTGAACTGACACAAGGATTAGGGTGACCATTCGTACCGGTTTTACCGGGACAGTCCTGGTTTTTTGTGTCCTGTCCCGGTTTTAAGTCGTCCCGGTTTTTGTCCCTGGTCCCGGTATTGCGGAACAGCGGCGGTGAGGAGAATGCGGCGGCTGGTAAGTATTTTGTATGTGTGTGTGTGAATGCTGCCGGGGGGACTGAATGAAGGAGAATGCCGGGGGCGGGACTTAGAATGCCGGCCGGCCCACAGGGGATTGGATGAATGATGATGCCAGGGGCGGGACTTAGAATGCCGGCCGGCCCCCAGGGGATTGGTTGCAGGCAGGTCAGAGGAAGCCGGGGGCGGGACTTCCACTTTGTGCAGAGCACACGTGTCTTCCCGTACCCGGCTCCTCTGTGCGCGGTGAGTGTCCCCCTTCTGTCCCGGGTCCCAGCCAGGGGGGGGGTAATAGGAGGTGGTAGCAGGGGTGTGCCTGCCTTTGTACCACCTTGTACCTTTGCCCCCCCCATGCGCTCCCAGCATTGCCCCCCCCGGCGCTCCCACCATTGCCCCCCCCCGGCACTCCCACTATTGCCCCCCCCGGCGCTCCCACTATTGCCCCCCCGGCGCTCCCACTATAGCCCCCCAGGCGCTCCCACCATTGCCCCCCCGGCGCTCCCACCTTTGCCCATCGGCGCTCCCTCCATTGCCCATCGGCGCTCACAGCTTTGCCCCCCCCCGGCGCTCACAGCTTTGCCCCCCGGCGCTCACTTCCCCCCGTCCCCTTGGTGTGGGAGATGGGCTCGGGGGTGGGCAGTGGTTGCTGCGCGGTCGCGGGCGGTGCAGGGGCTGGCGGGCGGTGCGGGGTGTATCTGTGTGTGTGTATCAGTGATGTGTGTGTGTGTGTATGTGTATCAGTGTGTGTGTGTGTGTGTATGTGTGTGTATGTGTATCAGTGTGTGTGTTTGTGTGTGTGTATGTGTATCAGTGTGTGTGTGTGTATGTGTATCAGTGTGTGTGTATGTGTATCAGTGTGTGTATCAGTGTGTGTGTGTATCTCTGTGTGTGTGTGTGTGTGTGTGTGTGTATGAGTGTGTATCAGTGGGTGTGTGTATCAGTGGGTGACTTTATTCACAGCGCCTGGGACAATTTATTTGTATGTATTTTGGCTTGTACAGGTTTGGAATAACCTGTTGATTTTTGTCCCATAGGCTGCCTTTTTTCACTATTATTATTTTATTTGTTTTTCACATTTATTTGTTGATCACTATAGGGCTATTCACCTTAACTTGTAATCACATTTCATTCACATTGTGTAGATTAGCGCTTTTTAGAGGGCTTATAATTGTTTGTTTGTCATGGTTTCCATAGCCCATGTACAACTTAGTGCTATGAAAAATCACTGCTTGCAAAACCTTTCCTTTTTCTTTCAACGTGTATCGTAAAAAATTGTACACCACAAGATGTTAATGTTTTAAGGACTAACATGATCTTGTCTGTAGGAGTAGAGATCGCCAAAGAAGCCGAAGTCACAACAGGGCAGAAAGAAAGCCTAGATCACGAAGCCGGGATAAGCGGAGGTCAAAAAGTAGAGATCGCAGATCGTACAAACATAAAAGCAAAAGTAGAGAGCGAGATCGTGAGAGGAAATCAAAGGAAAAAGGTTGGTATTTAGATGGACTATGATCGTCTCCTTTTACTGTTCATCTTGAAAATGACTTGTACTATATGTATTGTTTTTCCAACCGAGATCATACTTCTGTTCTTAAACTGCAGAAAAAAGGAATTCAGATGATAAGAAGAGTAGGAAATCCAGTAGTCGAGAGAAGCAGAGTGAATCTAGAAAAACTGAACCTAAGGAACTGTCTGCACAGATCGAGATCAATGGGGCCAATGAAGGCAATAAATCTGAAGGTGACACTCAGTCCAATTAAAACTGATCTGATTTGACCTCTGATCAGTCAGAGGTAAGTGTATGATTTCTCACTTTTGCTAGGTCTTTTTGATAGAATGTAACGGTGCAGCGTAAGTATGCACAGATGAAGATTGGGCAAAACTGATTTAGAAGACTGAACAACCTCCAATGAAAGAACACACTAGTCCTGCAAAATATGTTGAGGTATACTGTTTCGTTTTGGCTATTTTGTAGTGAACGCATTCATCCAACCTTCTCTCCCCCTTTCTCCTGCTTCAGCGCGCCTTCTTGGAACATAAGCCATTACTTTTTAAATGGTTATGATCAGAAACTAAGTAGTATATTTTCTGTCATAAATATATACATGTAAACAATGTTGTATGCAAGTCCATTTTGGTTCATTGACAGCACCATTCATTTAATAGGCACATTACTTTTAAGGCACATTGTGACGTAGGTTTAATTTTTAAACTACAGCTATTACTTTGTGAAGGATGTTTGGAGTATTTTGCTTTATTGCCTTACATTCTAATGCAGTTTGTTCTGTAACTCGAGCACCAGTAGCATTGGATTGCTGGAAGTGTAGGGTTTATGAATAATTGCAGCTGACTGCCATACCTCACTCAGCGTTGGTGTTGTAAGCGGCCCATGAAAAACCAAATTAAAAATCAAGGATTCAGTCAAACTAAGCAGGTACTCATGCCAGGTACTCCTTTCTCTACCGAAATCCATGTTTCAATGATGTTACCTGTAATATATAAGCTTACTTTTGTGTATTTCTTTTACATTTATTTTTGTCTGTCTAAAAAAAAAAAAAAAGCCACAAAGCTTGTTTCCTTTTCTTTGTTGAGGTTTTTTTGTTTTACTTTGTTTTTAATGTTGGGAATGTTTCGATTACCGTTTAACAGTTTGAAATTTTCTTTCAACTGTATGTAGGGATGCAGTGATGCCCAGACTTAGATTTCTTTAAAGATATTAAATAAATGCTCGATAATATTCGCCTTGTTACATTCAATGCAAGCTTTTAAGAGGTATGTGTATAACTTTTCCTACTGAGTAGGAGAATTTACAGACCGAATATCAATGTAGTTCATTATACTGGCAGTTACATAACAAAAACTGATTAGTTGAAAGCAAAAAGCTGGGAAATAGTTACCTCGTGGTTCCAATGGTTATTTAGCTTGGTTAACTTGGGTTCCTTTTTTGCATGAGACCAATAAATAACATGGGGGGGAGGTATTGGTATAAAATCCGGCTACTATGAACTTTTAAGATCTGTAAATGAGTTTGCAAGTAATTTTGTTTTTCTTTCTTCAAATTTTGCATTATAGGGTTGTTATGAAGACCTAAGAGTCCCAGAAGACGTCTTAATTGAAGATCTGCTTTAAATGAGGTGACAGAAACCTGTAGTGAAATTAAAGCTCAGTTAGAATTGGTTTTAAAAATAAATACATTCAGGACTGATGTAAACTATATAGTGATGGTTTTGTGCAATTGCCATGATGAAATGTCAGGTCCTGGGTTTGCCCCAGGACCTTCTATAATAATAATGCAACATTACGCAGACACTTGGCTTGCACATTGTTTAATTACAAGCTTTTTCGGACTTTGAAACACACGTTTGTGAACCACGTTAACTTTTTTTTACAAGTAGACTATTCTTAGCTTCTATGATCTAAATAAAGCTTCTTATCATTTGTTGTAAATGTGATTCCTTGTCATTTGAAAGGCTTGGTATTAAATGTTTTTTTTTCAAATAAACTCGTGTTTAAAAGTTAATGTTTAATTTGTGTTTTCCATTTTGTATGAAATGTAGGGCGGTTCACGTGTTTAATAAAAGGTAACAAATGTGGTTGAGAGCTGTAAAACAGATAAGGGCTCTTAGAAAACATGGATTTCTGCACAAAAAAATAGATATGCTATTTTTTGAGAAATGTACAGATTAATAATATGGTGACTTTTTTCCATGTAAACTCATTTTTGACCAGTGAGGTAATTTGTGTACATCGTAAAGTGAAGGCCTTATGGTAATGAGCATTAAATAATTCCTATTTAATTTATATTTTTTACAACCAAAAAAAAAGCCTGAACAATGGCTAAACTTTTTTTTTTGTTTTTAATTTTTAGTCCCTTAATACGTACAATTTTGTAAGCCCTCTGTTTCATTCGCACGCACACAAATACACACCACCCTCCCCACACTTAGGGGATGAAATTCAAAGATCTGAATACTATAATTTCTTCTTGAGTAGATTATGAATAGCTTGTCCAATTAAAAAAATCAACATGAATTATTGTCCATTATAATACGAAGACTGAAGTACATTCAAATTAATTACCTGACTTTTGCTGCTGTAACAAATCTTGTAGCCATCCGTGACTAAAATGTTTTCACCATGAAAACTACACTTGGAGCCCCTGACCTGGAGAAAGAATCCTATAGTCCTGCATTGTATTAATATTAAACATAAATAAAAACACAACTTTTTGGACCCTAACATGCTGTGCTGTAATTTTGTAATTCACTTAAGTGCTATGATAGAGGCATTTTCTCTTCCAGTCCTGCCACGTTTCTCCCATAAACCTCATGGCCCAATCCCTCCCCCTATACCATGTCTCTTTCCTGTGGTCCCCTGCCATTTTCCCTCTTCACTTCCTCTCTGCCCATTTTCTCACCATCTGTAATCCTTTTCTCTCCATCTTACATCCCCCATCTCCCCCTTCTGCCGGCTTCCTTTTTTCCCTACGGTCTTTACCCTTTTTCTTTTCCTCTCCCCACAAACCCCGTATGTCCTTCCCTGTGAAAGCCAATGGAGCTCAGCAGGAACAGATGCAATGTTTTCCTACTTGTGCCATATTATATGATGGCTGAATGGGATAGAGCGGATCCTATAGCACGAGGACTAACTTTGAGATGTTATAAGGGAGAAGGAAATTAAGTAAAGGATATGACCTTAAAGGGATATAATAATGGGGTACTGAGTAGCAGAAAGGGGTACTGCTCTGGAGTAGCAAAGGGGCACTGAGGAAGTGAAGAAGCGCAGAATAAGTCCAGAGAAGAAAGGAAGGTGGAGTCCTTCAGTGTCCGCAGATTTGGTTCAAGAACAGAAACAACAATAGCAAAGTGACCAGTGACCGTTTGATTGGCGGCTCTGTAGATGTTAATCGCGATCTCTGGATTTAAATGGGGCTGTGCAGAATCACATTTCTTTAAAAAAAAAAAAAAGTTGCCTTGCATAACATTTTAGATAAAGCAACATATTGGGACAGGCTGGATATCGACTCTACTCCAGAGATAATAGGTCTTCTGGGAGTATTTAACATGTATGCACTTTTGGTAAATGGTTTAAAAATGGGTGTCCAAAAATCCAGTAAATCTAAACATTTTACCCAGTTCCATATTGGGAATCCCAACATTTTTGAAAGTCGTTGACTTGAACCTGCCTCCTCCCAAAAGGGATGGGACACATTCAAGTCTTTATGCAAGAGAGTATCCTTTTGGCATTTTAGATGAGTTACTCTTGCTCCCAAGGGCTTCGATGACTGTCTTGACACGAGCATTCTGGTTTGAGCTCATTATTTTCTCTTTCATGTGTTATATTATTTTCAATGGATTACAAACAGAATAAAAAATATTTGATACCTCTTCAATATATTTATCTAAGGATGTCTGCAACAATCTATGATGGGGGGGAAAATACTGTTTCCAAGCAGTCACCCATCAAAGTACTAACCGTGACTGATATTGCTGAACTTTGGTGGTCGTCCGAGTACTGGTGTATTCAACATGGTATGGCCGTTGCCAACAAAAGTATTAAAGTGTTCGTTAATTATAAGATCGCCGTATGAATGTATGGGACAAATTGGGTAGATACTTATATTATAAAACCAGAAACAAAAGTCCAGAGCAACATCCAATGTGACACAAATACACAATGAAATACCTATATATCTCTTGAAAAAAAGGGTAATTTAGTTAACCCTTTGGCCAAAGCGTATGAGCTAGGCAGGAGGTCTAGGAGACCCTGACATAACTCCCCTCTTTCAAGAGCGTTCTCCGGACGATCCTCCAGGCTCTTCCCGGAGGCCTTGATGGAACGGCGACTCAAGGTGACCCACCTCTGGTGGCTTGTCAGTGGGCAGAGGGTACTCCACAGGTACATTGGGTGCTGCAAGGAACCTCCGAATGGGTGCGTTCAACCCAAAAGCAGGGGCAGAGACATCAGGAACGTGGGCAACAAGGACGGGTGCAGCCTTTCCACATGAGTCAGTGGGGACACAGAGTTGGCTCACCATGGTCTCCTCTTGCGACTGCCGTTTCGTGGCATCAACCACTGAAAGACCAGCTATTTGAGTTTTCAGCTCTTGAAGCTGTTCTTCTGCACTTCTTTTCCCACTCAAGGCAGTTGTCAGTTCAGCTTCTTTGGAGTTGAGTCGCGACTCCATCTCTCCCAGCTGACTCGGAACAAGGCTTAAATATGTTTCATCTTCTTCATTTCTGATCTGCAGCTGCCGGTACGCCTCCCGGGCCTTGTCCAGCTCCAGCTGCAGCCGGACCTTATCACGGGCTGTGTGGTCCAATAATTTGCAGGCATCGGCCATTTTGACCTCATAGCGCAGTGTCAGGCCAGCCACTTGACAGACGGACACCTTCTCTCCTCCTTTTTGGCAAGCTGTGTCTTGAGCTCAGTGATCTGCGCCTGCAGCGCTGTGAGTTGCTGAGATGTGTGTTCAGCTGTTAGCTTTAGCTCTTCCATCTTTAGGCGTTGCTGCAATTTCCACTCCTCAGCGAGAGACCCCTGGTTGAGTGCATTTTGCAATTTTCCACTCAGGGCTTTCATCTCTTTACTGTGATCATTTTGAGCTTGCTTCCATGCATCCCTCATTACGTCTTGGAGCTCTGACAATTCCTTTGCCAAGGTCTCAGCTGCTTGCCTTTTCCAGGTCTCTTTCTCCTGGGTGTACTGACTGTTAGAGATGGAGCAGTGTCTCTGCTCCTCCAACTCTTGTTTCAGTTTCTGGACCGCCTTGTGTTCCCTCTCATATAGGGTTACCTGGGCTCTAAGCTCCTCCTCCAGCGAGGCTCTGGTTATGCTTAGTGTGGCCTTCAGCTCCTCATGCTGTTCTTTGGGGACACACTGGGTACTCAAATACTCTTGCAGCATCTTTATCTTGTAGGCAGTCTGGAAACTTTCTTCCTGCACAACTCGCTGCTTTTCTTCAGCATTCACCCATTTCTCCTTCGTGTCCTACAGATGTGTACGCAGTTCTTGCAGCTGACTCTGCAGCATATTTTCTGCTTGTGTGCGCCGCTCCAGGGAGACACGTTCTTCTTGCAGCATTCTCTCTGCATTCTGCAGTGCTGTCTGCATGTCTAACTTTTCCTGGGCCAACTGTTTCTTCTCTCCTAATTCATGGAGTTTCATATCTCCTTCACTGATTTGGACATAGAGATTCTTGCACTCCTGGGTTACCATTTCAAAACTGCTATTTAACCCTTCGAAGATCTCTCTCAAAGAACGTAGTTCTGTGTTGAAGTGGCAATTCTTCTCCTCAGAGGCTTCCAGTTTTGCGCCAACTTGAGCCATGAAACTCTGGTACTGGGCATTATCAGCATAGGCCTTCTCCAGCTTACTTGACAGGATCACCCTGTCCCTCTCCAACTGCTCTTTTTCTTTCTCCTGGAGAACACACTTAGCAATTGCTGAGGATAGACAGCTTTGTAGTGCAGCCTTGGCTTCTTGCTCCTTATCTAAACGTCCATAAAGACAATCAATCGCTTTCTGTGCAGCTTGAAGGGGCATCTTTCTTTTCTTCCACTATTCTTGGGATACGTCTGTGAGTTGCCTTAAGCTGCAGCATATCTCTTTCATCAAATGCTGACTCTGAGGTTAAATTTTCATTCTTAATTCCTTCTGCAACTTCCACAGTAATGCCTCCCTTCTTTTTCTTCTTCTTCCTTGCTTTGAGAAGTTCTGAAGAATCAGTGGTACTGTGTTCACATTTACTGCTCAAGACTGAGTGGGAGCATTAATTTCAGACATGGGGAAACCACACTTCCCAAGAAACCAGTAAAGAGGAAATGTGTTTTTAAAGCAGAAGCATTACAATGAACAACAGGAATATTAGACACAGAGAGACACAAGATAGGAGAGCTGACCTTTTGAGACTTTAGCATCAGTCACGGAGATTTATAAATGCAAGGAAAAAACATAGACAGAGAAACCTGTAGTTATATCTGAAACTTTAGAAATCAGGCGTAGGGATATCATACAGACAGAGAGAACCTGCAGTTAGATCTGAAACTTTTGACATCAGACATAGGAATATCAGACAGAGAACCTTGCAGTTAAATCTGAAACTTCTGATATCAGGCGTAGGGATATCACAGGTTGCAGAGAAACAAACTTTAGGGGAACTTGCAGGTAAACCTGAAACCTTAGAACCAATCATAGGAAGAACTACAGATTGCAGGAAAAATCACAGTATGCAGTAACAAAATAATGGAAGCACTCTTGTCTTTTGAAATGGGAACCCTGTGAACAGCAGTGGTCCAACCAGGGATGCAGAGACAAGCCTTGTCCAGGGAATGAAAAGTCAGAGTCTAAAAAGGTGGCAACAGGTACTGCAAGGGTTAACCCAGGCACTGCACAAAAGAAAAATCTCAAAGAAAGGTGCACTAGTCTCTGCACCAACAGTTCTAGTCTCAGCAAAAATGTTTTTTTGTTATGAACGCAATAATTCTTGCAGAACACTTAGCAGCAAAAAAAAAAAAACCTTCCCAACTGGGATTTCCAAAAAAGAAACGAAAGTACTTATCTTCAACCATGCGGATGTGGTCTGCTGCAGCAGGCAGGAAATGGTGCAGGCAGAAGAAGAATCTGTTCCAGCGAGGTCCAGAAGTGGCCTTTGCTTTCTGTCACGGGGGACTCCTGTGGCGGGTAGGATCTCGGTGGCCGGAACAGCACGAGCGTAGTAGGGGTCACAAGCAGGGGTCCAAGGCAGGCGGCAGGTAGCGAAGTCAGGTACAAGCAGAGGTCCGAGGCAGGCGGCAGGTAGCGAAGTCAGGAAACAAGCAGAGGTCCGAGGCAGGCGGCAGGTAGCGAAGTCAGGTAACAAGCAGAGGTCGGCAACGATGAGACTGGAACAGGACAGGGGAGCAAGGACAGGTCTGGGGGCAGGGACTGAGAACAGGAACAAACAGGGACAATCCAGATTACCAGCAAGGGCTTTACTGTGAACAGACTTCTATAATACAGGTACAGGTACAGAAACAGATCAGGATCAGAGGCATGTGCATAGGAGTCTGACTTCAAGCAAAGGCAAAGGAAACAGACAGGAAGCAGAGTTATAAGACAGAGAGGAGCAACAAGAAGAAAGACAGACAGAGAGGAACCCAGAGGAAACAGAAGGCAGCAGCACACCCAGTGGACAAAGAAGAACTATGGCTAGGCAGGAGGTCTAGGAGACCCTGACAATATGTATTGTACAATTTTCCTTAGGTGACTAAAATATGCCTTTCTAAAATTAATTATATTCCCACAAACTATTGTTTTTGATTTCAAATGAAACCATATTATCACTATTTCCAAATGTCCCCTCACTTTATTATGATAAGTACTTCCACCTCTAGTTGTTACTAGGTCTAGTATTGCCCTCTACATAGTTGTTGCCTCAATTTGGGTCATGGTATTGTCCTGTAGCACACATGGAACATGGTATCTTTCAAATGTACTACTAATCCCATCACCCCAATCAATGTCTACCTAATTGAAATTACCTATAATTAAAACATGGCCAGTTTGCTGCCTTCTCAATTTGCAAGTATATGAGGCATCATATCAGAATAATAAGCAATAGGGTAATCAAATTTGCAAAAATGGATAATGAAAAAAGGGTTGCAATAAAAAGTAAAATCAAACCTAAAAAGTTCTTTAATTACCTTAATAACAAAAAATTAGAAAAGAAAATATAGGACCCTTTCAGTGTGAGGTGGGCAGGCAGATTATTTGAGATAAGGAAAAAGC
This sequence comes from Ascaphus truei, assembly GCA_036426205.1. Taxonomy (NCBI): domain Eukaryota; kingdom Metazoa; phylum Chordata; class Amphibia; order Anura; family Ascaphidae; genus Ascaphus; species Ascaphus truei. Next base: position 262,771 of record CM071588.1, read on the forward strand.
AGAGGTATTGAACAAATTATTTGCCTCTGTGTTTACCAGGGAAGAATCAATTGCAATAGTAGTGCTGCAGGAGGAAGCTACAACCTCTATATTAACAAATGGTTAACGGAGGAAGAAGTTAATAGGCGGCTTGATAACATTTAAGTAAATAAGGCACCTGGCCCTGATGGCATACATGCAAGAGTTCTTAAGGAGTTAAGTTCAGTAATAGCCAGACCATTTGTGACCATTTATGACAAGTTGTCATAAATTGAACTTTTTCAGGTTGGGCTAAAGTTGTGAGTGGAGTACCTCAGGGATTGGTACTGGGACCCCTGCTTTTTAACGTGTTTATTAATGACTTTGAGGTGGCATAGAGACCAAAGTCTCCATCTTTGCCGATGACACTAAATTGTGTAAGGTAGCAGAATCAGAGCAGGATGTAATTTCCCTCCAGAAGGACTTGGATAGACTGGAAACTTGGGCATGTAAATGGCAGATGAGGTTTAATACAGATAAATGTAAGGTTATGCATTTGGGAAACAAGGTGACTTACAAATTAAATGGGGATAAATTAGGGGAATCATTGATGGAGAAAGATTTAGGAGTGCTTGTAGACAGCAGATTTAGCAATAGTGCCAAAAGTCATGACGTATATTATTTATTTATAAAATATTTTACCAGGAAGTAATACATTGAGAGTTACCTCTCGTTTTCAAGTATGTCCTGGGCACAGAGTTAAGACAAATAATACATGTTTACACATAGTTACATAATGAGCAGGGTATACATTATATACAAGACATTGCATGCACAGTTAAAGATAATTTGTATTATGGGCGTATGAAACAGTTACAGACCAGATTAAAATGTGTGACAGCCTTAGATTTGAAAGAACTTAGTATATTGCATTAAACGGGCAATGGATGGAAGGGAAGTAAACATAATTATGCCCTTTTATAAAGCATTAGTAAGACCACACCTTGAATATGGAGTACAACTGTGGGAAACTCTCCTTAGAAAAAAACATTATGGAACTAGAGAGTGCAGAGAAGAGCCACCAAATGAATAAAGGGGATGGATAATCTGATTTATGAGGAGAGGCTAGCGAAATTAGATTTGTTTACATTAGAAAAGAGGCGTCTAAGAGAGGATAAGATAACTATATACAAATATACAAAGAGCTTTCAAAATAATTATTCATCCCAAGGGCAGTGCAAAGGACACAGGGTCATCCCTTAAGGTTGGAGGTAAGGCGATTTCACCAGCAACAAAGGAAATGGATCTTTAGTTAAATTGTGGAATTCATTACCCATGGAGACTGTGATGGCAGATACAATATATATGTTTTAAAAAAAAGGTTGGACATCTTTTTAGAAAGGAAAGGTATACAGGGATATACCAAATACGTAAACATGGGAAGGATGTTGACCCAGAGAGTAATCTGATTTCCAATATTTGGAGTCAGGAAGGAATTTATTTTCCCCCATATGAGATATCATTAGATGATATTTCACGGAGGTTTTTTGTTGCTTTCCTCAATCAAAATACTGTAAATACATACAAAATTTAAGTTATAAAAAAAAAAAATACTGTAAATACAAACATAGCATAAGTAACTGTCATCTAAATTTAGCATAGCTTGAACTTGATAGACATGTCTTTTTTCAACCTCATCTACTATGTACAGTAACTGTAACTACTGTATGTAACTGACATATGTAAAAAAAACAACAAAAACCACTAAAACCGAATAGTATCTAAATATGAAATAAAAATATTTATACGGATATACTGGCTTGTATATTTGTGTATGGGTTGAATTCTCCTTAAATGACAGCAAAGATTTTATTCCATCTTGAATATCATATATATTATATTATTCTACTAATAGTAGCCTTTGCATTGCAAAAAGATTTCTGATTTAAAAAAGAGAGTACTATATGTAGACTTGCGTTGCCGAATAAAACCTAATTTGCGCTCTATGAAGGGTGCAAAACACTCGTGTTTGATAACTGCAGTAGAACAAATGTTTCCTGTTACCAATATATTATGTATTAAACCTTGTGACTGATTATGTGTCTACAAACAGATTAGTCTGTTTGGTGCAGACCTCGGATAAGCTCTAAAGTACATTAAAAATAAGAATCTAAAAATGACTGCCAGAAACAATGTCCTAATACTATTAAAATCCAGAATCATATTTTGAACAGGATTTACTTACATTTATAAAAACAGATCTTCTGAGCAATTACAGTATGTATTTGAAAACATAGATGTGATAAGAAGGGAAGATATTTTGCTGTAGCCACTGTTAATATCAGTCGTGTTAAGGGATTAGCACTTTTTTTTTTTTTAAATGATGGAGATTTGGGGGAGGTACATCCAGTCACCATATACTGTATATGTTATGCGGCTTTATCACATGTAAGTTTATTTAAAGTACTAATTAATACATAGGACATCCTAGCTTTTTATAACTTTGTTTTCTTAAAACCCAAGGTCTCTAAGACTATCTGCATGTACAGTAGTTTCCAAGTGTTTGTCAATAGACTATGAACAGAAAAGTTTACTCACTGGTAGGAAATCTTCAACAACCAAATCAACAAACTCCTACACCAGACCTGCACAACATGCGGCCTGCCGGCCTCACAGTGCGGCCCGCGGCGGCTTCCCCCCCCCCCTCCTCCTGAGTTCGCTCTCCCTCCCCCGAGTCCGCTCCCTCCCCCCGCGAGCCGAGCCCGCTCTCCCCATCTTCCCCCCCCAGCCCGCTCAAGATTGCACGCTCTTGCAGTGCGGCACTTCCGGTGCCCGCTGCTTGCGAGCGCGCGTAGTCCTGCCGTGATCTGAGGGGAGGTGTAGGGGAGGTGCAGGGGCTGATGTGATGTGATGTGAGGTGCAGGGGCTGATGTGAGGTGCAGGTGTGAGGTGAGGTGAGGTGCAGGTGTGAGGTGCAGGGGCTGAGGTGAGGTGCAGGGGCTGATGTGAGGTGCAGGGGCTGATGTGAGGTGCAGGGGCTGACTCCATTAGCCATCCATCATGGAAGCAGTCAAATTTACAATTGTGATATCTATTAAGGTGTGGTCTGACCAAGTAATACATTGGATACTTGCCCTGGGAATTTTTTCTACCAACCTAGCATCAATTAGGATCATATTAATCCTAGAATATGATTTGTGGTGGGCTGAATAAAATGTATAATTCCGTTTGGGTGGATGCAAAGACCACCAGATATCTACCACTTTAATTTCTTTTGGTAAACAAGCCCAAACTTTAAGATGACGTCACGAGATCCAAGATGGCCGGCGTCACATGGTATTTCAGCCAATCAGAGTGTGGAATTGGTTCCCACAATCTGATTGGCTGAAATACCATCTGACGCCGGCTTCGTGACGTCATCTTAAAGGCAAATGAAGCACAGCCATTCTGATTGGCTGGCATCATTCCCTTTAAGTGACGTCATGTAAAAAAAAAAATATTAAAGTCGGAATATGGTTTTAACAGCCAATCAGGTGGCTGATAACCATTTTGAGGCTAAATGTGACATCACTAGCCATATTTAAGGCCGTGACGCCTCATTTGAGCCCAAGAAGACGATGGGAGAACATCGCTTGGGATTTAACAATTTTGGATTGACAGATGAAGATAGAAGATAGAGAAGATGAAGAAATGGTTACAGATGAAGATAGAAGAAGGTGAGTAAAGAAAGAAAAAAGAAGATTGGGGTACCTGAGCCGGATCCTGATGGCGGATGTCATCGGATGCTGTTGGAGGCCTTCAAGGTACGTGAGCTTCCTGTTTCCCCGGGAGTCAGAGGGCCACCGCTTCTAATGGTAATTAATATATTCAATGTTTGTAAATGTCTCTTTTTACAGGTTTTTTCATTGGATGTGATTTTTGATATTTTGGGCCAGGCATATTGACTGATAAAATATTCATCTGTACCACTTTAGGGTACAGATTAATGCATTATTATTACAATATTTGGGGGGCATTTGTGGCTTGCTATTGCTGTTGATATTTTTATGTCAGTTTCTTATATGGATGTAATTGTTTTTTTTTCCATGCTTAATCTAATTAAATGTTTGCGATTGGTGTTCGCTTGTAGTTAATGTTGTATTATGTTAGCTAATGTGTTTTATGGTTCTTTCTGAGATTGTTTGAATGTATTTCTTTGTCTTTTAATGTTTACATTCATTAATGTTGTAGTAATTAATTGGTTTGATTGGTTACTGTTACTATTCATTTTGAGTTGGTTTAGGAATTAATTGGTTTAATTGGTTAATGGTTTCATGAATTCATTGTTGATGTTGTTACTGCTTGTATTGATTGGATTAGCTGGCTGCTGTTTTTATTGACTTTATTTAGGTATACTAATGCAGTGTTTAATAATGGGCAAATAATCTATTATTCATATCTGGATAATAGTTATTTTGCACATTACAGGCATACCCCGCATTAACGTACGCAATGGGACCGGAGCATGTATGTAAAGCGAAAATGTACTTAAAGTGAAGCACTATCTTTTCCCCACTTATCGATGCAGGTACTGTACTGCAATCGTCATAACTGATGTAAATAACGCATTTGTAACAGGCTCTATAGTCTCCCCACTTGCGCACAGCTTCGGTACAGGTAGGGAGCCGGTATTGCTGTTCAGGACGTGCTGACAGGCGCATGCGTGAGCTGGCATTTGCCTATTGGGCGATATGTACTTACTCGCGAGTGTACTTAAAGTGAGTGTACATAAAGCGGGGTATGCCTGTATTGTACTGTATGTGTTAGGGGGGTGTATTTAGTTAGAAATATTGTTTAGTATTTTTGTTGGCACAACATTGGTACCGCAGGCCCGTGGATACCCCGGGACGGTCGCAGGGACCCCGGGACAGCCGCGGGGTCAGCCGGGGACACCCGCGCGACCCCCGGCCTCCCTTGGGGACCCCTGCGGGGTCAGCCGGGGACACCCGCCGGGCTGTTGTATTGGTTTTGCGCCTGCAAAAAGGTAAACAAAGAATTTTTTCTAAGTCCAGCTTTTTTATCACCTGCCTTTAGCTGGTGAGCTTTATTCAGCGCAACTTTAACGTACGATCAGTTTGCGTTGCTTAGTGAATCCCGCAGAAGGGCAGGATTCAGCGCAAACAGCTGATCGTACGAGCAAAGTTGGACTTTGAAAAAATTCCAAGAAAAAGCCCGTTTTAGAGCGCAAAGTGCCTGTTTGCGCGGCTTAGTGCATAGCGCTCGGCGGAACTTCACGTTCTAAGAGCACTTTGCGCTCTTAAACCGACTTATCACTGCTTAGTGCATAGCCCCCTTAGAGTAAATCTAGTACTTTTACGAAATAGGTAATCCTAGCCCAATTGGCGGCATAAATGTTCACCAGTGGGACCTGAGTCCCGCCATGCTGACCAACCAGGAGAATGAATCACCCTTCTTTGTCTGTTTTAGTGTGCTCAACTGAGAGTGTTGTTGAAGGCAATTGCCACCCCTCTCTTCTTGACTATTGCAGATGAATAGAATACTTGGGGAAATTGTCCTTTGTAAGAAGATGACATCTGCAGACTTTCTCTTATAAAGGAGAATGCCATCCGGCATTTAGCCTGGCTAGTAAGACATTTAACATTGTGAGATATGATTTTAAGGGCTGCCCTTGTATTGGTAGTTGAGAACTATATTACCTTAAATTGTAAAGTCAAATATTGTTTGTGATTATGGAATGAGTGTTCTTGGAGGAACTATATGTGCACATTTTACCTTTTCTGCTAAAGAAGGTGGGAGAAAAAATGTGGGAACGGGATTAACAATAACAATACGAAAACAATGCATACCAAAGAAAAAAAAATCTGGTGCAGACAGCCCAACAGTGAATAGATTTTATATCATACACATGCAGGAATCGAACCCATGACCCTTCATATGCTAGTAGCAATTATCTAGCTGCTTCACCACAGGGTTGGTGTGATGAATCTGACTCTATTGTGCAGTAGACGTTAAGTGTGTTTATAGAGTCAAGATTCACTTTAACTTCACTGTGGAACACAGGGTCGGTCTGAAACAGGGAAATGCTGATGGGCTTTCTAGGGGGCACTCCTTGATGTCCATGGTCCCTCACCCCAGGAGGAATGAGTTGGGGGGGATATGTGAGAGGAAATGTTGTGAAGTTGTGGATGGGAGATACATAAGCCCTGCATTTGCAAATTATGCCTATCCCTACTAGGGGTTAAAGGCCTAGGGAACGTTTTGCAAAGGAAGCCAGGTGCAGATCACCTGGCCTTGATTAACAGAGTGTAAAAAGGCCAGGCTGGATCAGTTCTTCCCTCTCCCCTTATACCAGCTAAGAAAGCTTAATGCTACAGACAGGAACTGGCCTGAAACAGACCTGGTGTATGATATACAGCTGAAATCTGTTATAACGCGGTGCTTGGTGTCCACATAATGAGACCGTGTTATAACTGGGATCGCGAAATGGCTGCTGCGTGAGGACTTACCTGGCATCTGCAGCTCTCTCTCTCTCCCTGCTTCATCAGGCTATGTCCACGTGCGCAGCGCACATCTGCAAGGTTTTTTTTATAACATTCAATGCTTTATTGCTAACACACACGCACACCTCCCCCCCACATCCCCTACACTAATAATTTTAGCATACCATGCAGGATTCAAACCCAGGACCCTTCATACACTGGGAGCGATTCGTTAGCAATAAAGCATTGAATGTTATTAAAAAAAAAAAAAAAAAAACCTTGGAGATGTGCACCGTGCACGTGGACGCAGCTTGATGAAGCAAAGAGAGAGCTGCAGATGCTGGGTAAGTCCTTGCGCGGCAGTTATTTCGCTAAAAAACTTGGAGATGTTTATAAATCGGGAGCCACGCTCAGACCGCGTTGTAGCGGAGCACGCTATAACGGGGTTGAGCTGTATGTGTTTTATTGTTTGGTAAGTGGGAAAGCCACCCAAAGACAGCTAGAGAATTGCTGGCTAGTTAATGCACAGATAGAGCTAGGATTTATATTGATTATTTTGTTTATCTTGATTTTGTCTGCTGGAGTGACAAAGAAAATAAAGCACTTAAACCAGAGCTGGATGGTCCTGTGACGGGGCTTTACCCTAAAAGACAGTGAGTTTTAAGGTTCCCAGACAAGAACCTTTCAGAGAGACAGGGAAAGAAGGGGGAGCACAGGTAGAGGGATAGTGTTGTAGTATATAATGTAAAAACCTCTAATTAAACTCTAATAAAGGTGGTGGGAGTAATAAAAAATGCAAACACACTTACACGGCCTTGTGTAAATGCTATCACATCAAGGTATCTTTTGCGGTCTTCTTTGTTCCTCTTTTTCTTTTTCTTCTGTGGTGGTGTGTTCTATCTTCCCTTTTCTTCTTTAGGTCCAATGAGATTCTTCTATTCGCCGGCGATTCTTCCTTCAGGCGTAACCCTCAAGTCAAACAGAGAAGTGTACACATGTATGAGCGATAAGACAAGTGCTCTTGGTATGCAGTGACCAACTGTATTATAAGACAGTAAAAAGAATACAATCACTCACACAGCCCAGTGTGAGTAAAGCCTATGTGGGAGGTATCTTTGCTTCTTCACATGTGGAAGTGTTGTGCACGTAGGGGAATGATGACTAAAAAGAATAAAATATAAAATGTATAAAATATACAACTCACACGGCCTTGTGTGAGTGGACTCACGTAGGGATATCTTTGAAAGGTGAGCGATGATTAGTGGTAATAAATATATGAAAAAGAATATATATATAAGTATATAAAAATAAACACGAATTGTTACACGAACTGTAATGACAGAAAACAAATGAAAAACAAAAGAAATGATGCAGCCAGTCTTTAAGGAAGATGGAAACGCGTTTCGCCATTTTGGACATTTTCAGCCACCGTCAAGGAGTAGGTGACGGAGCGACGCAGCAGCATATCCGGACGCGGAGCAAGCGAGCTGCATGCACCGATCCCTGCGTTTCCATCTTCCTTAAAGACTGGCTGCATCATTTCTTTTGTTTTTCATTTGTTTTTTGTCATTACAGTTCGTGTAACAATTCGTGTTCTATTTTTAAGGGTTTTAGCTTAATAAAGTCATTTTCTACCCACCGGACATTAACACGTGTGTTTGTACTGGGAGGAAGGAGTTTTTAGCCTCTCTCCCCAGAGGGGAGAACAACATACATCAGAGATACTTTTATGTGTGCTTTCTCACTCATGGCCGTGTGAGTATTATTTTTATATACTTATATATATATATATTTATTTATATATTCTTTTTCATATATTTATTACCACTAATCATCGCTCACCTTTCAAAGATATCCCTACGTGAGTCCACTCACACAAGGCCGTGTGAGTTGTATATTTATACATTTTATATTTTTTTCTTTTTAGTCATCATTCCCCTACGTGCACACCACTTCCACATGTGAAGAAGCAAGATACCTCCCACATAGGCTTTACTCACCCTGGGCTGTGTGAGTGATTATTCTTTTACTGTCTTAAATACAGTTGGTCACGCAATACAAAGCATTGTCTTATCGCTCATACATGTGTACACTTCTCTGTTTGACTTAAGGGTTACGCCTGAAGGAAGAATCGCCGGCGAATAGAAGAATCTCATTGGACGTAAAGAAGAAAAGGGAAGATAGAACACACCACCACAGAAGAAAAAGAAAAAGAGGAACAAAGAAGACCGCAAAAGATACCTTGATGTGATAGCATTTACACAAGGCCGTGTAAGTGTGTTTGCATTTTTTATTACTCCCACCACCTTTATTAGAGTTTAATTAGAGGTTTTTACATTATATACCACAACACTATCCCTCTACCTGTGCTCCCCCTTCTTTCCCTGTCTCCCTGCACAAAAAGGATCCTGGATAGATCCTATAGGTGTCAGAGCCATAGGAGAGACGACATCACTGAGGGGACCCTTGCACAACTGTTTCAAGGTTGTAAAAACTTTTTTACATTTTACCCCATTTATCCCTTTCTTCAAAGGGAGCGCCCGGGTTTTCTCTGTTCCAAGAACCCTTCAGACAAAGAGGTTTTTTTTGGTCACAATACATACATACATAGTCATAGACTCGATATGTTAGCAGGGAATTGCAATATGCAGGTTTTCCAGTGTGCGAGAGGTTAACTCCTCTGGAGAGGAAATCTGCAGTTGCACATACTGTAATTCAGACCCCTGGTTGCAAGGGGTACAGATATTTAGAAACCTATAGTATGTGTAACCCTAACCCTATAAATAATAAGAGTAACCCTAAACCCATAATTGTTGTAACCGTAACCCTGTAACCCTACAATTTGAGTCAAACAGAGTTCCAAATAAATCCAGATGGGTCTTACTGTGTAAACTCTGACGGGATTGCAGCTTCCAAAAGACGGGATTATTTTCTTGTAATAGTAACCTCAAAAGTGTATACTGTACACATCTGTTCGTGAGTGCATTCTGTTATTTAATAAATGTTAACGAGTAAACACTTCAAGATGGCTTGCGCTTCCTTTCTGTGTCCCTGTGAGGTTTATACAGATGTAGTAAGACTCACTGTCCCCAGCACCACGGCCAAACAAGCAAAGGTCAGCAGCGCTGAGGTCAATGTCTGCCGCGGTCGCGCTGTGGTAAGTCTACATGTGTAATGTAATGTGCTATGTGTGCGTACATGTATGTGTACACACACATATGTATTTTTTTTTAAAAAGCAAAAGTGCCGGTTCTCATATCTTGATAAATGTAAAATGCCTCTTCTTACGACCCCTCCCCTCTTCCTGCGACCCCTCCCCTCTTCCTGCGACCCATCCCTTCTTCCTGCGCCCCCTCCCCTCTTCCTGCAACCACTCCCTGCGACCCCTTCTTTCTCAGTTGAATTTGTAATGAACTAACTTTTACCTTGTTATGTTATTGTTATGTACGATTAAGATTTATTCAGTTGAGAAAAAGTAATGCAGTTTACAACATGGTTATTATCCACAGAGGTGCGTTAATTCAGGGTTCATAACATTGCTTTAAGTTTATTTTTAGTACATATTGTAGGATTGAAGCAGGGGGTCTCCAGGGACCCCCTGCTTCCCGAAGTACAGGCCTCAGTATGGGGTGCTGTTATCTGGGCCAACTAGGCCTTGCAGGGACATAACCCCACAATGTCCTCCAACCAGTGTCCCCACCTTATGAGTTATACTCCCAACGTACTGAAGGGCCCTTGCGCACCCAGCCACCCTGGTGTCCACAAGTAACAACCCACCCAAATGTGTGAGACAGCGCTGCCCACAAGAACTGATGGTGTATAGTTGGTGCACTTGTAGTACCTGCCCAGGTGCTCCTACACCCGGGTATGGCGGGAAGGTAATGCGGATACACTGGTCCAGCGATGTTGGCGTAGCCTTCGCCTCTACGTTGGGTGGTGTCCCGCGTGAACTGTGCTACCATGAAGAATGTCTCTGATCTGTAGGTGGTAATCTGGTCCCAGACCACCTGATGCCAGGTTGCAGCCGTGTCCTTGAGTATAGTTTGAATGAGTTAAACACAGTAAGAGTCTAGATGGGTGTTAACCCCTCTATCATCCACTGTGTCCACCAGCGCTCTTACTAACAAAATTAATATATATATACATACATTTATCGCATAAATGGATGGGAGTTACACAATAAAAAAACAATAATTACAAAAAGGAAAAATTAATACTTAAAGTTTGATGAATTTCAAAAATCGTGTTCCCACATATAGAGTCCAGTCACGAAAATTATGGGTATGCAGCTTCTTTGCATCTGGAACCAACCTCGGAACCAGAAGAAACTAGAGACAAGGGAAACAAAAAAGAAAAAAGCGCAAGGCCCATAGAGTAGTATAGTTAAGTTTATACATAATTAAAAATGGTTATAAACACTTACAACAAAGTAGTTGGTACAAGCACTTCGGTACTGAGATAGACCGCAGGAACAGAGGCACGTTGCTCGTCTGTTTGTCAGGGTTTGTATGAGTCCTTGCCCTCCTTCTCCTCTCGATCGGCGAACTCCTTCACTTCCACGTCAGATGACTCGTGACGTCGGCGTGTGTCATCGATCGGGGGTTGAGCTACGGGCGGTCATCGGCTCCCTCTCCAAACACGGCGGTCAGGAAACTCTGCAATCTGAATCCTCCCAGCAGCTTAGTGTAGATTCCCAACACTCACTGGCAACCAGAGCAATGTCAGCCCTACGCGTTTCGAGAACTGTGTTCTCTTCGTCAGGGGCACTGTCATTGCTGGTTGCTTGCAATTGATATATATAGTAGTGTATCAATTAATTATATAACACATAAAATCAATTTGTTATAATCATTGCCTATTGGTGTGTGTTTCCAGTATCCTCATAAGGATACACATTAGACAATGGACAAGAATTAGTGATAGTTCTTTAATCTATTAATGATGAATAAGGAAAGACAAAAATATATGTTTAATAGAAAAATATATAAATAAAGGGGAATAATAAAAATACTTAAAATTCATATTTTATTCTATCAATTTGAAAAGAAAAATTAAAAATTGTTAAAATCTCTGTGAACACTAAAAACAAACACCATTACATAAAAGGTACATTACATACTATACACCTAAAATCCTACATTTAATTATAAAACTGTCTGTATTTAATTGTTTATTGATTTGATCATAGGAATGCAGCCATATCTATTTCTTCATTAAGCCCATTGGGGGACAGGGTATGGAGCTGGTGTATCCAATAAGTCTCTCTTTGTCTCAATCTCAACACTCTGTCCCCCCCATGTTCATTTTGTGCAATATATTCTATTCCTGTAACTTTTAATTTGGCTGGGTCTTTATTGTGTTTAAAATAAAAATGTCTAGGAACACTATGTGTCATTAATCCTTTGATAATGTTATTCCTATGTTCTAAAAACCGGTTTTTGAGACTCTTCTTAGTTCTACCTATGTACTGGAGGCCACACTCACACTCCAATAAATACACTATAAAAGTTGTTTTGCAATTAATTAAAGTTTTTATCGGATATAGTTTAGATGAATGTTTAGATTTAAAAGAAACAGCCCCAATGTTTATGTGCTTGCAGGTAATACACCTGCCCCCACAACAATAATTGCCCACAGTTTTAGAAGACACTAGATTCTGATTAGTAAGTAACTTAGTATTTCTTAGTTTTGAAGGTGCCAATATATTTTCAAAGGTTCGAGCTCGTCTGTACTGTATACTATTTTGGGTTGTTCTGAAATTGATGGCGCTAATAAAGGATCACATTTTAATGTGTCCCAGTGTCTACTCAATATCTTTTTTATCTGTGTGGATGCACCATTAAATTGAGTAATAAATAACACATCCTGACTCTCTTTGTCTGTCCTTTTTTTGTCATTCTTTTTGAGCGTAAGTGATCTCTCCATATTTAGTGCTCTCTCATAAGCTTGTTGAATGTTATATATGTCATGACCTTTGTTTAATAATTTAGTTCTTAATAATCCTGATTGTTTATTATAATCTTCCCTTTTGTTGCAATTGCGCCTGATTCTTAAAAACTGACTATAGGCAATGTTCGCAATCCATCTTGGATGGTGATTGCTAGCAGCATCCAGAAATTTATTACTATCCACCTTTTTGTAATGAGTGGTAGTGACAATCTCATTATTAATATTGCTTGTTAATACCAAGTCTAAAAAAACTATATTAGTTGGACTATGATCATACGTAAATTTTAAATTAAAACAATTTGAATTAATATAACTTAAACATTCTTCTAGTTCTGATAGGCTACCTCTCCATATGATTAAAATATCGTCAATAAAACGCTTGAATAAAACTAGGTTAGCCGAATGGGGATTATTGTTCCAGATACACAGTTCCTCCCAGTAACCCATCACAAGGTTTGCGTAACTGGGAGCAAAGGATGTCCCCATGGCTGTTCCCTTTCTCTGAAGATAAAAGGAATCCTGAAATGTAAAATAATTCCTAGTTAATATAAATTGTATGCAATCTAAAATAAATTCTCGCTGTGGGGCAGATATAGATGTATCCCTAGTTAAAAAATGCTCAATGGCTAACAATCCGTCAATATGTGATATATTGGTATATAAAGATTCCACATCACATGTGACCCAAATAAACTCTTGTTGCCATTGAACATGTTGAATAAAATTGAGTACGTGTGTGGTATCTTTAATGTGGGAAGGAAGCTGAACAACATACTCTTTTAAAAAGGAATCGACATACTTGGAGAGATGAGATGTTAAACTATCAATGCCCGCCACTATGGGCCTGCCTGGGGGGTTTATCATATTTTTGTGTATTTTAGGCAAGTGGTACACAAAGGGAATTTTGGGATGAGTTATTGAAAGATAACCATACTCTTTTTTGTTGAGTATACCCACAGTAAGAGCTTCTTTAAGCATTGTTTCCAAATCAATTTGGAAATCTAGTGTGGGATCCCTTTTGAGCAATTGATAGGTTGTTGTATCAGTAATTAGTCACAAACCTTCTTTGACATAGTCTTCCCTATTCTATACAACTATGCCTCCCCCTTTATCCGCCTGTTTAATGACTATGCTAGTATCATTTTTAAGATCCTCTATAGCTTTTTCTTCCCATTTAAATAAGTTACTCTTCATTGTTTTAATGTAAAAATCTTTCTCACACATTAACTTAAAATCTATGTAAACTAGTGCAAAATAGGTGTCTAAAAATGTCCCTTTAGGATTAAAAACAGACTTTGGTCTAAAACTTGTATGTTTAATATCAGCCTCTGCGTAATTTGTAATGGCATTATATGTTGATAGATCATGAATAGTAATATCTTCTAGATCTATTAATGAATTGTCTAACTCATGATAAGATAAATCAAAATCCTCATTAATTGTTACATTTCCTTCATTGTTAGTATTAAAATTCTGTAATTAAAATAATGACGTTTGAGTGTCATCTTCCTAATAAAAAATTTTAAATCAATAAAAAGATCGAATAATTTTGGTTTACTCGAGGGGGCAAAAGACAGCCCTTTCTTTAAAACATGCATATGTTCATTATTTATAACTTTAGAGGACTGATTGAATATTCCTACTTCTTTTAGCGTCTCTGTTGTGGGGAACCATATTTGTCCTTTCTTCTGTCTCTTGATCCCCCTCTCTTACCTCTTCTGGTATGCCTTGAGGCCCCTTTGTCTTTCGTGGGTGAAAGAACTCTATCTTCCTTAAATCTCTCTCTATTCTCTCCTTTTCTTTTTCCTTGTATGTATCTCTGGTTTGTGACCTCGTAGTTCTCCCTAAAAAATGTTCCTTGGGAGTAGCAGCCTTTTGTACATTAGTAATTGTAGCATTAGATGTAGGGACATGTGTTTTGGGTCTAGCCCCCTCCCAAACTATTGCTATTTCTATTTTATTTTTATTTTATTAATTGATGCACTACTATATATATCAATTGCAAGCAACCAGCAATGACAGTGCCCCTGACAAAGAGAACACAGTTCTCGAAACGCGTAGGGCTGACATTGCTCTGGTTGCCAGTGAGTGTTGGGAATCTACACTAAGCTGCTGGGAGGACTCAGATTGCAGAGTTTCCTGACCGCCGTGTTTGGAGAGGGAGCCGATGACCACCCTGTCCCAGCTCCGACTGACTGGCGTGTCCCAGCGCGCAAAATGTATCTGGGGGATTACTGCAGCCCGATTGGCTGTTTTGTGCTTCTTTTGAAAGCTCCTTGTATTGTCCCCGAATATATTTGTATATAGTTATCATATCCCCTCTTAGACGCCTCTTTTCTAATGTAAATACATCTAATATAGCTAGCCTCTCCTCGTAAATTAGATTGTCCATCCCCTTTATTAATTTGGTGGCTCTTCTCTGCACTCGCTCTAGTTCCATAATGTCTTTTCTAAGGAGTGGTGCCCAAAATTGTACTCCATGTGGGAAATTTCCATTATGGGAAATGTTTTTATTTTTTATTTATTTATAAAAATGTTTTACCAGGAAGTACTACATTGAGAGTTTCCGCTCGTTTTCATGTAGTTCCCCTGCGGACCTCTAATTGTAATGGCCGCCGCTTCCCTACCACCTGTGCATGCGTGCGCCTGTAAAGGCCACCGCGGGTCCGCCTGCGCATGAGCAACTTTAAAGATGGCCGCCGCATCCTGCCCTGAGGAGCCCGGTCAACCGGATTCCCGCTCCAGCCCCCACCGCACCCGCAGCCGCGGAGGTAAGAGGGGGGTCAACAGGACCAAGGGGCGCCCAAAGGAGGACCTGGGTTATACAATGTAAAACAGAAAATGTGTAGGAGTCACGGCAGAGGAAATGGTGAATAAACAGACAATAAATGGATGAAAGGGATAGTGAGAAATGTTAGATCAGCAGTGCGCAAAGTCGGGGGGGGCGCGAGAGTTGCTGCGGGGGTGCGCAGGGTTTATAGAGGCCCCACGCGCTTCCAGAAGGCATTTAAATTAATGCCGGGGGAGCTGCAGGGCCTATGTAAACATTACTTACCTTGATTCAGACGCTCCTGGTGACGCGTCGCCATGGCAACGCGGCAAATGACGTCGCTGGATCATGTGATGTCACGTTGCCATGACAACGCGACGTCATGATGCTAGGACGTCTGACTCAAGATAGGGGGGGTGCGAGGAGAGGGAGAAAGCCAGCAGGGGGGCGCAGGGGAATAAGATTGCGCTCCCTGTGTTAGTTCATGAAAACCTACCATCCATCCGCAGTATTAAAGGGGGGTGGGAGGGCAGGGAGAAATGTTACAAACAATTCTGATAGTGTGTAAGAAACCCCATATCGGCATGACATCCTCTTGTTTTAGTGTCAAAGAGACTTATCATTTCCAGTTCCAATGTTTTCCGTTCTTGATGCTTTATAAACATTCCTTTGAGGATTTGAATTTTGAAATCATTTATGGAAAGATCTGGCTGCGAGAAGTGGTGTCCCACTGGGGTGCAATATCTTCCTTCTTCATGATGTGTTATTGTGTGTCTGTACAATGTCTTCCTTCTTCATGGCGCGTGTGGGCGGACGCTCACAGAGGTATGCAAGGGAGACTCGTTATTGTGAAATTAAATAAGGCTTTTTTATTGCGCCTGTTTCCTTAACATCAGGAAACCATCCAAACAAAGGGTAAACAAAGCTTATATTCACTTGGGAGTATTTTTAGTGAAATACTATGCAGTTCACAACTCCCTTAGATAAGCATTTCTCCCAGCCCCAAAACATATAGCATGAAATAAGCAGATATAAGAAGTCTCTTAAATGAAAGTCTTATCTGTTCCTTGTGGTTTGGAGAGAAAATCTTCTCTGTCCCTGGTTCAGTTCCCTTTTCCTCAGGGTGTGTCAGCATTCAGATTTAGAAGTTTTCCCTGTGTCTTGAAAGCAGCTATGCTGTGTCTTCTGGCAGAGCTCAAGACAAGTTGTGAGAGTCAAAGACAATCTCTGCTCTGTCTCCAAGTTCAGCTCAAGGTAACGAGCAGGAGTCTCACTTCCTGTCTCAAAGACAGGCTTTTGTAAGCAATCTAATCAGGCAGGTGGTGTTTGTTAATTGACTACCAGCAGTTAACCCACCACACTGCTGGATTAGAGGCACAATACTTGAACAGGGATAACTCCCCTGTTACAGCGTGTTATTGTGTGTCTGTGGCAATGTCTTCCTTCTTCATGTGTGTTATTGTGTGTCTGTTGCAATGTCTTCCTTCTTCATGGTGTTTATTGTTGTGTGCAATATCTTCCTTCTTCATGGTGTTATGTGTGTCTGTGCCATGTCTTCCTTCTTCATGGTGTTTTTGTGTGTCTGTACATTGTCTTCCTTCTTCATGGTGTGTATTTGTGTTCTGACAATGTCTTCCTTCTTCATGGTGTGTTATTGTGTGTGCAATATCTTCCTTCTTCATGGTGTGTTATTGTGTGTCTGTTCAATGTCTTCCTTCTTCATGGTGTGTTATTGTCAGTCTGTTCAATGTCTTCCTTCTTCATGGTGTGTTATTGTGTGTCTGTGCAATATCTTCCTTTATTGTGTGTGTGTGTGTGTGTGTGTTGTGTGTGTTTGTGTGTGTGTGTGTGTGTGTGTGTGTGTGTGTGTGTGTGTGTGTGGTGTGTGTGGTGTGGTGTGGTGGTGTGTGTGTGTGTGTGGGGGTTTGTAGGTGGTGCATTATTGTGTGTTATAAGTTCTTTTAATAATACAGTAAGAATTTCAGTGTATTATTGTTACTGATTTTTGTAAATATCAGGTCATGTCAACTGCAGTGTTTCCTTTGTTTGCTTCTTCTGTTCCCTTTACAATGTTATTTCACAAACCTAACATAATAAAATAGTCTTGAGATGATACAAAAATGTGTCCCAGTTTGCTAAATTGTAACTGCTTGAGACACAATGTATATGGTTTTTATATTCATTGATTCCAGTAAATGGCGAGCAGATCTCTTCCTAGATGAATGCCCACTGCCTATACTTTAATTTGCTGGACGTCTTTTCTTTTCAAAAAATATATCCAATCTTCTTTTTGGACATATCTACTGTGGCTGCCATCACAGTCTCCATTGGTAGCAAATTTTACTGTTAAGAGCCCTTCCCTTTGCTGCTATGGTGATCTTTTTTCTCTAATCTCAATGGAGATTGACACCTTGTCAGTGTTACTGTGACTACCCTTTTATGTTAGATTAGAGTAGACGGTAGTGGAGAAAATGGTATGATTATTCAAACTTGTAACCAAACTCTTATTTCTTCTTATTCCCAGGATCCCAACATTACATTACATACACAAAATCCAGATTTAACACCCTGCTTTCAGAATTCGGTCCTTGCTTGGATTCCATGTATTTACCTCGGGGTCGTGTTACCTTTTTACCTTATTTATTTAAAATACAACAGAAGAGGTTATATTGTGCTGTCTGTGCTAAGCAGAATTAAAACGGTAAGATTTTATTTTGTGTTTCATGTTCTGGAGAAATTACAAATGTTGAAACGTATTGTTATCTAAGCAATATTGTTATATTTCTTTATGATGTGCTAGCTTTTGTAATATTGAATACGTGTGTGTGTGTGTGTGTGTGTGTGTGTGTGTGTGTGTGTGTGTGTGTGTGTGTGTGTGTGTGTGTGTGTGTGTGTGTCCCTGCTGCCGGCACATCTCCCCGGTCCCCGCACCCCTGCTGCTAGATGTAGTGTGGGGTGAGATTTGTCTCTCTGTGTGTGTCTGTCTGTGTGTATATGTGTGTGTGTCTGTCTGTGTCTCCCCCCGCTGCAGGAACATGTCCCAGGCCCCACCCTCTCCCGCCCTTCCTCGCTGGCGGCACATCTCCCCGCGCTGCTGTGGCATGTCCCCTCACTGCCGGCACATCTCCCCGCCCCCCCCCCTCCCGTTGGTACATCTCCCCTCGCTGGGGGCACATGTTCTCCCCCCCCTGCCCCACTGGTACATCTCCCCCAGCTAGCTGGCACATCTCCCCCTGCTAGCTGGCACATCTCCGCCCCTCCCCACCCCCCGCTGTCACATCTCCTCCACACATCTCACATCACACATCACACACACACAGAGACACACACACAGCCCCAATCCAGGCAAGGACACGCCCCCTCCCTTAGTAGCCATGCCCCCTGCTCCTGCTCTAACAGATTTGCTGGACAGCCAAGGGAAACTTAGAATGTCCATAATTTGGGAGGTGAGTCACATTGGAAGCTCAAAATAGTTGTGTTGAACTTCAAATCCGCAGCAGAACGTCCAGTGAAAGTTTGGTTGTGCTACTTGGTGCCGTTTCTGAGATTTCGATGCTTTGGACATACAAAGAAACAAACAAACGGAATCCAACTTAGAATTATAGTATAGATATGTGCTTGTACAATTTCATTATACACTACTAATAGATTACAGCTTTATTATATTTCACTGCTGAACCAGTCACAGTTTTGAGCCTTTAAAGAGATTGAACATACTTCGAATCCCAGTGTAATCTCTTCATGTATATATGTATGTATAACCGTATCCAAAGGAGTCCAGTCACTCAGTGAGAGCATACAGTATATAGAGAGAAGACTAAGGGACCTAAAACTGTCCTTGAGGTACACCAACAGAGAGATTCCTGGAGGTAGGGGCAGAACCATGAGAGGGGAAATGCCACGGATGCCCTGAGAGTGAAGAAAGTGGAAGAGGAGGGGGTGGTCTATACCAGGGGTGCGCAATGGGGTGCAAGTATTTCTAGGTGGGGGCGGTGGTTACAGAGGCCACGTGCTCTTCCCCAAAGCATTTAAATTAAGTGCTGTGTTTGTCTGTTTTGTAAAGCTCAGAGTACACTGTGGGTGATACATACATACATAAGTACATACATACATGCATGTACAAGGATTATGTTTCCTGTTCCTGATCATTTTGTTCATTTACATCTTTTGATTCTGTTAAAGTTTATTTGGAAACACGGTGAGCTGAGACAAGTTTCATCTTCTGTGGCTGATCCATTTGATCTGATACTGTATGTAGTTTACTTAACATGATTTTTGAATCCAGCTTTCGATTTCTTTTGCCAGATGATTGGTGTTCTCCTATGGTGTGTGTGTTGGTCAGACCTGTTTTACTCTTTTCATGGACTAGTTCGGAGTGAGAGCCCTCCGCCCGTCTACTTTGTAACACCTCTGATACTCGGAATTACAATGGTAAGTAGGACACTGTTAACTAAGCACTGTTCTTATAAACAAATATGAATTTGTATGTCGGGGAGTCTTCAACTGGTGGCCCGTAAGCCAAATCCAGCTTGCAAAGAGTCTTGGGAGACAAACATGAGGTGCCGATACGGGTTGTCGCAGCCTTGCCGGCATTAACTCCAATTCAAGTCAATGAGTTAACACGAAAACAGGTGCGATAACCCATACCGGCGCTTCATGCATGTGTTATGTTTAATCATTTGTAAGACTTTAGATGTATAGAAACGGACATTATAATGTTCATATATACTCCTAAATGTATTTATGACATATCTGGTACCTCACAAGGGCCGCTGGCATGCCGTACCAGATACATCATTAGGTTACTGTAAAGGGCCAAGTTAAATGTTTTGCTGCCAGGATAGCGGTTGGGAAAGGGGTCGGATACCGTAAGCAGAGCTGGTTCCTCATGTTTTGCTGGGAACATTTCACTTTCTTTCTCAATGATTGATGATATTCTTAATGGTCTTCCACATTTTAAATAATCTCTTAACCTGTTGAAACATTGGTTTTTCCAGGTCACAGCGACACTGCTTATTCAGTATGAGAGACTGAGAGGGCTGCAGTCTTCTGGCGTGCTCATCGTCTTCTGGTTTTTAGCAACACTTTGTGCAATTGTACCTTTCCGCTCCAAGATAATTGTTACAATAAAGGAGGTAATGCGTGTGCCTGTGTGTATTTGTGTGTGCCTGTGTGTGTATTTGTATGTGTGTGTGTGTGTGTGTGTGTTTTTACAGATATTTCAAAGGTAGAAGAGACCTCAAAAGATTATATATTGGTTTGGTGCAAGATAAGGGTTAGGGTCTGTGAGACCAGACTCCATGTAGGTTAATTATCTTCTTTACTAAGCTTTTTCTTAATAATTAAAAAGATAACTTTATCCCTAAATAGAAAAATTCTTTGAGTTCTAGAGATTGTGTAAGCTATTACATTTCTTAATATGGAATTTATTAGTGTTACTAATATTCAAAACACAATATTTCCCATACAGATCGGGACATCATTAATTAGCAGTATTGCACCTTAGAGTACCTTGCACACCTGCATAAGATGTCTGCTTAGAACTCTTTAGTGCACCTGGACCATTATCTGATGGGAATAATAAAGATGGTAATAGATAGGTAATAAAGGCGGCACCACTGCTAGATAGCACACGGGGGAGTAACTACTACAGGTGCACCCAAGGCAAGGCTGGCCAACTGCAGTCCTCACTCAAGGGCCACCAAAAGGTCAGGTTTTCAGGATACCCCTGCTTCAGCTCAAGGGGTTCAGTCATTACAACTGAGCCACTGATTGAGACACCTGTGCTGAAGCAGGGATATCTCTAATACTTGACGTTTTGGTGGCCCTTGAGGACTGAACTTGGCCACCCTGACCAAGAACATACAACATAACATCTAACGCGAAAGAAAGAAGAAATGTATAACTATAGCCCTGCAATGTGCCGCCCGACACGGCGCCCTCTTCAGGCGAGGGTAATTCTACTTGTACATCAGCTTCACAGCTTAGCAATCAGCATATGTCAGTGTTTTACATGCTCAGAAATGTTAGTCCATGCACAGAGAGTTTGTAATATTTTGTTTCCCAATGTTAACTTCAATATATAAAGCAGTCTCATGAGTACTTAATGAGCTAGATTACCATACTCATGATCAAAGTACCTGCACATAATATAGATAGATCAGGCACCTATTCTTAATAAGATGCGCACATCTCACTGGTTCACTTAAAAAAAAAATCCAAAATTGTTCGGGTTACGGTTGAGGTTAGTCCATTTTCTGGTGGCTTTGGGGCAGATTCCTAAAAATGGACTATCCTGAATGATTGATTTGTAAGCAACATGCTAAAGGTGATTTTTGTAAAATTCCCAATTTTATTGTCAGGCATAAAACGGCAGCAATTTCTTCCTTCACAAGAAACGGACCGGCCAGTCATTCCCAGTACCTATACTGTGATTATATAATGGAACATGAATGGCAGACCTATACTGTGATTATATAATGGAACATGAATGGCAGACCTATACTGTACTGGGATTATATAATGGAACAGGAATGGCAGACCTATACTGTGATTATATAATGGAACAGGAATGGCAGACCTATACTGTGATTATATAATGGAACAGGAATGGCAGACCTATACTGTACTGGGATTATATAATGGAACAGGAATGGCAGACCTATACTGTGATTATATAATGGAACATGAATTGGCAGACCTATACTGTGATTATATAATGGAACATGAATGGCAGATCTATACTGTGATTATATAATGGAACATGAATGGCAGATCTATACAGGCATACCCCGGTTTAAGGACACTCACTTTAAGTACACTCGCGAGTAAGTACATCTCGTTCAATAGGAAAACGGCAGCTCGCGCATGCGCCTGTCATCACGTCCTGAACAGCAATACTGGCTCCCTACCTGTACCGAAGCTGTGCGCAAGCGGGGAGACTATAGAGCCTGTTACACATGCGTTATTTACATCAGTTATGCACGTATATGATGATTGCCATAAAGTACATGCATCGATAATTGGGAAAAAGGTAGTGCTTCACTTTAAGTACATTTTCGCTTTACATACATGCTCCGGTTCCATTGCGTACGTTAACGCTGGGTATGCCTATGTTACATAGTTACATACATGCTCCGGTTCCATTGCGTACGTTAATGCGGGGTATGCCTGTACTGTGATTATATAATGGAACATGAATGGCAGATTATTTCTTATGCGTAATTCAAATACAATGTAAATTGGGGAAAAGTTCCTCAGATGTAATTACTGTACAAAAACGGAGATTCATCCAGAGCCGGCACACGTGAGCCCACGAGATGTGGCGATAACTTCAGTTCAAGTCAATGGGAGTCTACACCGCGTTTAGTGCGCTAACCTGTACCGGCACGTGACGAATCTATCGTTTAGTTTCTTACACTCTCGTAACTATTTTAATGATTATTCCCATTAATGTCAATCTGTTTTTTCTCTAGGGGAGCATTAAGGATAAATTCAGATTTACTACCTTTTATATTTACTTTACACTACTTGTCGTGCAACTTGCACTTTCCTGTTTGAAAGAAGCCCCCCCATTCTTCTCTCCTGCCAGGGCAGAATCTGTAAGTAGGCTCTTTTATACATTACTAGGGATTTTGAAAGACTGCATTATACAGTAGGTGTTGTATCCACTGTTGCTTGCATGAAATATGTCATTACTGGCTATCATGTTGTCATGTTTGCCGTACACATTGAATTTTAAGTACTGTTTATAAAAACTCTGCTGTTTTGTCTGTACAAATAAAGAAATAAATAGCTATTTACAATCAGCATGTTCTAAAGTCATTTGGGCATTTATATCAATGGAAAAGCTTCCACCAGATTTATCGCAGACAAAATCCTACTGAACTCAATAGGGTTTTCTTCTTTGATTCTTCGGATGCAATTTTTGCTCCAGAATTGCCTCACTTTTGCCTTGATACACAGACCCTGTTATGTCTAAGTTATGCTCATTGTAAAAGACTGGTAAGTTGTGTTTTGTAATTGGAGTAAATGAAATTACTACGATGGTCCATATTTACTGAGCGGCGATATGCTACAAGACACCTTCTGTTCCATTCTCAAGAATAGACCGTGAGGTGTGTTTATACAGATAGCATAGCACAACTTAGTTAATATAAGACGAATTGTATTGTCTTTAGAACATGGCCGAAACTGCACAAAGCAATATTTTAGTTTTAATCTTAAAGTTCCATTTTTGTCAGTTTGTTGGAAAATAAAACATAATCTCACATGAATAGAATTGCTAGCCAGATACTGTTGTATGGCTCCCTCTAACGCAATATTTAACACCAATTCGTTAAAATAACAATCCCGCCATCTCACTTTTGTAAATGAATTGTCATCATGGCATGATGTCATGGCTTCCTATTGGCTGACCTTGGCGGCCATCTTGATTTTCTCTGATTCTGCTGCCTAATGAAAAGGTGAATTTATCAAGGACCAGGAGACCCCGGAGAATTGGGCGATTCAGCTCGAGGGGTCTCTGGGTTCTGATAAAAAATACAAAATATGACGGGGGAACTGCTGCTTTTATTTATCTTTGGCATATTTGTTGATAAAGAAATGTACGCTTATGATGCAGCTTAGCCATATAGCTATATTAATGTCATATATTTACGACTCACATGAGAAGTTATAAATCTAGTGTGTAGCGGGTGAACCCAGTTCTAATCCCAGTGACTGCGCTCCTTGTTACCTTGGACAAACCACTTTTATCCCCTCATGCACCTAAATTACATTGTAAAATCGATGGGACAGGGACTCGTGTCCGAAAAATTCTATGGTAGTTGTAGGGGAATGACCCCCGTATTGTCCGGTGCTTCTAAAGTTCCAAAGGAAAAACTGGGTGTATTGTAATAGCAGTCTCTGACACATGAAGTATGAGGATGGCCACTACACGGGCATGAGGATCCTGTGTGAGGGAAACCAGCAAGCAGAGCGTGCGGCAGGATAAAGGATAAAACCTGGGTGGGGGGCTGTTGTGCAGGGGATAGTTAGAGACAGGGAGAGAGGCAACCAAAAAGCTACCCCTCCCGTGTACTCACGGTGTTATCGCCTGCTGCCCTGACCCAACCCGGTGTACTCACTGCCCATGCCTGGCTGGTTCCGTCTCCTCGGGCGTCGCGCTGGCGTGTGACGTCATCTCCGAGGTCCGACAGCTATGCTGTGAGAGTTTAAAAAAGCGCTGCCCAATCGGCGATCCTGAGGGGCCCCGAATCAGATGCTGGGGGTGGATCCAAACGCCGTCGTCAGGATAGGGGAATGAAGACCAGCTCCCAGCTCCGTGTGATGGCCTGCGTGCTCCACCAGGGGTTGAAGTAAAGATAGTTCGTGGTGTGTAGATGGTCACTGCAGCAGGAATTCAACCGGAAACATAAATGTTTAAAAACAGCTTTATTAAACTAGAGTGCTGCGCATCACAGATACACTCTGACGCGTTTCGTTCCTGGTGTGGACTTTTATGCCACACATGACGAAACGCGTCAGAGTGTCTCTGTGATGCGCAGCACTCTAGTTTAATAAAGCTGTTTTTAAACATTTATGTTTCCGGTTGAATTCCTGCTGCAGTGACCATCTACACACCACGAACGAAAAATTCTATGTACAGCGAAGTGTACATTGTCAGCACCAGTATAAAAGAACTTACATACTATTTATTATAATATTGAAAGGCTGTAATGTACAAATCTGTATTTATCTGCAAGTCGTGAAATCGTTTTCTCCTTAGTCTCTCAATCTCTGCCACTTGTTTTCAATAATCTCAATTAATATTTGTAATTCTCATCTATAGCGTTTAACAATTGTGCATGTTTCACCTTGTAGAATCCCTGCCCAGAATCAGACGCTGGCTTCCTCTCAAGATTAACATTCTGGTGGTTTACAAGGTAAGTGTATAACTATAGTACTATGAATTTAATACAATGGTAACACATACGTTATCTACTTAACACATGCAGTATTTACTGCGTTAATTCTTATGTTAAACCATTGTTAATAATCTGCATGTTTACCGTGTTACATATATATGCCCCACTCATTGAGATTCTCATTAAGTTTACTCCATTTTATGACCTTTGTAACAGGCAAAAGCTCTAGAGAATTGATATAATAAAATCGATGAGGCTAGAAGTGACACACCCAGTGAGTGCTCATTTGCATTGTGCTACCCAAAATCCTTGTCTGCAGCCTAACCCCGTGTAGCAATTGAATAAATGTAACAGTTTGGGGGCCCGAGTACACTTATGGCTGTTTTTTCTTTGATAACATTTGCTTTAAACGAAAATGGTGCAGATGTTACAAGCTTAATTGTTTCCTCTGGTGTAATATGGAGGGATATGTCGTGATATTCTGCACTGCCATTGAATACTGGGGAAACCATTCAATATTCTGAGTTATAAGATATGTTGCGGAATATGAAAGAACAGTTGCTAATTACATTACACAGTATCACTCACTACAACCAACTCCAATCAGCTAATCTTGTATTTCTGTCTAACAAATATATGACTGCTATTTTTTTCCCTGCAGATTGGCTGTTTCGGGTTACAAGAGACCTCTTGAAGATAAAGACCTATGGGCTCTAAATGAGCAAGATACATCTAAAGTGGTTGTGTCAGAACTACTTAAAAAGTGGGAAAAAGAAAAGCAGAAGCAAAGGTATACTGTATGGTATAAGAGCTGTCACGGGTCCCGTCCTCTGGGGCATGCGAAGGGCTCTCACACGTGCATGAGATTCAGCTCCAGAGAAGGGGCTCTCACATCTGCAGGGGCGGGCTTATAACACAGTGTGTGTTATGACGTGTAGGCAAGGGTTACAAGAGTGAGCGGGTTTATGTTGTGAGTGGGTGTGTTATAACACAAGGGGGCTGTGTTGGGACACGAGTGGGTGGAGTCTAGGACGTGAGATTTAGGCCACGTCCATAGTATGAGTGACGGCGCGAGCAACATTGCGCGCACCGAAAACAAAATGCAATAGCGTGCACGAGAGCGACGCAGCGGCCGATAGTTCGCGAGATAACATTTTTTTATTTTGCCTCGTGACGGCCGTGTCACATTCACGGTTCAGCCAATGAGGGCGAACCGCTCACGTGACATCACCGGCACGCCTCCGGCACCATTAGTGACCCATGATTCATACCTCCCAAATCTATACCATCAAATGCTCAGATACATGTTTTAATTGATGTTTTATATGTTTTATATCCTAGGAACAAAGAAGTGCAATATAATAAGAAAACAGAAAGTGTACTTAATAACATTGCTGAGAAGCCGAATGAATCTGAAGTTTTAATTGGTGACAGCAAGAAGCAGAAAGAACCTTCCTTCCTCAGAGCTTTGGTGATCACCTTTGGCCCTTTCTTTTTAATTGGCTCATTTTTCAAGCTTCTTACGGATCTTCTTTCTTTTGTTAATCCACAATTACTAAGGTAATATACTAAGTGGCTTTACATATATGGGGTTCAATAGAATTACAGTACGTGAGTGTCACAGAATAGCCCACAACTTTTGCACATGACTAGCTCTGGCACTATGTTTATTAAAACCAGGCTCACTGGGTACCTGGGGATGGCTGTCTGGGCCACAGTTGAGCCCTAAAGGTAAAGACTTGCTGGGTACCTTTGGAAGTCTGTGGTATTGTGAGCTAATTATGATGTTACTGCCGTCTGTGCCCAGGTGAAAAGGATCTCTGTGACCCTTACTCAATCTATTTCCCCGTGCTGGGGAAGACTTTAGTTTAAATGGAACTGGTCTCTTCACTAGCATTGGCAAACAGCTTCAAAGCATGAATAGGTGCCTATATCTTTGCTAATCGTGTGTTTGTTTTTTATTATTGTGGCTTTTATCTTTGCGTAGTAACATGAATATTGTTTCTGACGTTGCCCTGGCTGTGTACTCAGTGCTGTACTTGCCCCATAGTTATCACAATCTAATTTTGCTGCTTGAGGCACAGGGAGATGAAGTGATTTGCCCAAGGAGCTGAAACCAAGTGTTGAACCAGCCTCCTGTGCTCCAAACTCAGACTTTACTCACTGAGCCACCCTGTGGTCTTCGAAACACTAAATCCAACCGTCCTCCTTGTATACTTTATATACTGAACATATTGTAAATAAGGTTACCGGAAGTAGGTACCGACACATTGCCTGGTTACCGGCAGTAGGTACCGACACATTGCCTGGTTACCGGCAGTAGGCACAGACACATTGCCTGGTTACCGGCAGTAGGCACCGACACATTGCCTGGTTACTGGCAGTAGGCACAGACACATTGCCTGGTTACCAGCAGTAGGCACAGACACATTGACTGGTTACCGGCAGTAGGCACAGACACATTGACTGGTTACTGGCAGTAGGCACAGACACATTGCCTGGTTACTGGCAGTAGGCACAGACACATTGCCTGGTTACTGGCAGTAGGCACAGACACATTGCCTGGTTACTGGCAGTAGGCACAGACACATTGCCTGGTTACCGGCAGTAGGCACAGACACATTGACTGGTTACCGTTAGTAGGCACAGACACATTGACTGGTTACCATTAGTAGGCACAGACACATTGCCTGGTTACCGTTAGTAGGCACAAACACATTGACTGGTTACCGTTAGTAGGCACAGACACATTGCCTGGTTACCGGCAGTAGGCACAGACACATTGACTGGTTACCGGCAGTAGGCACAGACACATTGACTGGTTACCGGCAGTAGGCACAGACACATTGCCTGGTTACCGGCAGTAGGCACAGACACATTGAAAGGTTACCAGCAGTAGGCACAGACACATTGACTGGTTACCGTTAGTAGGCACAGACACATTGACTGGTTACTGTTAGTAGGCACAGACACATTGCCTGGTTACCGGCAGTAGGCACAGACACATTGACTGGTTACCAGCAGTAGGCACAGACACATTGACTGGTTACTGTTAGTAGGCACAGACACATTGACTGGTTACCGTTAGTAGGCACCGACACATTGCCTGGTTACCGTTAGTAGGCACAGACACATTGCCTGGTTACCGTTAGTAGGCACAGACACATTGCCTGGTTACCGTTAGTAGGCACCGACACATTGCCTGGTTACCGGCAGTAGGCACAGACACATTGACTGGTTACTGTTAGTAGGCACAGACACATTGACTGGTTACCGTTAGTAGGCACAGACACATTGACTGGTTACCGTTAGTAGGCACAGACACATTGACTGGTTACCGTTAGTAGGCACAGACACATTGACTGGTTACCGTTAGTAGGCACAGACACATTGCCTGGTTACCGTTAGTAGGCACCGACACATTGCCTGGTTACCGTTAGTAGGCACAGACACATTGCCTGGTTACCGTTAGTAGGCACCGACACATTGCCTGGTTACCGTTAGTAGGCACAGACACATTGCCTGGTTACCGTTAGTAGGCACCGACACATTGACTGGTTACCGTTAGTAGGCACAGACACATTGACTGGTTACCGGCAGTAGGCACCGACACATTGCCTGGTTACCAGCAGTAGGCACAGACACATTGACTGGTTACTGTTAGTAGGCACAGACACATTGACTGGTTACCGTTAGTAGGCACCGACACATTGCCTGGGTGTAAATGTGTGGCGTTGAACACAATGTACTGTACATCCTTCCTTGTACATGCAGATAATCCCTGTTGGTGTGTAGAAGAGTTGGGGAGCAGAACCGAATAATAATAGTGTAGCAGCACATTCATGTTCTATAGGTGGCCAATTCATGCTATAGTATTAATATCATAAACAAGGTAATAAAAAATTAGATTTATTTGTATTGAATTGTGCTTTTTAGATGAGATACTTTTATTTATATGAAATAGGTTTTTATATATTACGTTTAGTGTGTTTTCTATTCACTCCTGAGGCTTTGAATACATACTGTATTTCTCTTTTGTTTTTAGCATACTGATTGCATTTACAAACAACACAGATGCACCCGCCTGGTGGGGATATGTGATTGCAGCTTTGATGTTTCTCAGTTCTTTGTTCCAAACCTTAATTCTCCATCAGCATTTTCAGTATTGCTTTGTTACAGGAATGAGATTGAGAAGCGCGATCACTGGTATAATATACCGGAAGGTAAGATTTGGCAGGAACGGCTCATACTATCCCTTCCATTCAATAATAAGTGGCAACATTCACCAACAAAAAGGCAGAAAATCGTAACTAAATATTGCCTACTATGATGGCATTTTGCAGCAATCTGAATTAATTACATTTCAGACTTTATAGCGCGCAAACATGAGGTTTTCATACAAATAGATTTTTATGCAGATAAGCCTTTTCTTTAGATATGCTGTAGTGTGTATGTTTTCAAGACATCACACCATTTTTTCTGGATTTAAAGAAGGACGGGAGGTTTAAAAGGCTTGTGCACCGCTACCCGTATGGAGAAATCTCATGTTGGGAGCATTACAGTGTGTGAAAATCTGCAATAAAATTATTGCAGATGTGTTTAATCATTATTTTACCTGCCCTGTTGTATAATTCTTAACATAATTCAGAATCTATATCTAACCCTAATCTATATGTTGTTGGTAATATGGTCCAATATATTTATATGGGGACTTAATTTCTTATGAATGTGTTTTATTGTTTTTCTAGTCTTTAGTAATCACAAACTCTGCAAAACGCTCTTCTACTGTTGGGGAAGTTGTGAACCTGATGTCCGTAGACGCTCAGCGTTTCCAAGATTTGACGACCTTTCTCAATATGTTGTGGTCTGCACCATTGCAGATCTGCCTGGCCCTTTATTTCCTATGGCAGGTACAATTCAGTGTTGTAAATGTTGTATATTGTCACAAATTGGTATACTTTGAATTGTGCGTAAACGTGCACAAATGTTTCTAATTATATGAGAACATGAAGGGATAGATTTGCAAAATAGGGGTAAAACAAATTGCAGCATATTAACCAATCCAAAATATCAAATATTTGGGACTTTGTGCTTCATAAATCTGGTGCAATTTTGTTTCTGTAGTTTTCCCTCAGTTTTGCAGTTGGGAGCTTTTTTATAAGTAGGTAGTTACTGTATTCCTTTAATGTGTGATAGTGTTGATTCTCATAGATTTGAATCAGCACCATCGCACCTTAATGAATAACCCTGTAGGCGGACGCTCACAGAGGTATGCAAGGGAGACTGGTATGGTGAAATTAAATAAGGCTTTTTTATTGCGCCTTTTCCTTAATATCAGGAAACCATCCAAACAAGGGGTAAACAAAGCTTCTATTCACTTGGGAGTATTTCTAGTGAAATACTATGCAATCCACCACTCCCTTTGGATAAGCATGTCTCCCAGCCCCAAACATATAGCATGAAATAAGCAGATA
The DNA here is from genome assembly GCA_036426205.1 of Ascaphus truei. NCBI lineage: Eukaryota > Metazoa > Chordata > Amphibia > Anura > Ascaphidae > Ascaphus > Ascaphus truei. The sequence continues at coordinate 293,309 of CM071588.1, forward strand.
TAAAAAGTCTCATAAATGAAAGTCTTATCTGTTCCTTGTGGTTTGGAGGGAAAATCTTCTCTGTTCCTGTGTTGCTACCTTTCCTCAGGTTTTGTCAGCATTCAGGTTTAGAAGTTTCCCCTGTGTCTTGAAAGCGGCACTACCGTTTCTTCTGAGATGCTCAAGACAACTGTCCCCATGTAAGTCTCACAAGGTGTGTGAGATTTAGGAACAATCTTCCTTCCTGTCTCAAAAGACAGGCTTTTCTAAACAATCTAATCAGGCAGGTGGTGTTTGTTAATTGACTACCAGCAGTTAACCACCACACTGCTGGATTAGAGTCACATTACCTGAACAGGGATAACTCCCCTGTTACATACCTCCCCTGTTTGTGGGAAGCTCGGGCTTGCCACGGCCAAAGCCCATCCTTCCACTCTCATTCTAGATATCTCTGTGACTTGAATGAGAGTGGATGGAGGAAGAGAACCCTCAGTCCCGCTGGGATCGGAGCCCTTTCTCCAGTTCATTCGTGTCTCCTCCCGAAGGTGTTTGAGATCAGCACTCTTCAGTCGCTCGAGGAGGACTTTTTCTAAGTACAGTCTTTTTGCTATGTGCGCGGTCATGAGATTTCCCTCGCGTCGGGTGCTTGCCTTATTGTAGGCAGACTGTATAGCAGCAGTTGCAGAGCGTTTAAAAACAGCCCTTTGAGTTTTCTGCTCTTGAAGCTGTCTCTCTGCCCTTTTCCCACTCAATGGAGTTGCTAGTTCAGCCTCTTTGGGATTAAGTTGCAATTCCACACCCACTTCCAGAGAATGTCCCATCTTTTCAGCTTCATCAGCTAAGGATTCTTCTGGTTTTGATTCAGCACGTGTACCTTCTTTTGTTGCCTGTTGGGTGGCTGAAGGTTTTGCTAGTGCTTGTTTCGGTGGTTCAAATTTCGCAACCTTGTCTTTCAGACGAGCGGTATTCCCAGCTCCCCCTGTACCCATGTCTTCATGGGTTTTTGTGGCTGTGGGATACTGACGCTTAGTCAGGGCCAATACTTGTCCTTGTAGGACTGTAATCTCCTCCGCGAGAGATCCCTGTTTTTTGAGTGCGTTTTGCAAGTCTCTTCTCAGGGAATTTATCTGCACGCTTTGCTTTCTCTGATGCTTCCACATTTTTATTGCAATGATGAAATGCTTCCACATTTTTATTGCATTGTGAAGCACTATGAATTTCTTTGCTCGGGCCACAGTTACTTGTTTTAGTTTCTGGACCTTCTCGTGCTCCCTTTTGTGCCGGGTCACCTGGGTTCTAAGCTTGGCCTCTAGCGATGCTTTGGTGACGCTCAGGGTAGCCTTCAGTTTCTCATGCTGCTTTGCGAGGACATACTGGGTCATCAGACGTTCCTGCAGCACTTGAATTTCTTTAACAGCCTGCAGATTTTCTTCCTGCAGAGTTCGCTGCTTCTCCTCGGCCTTCTCGAGTTGCGTACGCAGACCTTGCAGTTGGTTCTGCAGTCGGTGCTCTGCTTCAAACTTCTCACCTTCTAAAAGTCTATTTATTTCTTTAAGCTCGTGCAGCATTTCATTCTTTTCCTTGACGTCGTTTGTCAAATGAAAATTTTCTTCTTTGAGTTTTAAGTTTTTACTTTTTAATCTTAAATTTTCTCCTTTTTCAGTCTCTGTACTATTCAGGGCCTCCTTGCAGTCCTCCTTCCATTTACGCACATCTGCTTTGAGAATCACAGTCTCCTGCCGTGAGATTTCCTTCTCTAGGTTGAGGGCCTGAAGCTTCTTCTGAGAGACTTGGAGATCTGTATTAAGATTGACAATCGTTTCTTTAGAAATGTCCAGCTCCTCAGTGAGACTGTGTAGTTCCTTTCTGGAAACTTCCAGATCTGTGCGGCAGCTGTTGATCTTATGATGTGAGGCATCCAGTGCTCTGCGGAGTGTCTGAACCTCTTTCTGAGATACGTCCACCTCTATCCGGACATTGTTGACCTCCTGTTGTGAGGCATTCAGCTCTACGCGAAGAGTGTGAACCTCTTGCTGAAAGACTGTCATCTGCTTTAGTGCCTCCTCATATTTCCGCTTCAGCTTAGCCATCATTTTATCAGATATGCTCTGCTTTTCATCCATGGTGGAAATAGTAGTGTTTGCAATATCTAGCTCAGTCTTGAGATCGTCCAATTCTGTCCTGGCTAAAGAGTAAATTGTGAGCACATCTTTTTGTAGCCTCATGTTATTTTTCTGTAGCTCTGTGTAACCATCTTTCTTTTGTTTCAATTGTTCACGGAGCATATCACAGTCATGCCTGGCATTTTTCAGGGCATCTTCAGGGCTGGTCAAGGGATCGTCACTCACTGGTTCCGGCTCCACTTCCCTGGGATGGTTGGTTGAGGGTTCCTCACTTTTGGCAATGGACAGACACTTCTTTGGGGTACACGACTTCTGCCTTGGGCCCTCTGGATATTCGGTTAACCGCGGGACGAATTCTCCATTTTCTCTAGGCTGCAGGGCAACTCGGTCCCCCTTTTCCTCCACAGGATCTGCGGACGTGTCTGTTACTTCCATGGTAAGTGAAGAACCGCTTTTCTTTTTCCGCCTTTTTGTTTTGGATGACACCGTCCCATCAGGAATACTGGGGTCTCTTTCTTTATTTGATACTTTAGCAGCTTCATTATATACGCCAGGCTTTTCTTGCAGTTGCTTTAGCTGACAGAAATATTGGGTGATCTGCTGCTCCCGCTCTTTCTCTTGTCGACCATATGCGTCATTATAGAGAGCGGTCTTTTCTGTTCGTGCCGAGTTCAGACACCCCCACCATTGTTGGGGTGTTTTGTGGATGTGACTCGGTTCGGGTTCCCCGTAAGAGAGGCCATTCTTCCGTGGGGTAGGGTACAATACAGGAATGCTGCATCTTGTCCTCCATTTTGGGGCTCTCAGGTGTAGTTTTCTTCCTGACCTCAGGAGGCGCTATTGCAGCTGTTGCCACTGTATTTGCTAGAACCCCCAATTGTGGTAGTCCTACAGGTGGGCATATTTTGCTTGTAGAGTTCGTAGCTCTCAAAGGCATCTCTGTAAACTTTTCTTTCTTGGGTAAGTTTTACAATATCAGCAGTAGTGTGCACGTATTTTCTCTCATCAGGTATACAGGATGTGCAGTTGCTAGGTAAAAACGTCTATTTGCTTTACACCATTTACTTGCTAGGTGTAATCTCTCATTAGGTATGCTGGATGTGTAGTTGCTAGGTAAAAACTTCTGTTTGCTTTACACCATTTACTTGCTAGGTGCAATCTCTCTGCTTCAGCCAAATAATGTGATTTTCTGCTTGAGTTCAGTCTCAACTTTGGGTATTATGACATTCACTCTTCACACTTTGGGATACCTTTTACACAGTTCAGCAATTCATTTTTTCTAGTAGGCAATTTTACCCTCAGCACTTGTTTACTGAAAGTTCCCCTGCTTCAGCACAGTCTTGCATCATTTTTCTGCATATACTCCATTCACAACTGGTAGTCCTATGCGGTGTGGCAGCCTTTACTTGCAGAATCAGTACCGCTCATGGGTCGCCATCTGTATTCACTGCTTTAGCTAAACATTTGAAAACAACAAACGCCTATCCCTTTAAGGGCTAACTCACTTCTTGAACCCTGACTATGGCTGGAAGGCAAACCCCCTATTTCAATGACCATATTACACTTTATTGTGATAGGCAAATAAGGTTTCAGGAAACCATCCAAACAAGGGGTAAACAAAGCTTCTATTCACTTGGGAGTATTTCTAGTGAAATACTATGCAATCCACCACTCCCTTTAGATAAGCATGTCTCCCAGCCCCAAACATATAGCATGAAATAACCAGATATAAAAAGTCTCATAAATGAAAGTCTTATCTGTTCCTTGTGGTTTGGAGGGAAAATCTTCTCTGTTCCTGCGTTGCTACCTTTCCTCAGGTTTTGTCAGCATTCAGGTTTAGAAGTTTCCCCTGTGTCTTGAAAGCAGCACTGCAATTTCTTCTGAGATGCTCAAGACAACTGTCCCCATGTCAGTCTCACAAGGTGTGTGAGATTTAGGAACAATCTTCCTTCCTGTCTCAAAAGACAGGCTTTTCTAAACAATCTAATCAGGCAGGTGGTGTTTGTTAATTGACTACCAGCAGTTAACCACCACACTGCTGGATTAGAGGCACATTACCTGAACAGGGATAACTCCCCTGTTACAAACCCCCACAGCTTTCTCGGGGGGAGAGGTTCCATCGCACCTTAATGAATAATCCCCACAGCCTCCTCGGGGGGAGAGGTATCATCACACCTTAATGAATAACCCCCACAGCCTCCTCGGGGGGAGACGGTCACCATCGCACACATTAATGAATACCCCACAGCCCTCCTCGGGGGAGAGGTATCCATCGCACCTTAATGAATAACCCCCACAGCCTCCTCGGGGGGAGAGGTACCATCGCACCTTAATGAATAACCCCCACAGCCTCCTCGGGGGAGAGGTACCATCGCACCTTAATGAATAATCCCCACAGCCTCCTTGGGGGGAGAGGTTCCATCGCACCTTAATGAATAACTCCCACAGCCTGCTCAGGGGGAGAGAGGTTCCATTGCACCTTAATTATTTATTTATTTATAAAAATGTTTTACCAGGAAGTAATACAGAAGTATGTCCTGGGCATAGAGTTAAGACAAATAATACATGGTTACAAATACAGTTACCTAAATGAACAGGGTATACATTATATACAAGACATTGCATGCACAGTTAAAGATAATATATATTATAGGCATATGTAACAGTTTCAGACCAGATACAAATGTGAGACAGGTTTAGTTTTGAAAGAACTTAGACTGGTGGCGGCTGTGAACATCTCCGGTAGATTGTTCCAGTTTTGGGGTGCACCACGGTAAGAGAAGCAGGAGCGTCCGGATACTTTGCTGAACCTTGGGACCATGAACTGTCTTTTGGAGTCAGATCTCAGATGATAAGTGCTAGATGTGGTACTGGTGAGGGCTTGTTCAGATAGACAGGTAGCTTGCCCAGAAAGTATTTGAAGGCAAGACAGGAGAGATGAACTTTGCTCCTAGACTCAAGTGATGACCAATCTAGTTCTTTGAGCATTTCGCAGTGATGTGTGTTGTAGTTGCATTGGAGAACAAAACAACATATTGAATTGTAGAGGGTATCAAGTTTGCTAAGGTGGGTTTGGGGTGCCGAGCCGTATACTATGTCCCCATAGTCGATAATTGGCATTAGCATGTGCTGTGCGATACGCTTTCTGACCAGTAGGCTTAGGGAGGATTTATTACTGTAAAGTACACCTAGTTTGGCATAGGTCTTGGATGTCAGGGTATCAATGTGCATCCCGAATGTTAAATGGGAGTCAAACCATATGCCCAGGTATTTTAAACTATTAACAGGAGTTATGGTGGTATTAGAGTTGGTTCTGATCTGGAGCTCAGTCATTGGAAGCTTTAAAAATGTTGCCTTGGTCCCAAATACCATTGTTACAGTCTTGTCAGTGTCTAAAAACAGTTTGTTTTGGAGATGACGATCCTCCCGGGCTAGTCTAGCACAGAGTCATGTTTCTAATGAGCTAGAGTAATGACTATCCCGTTTGAATGATAGATGTGACTGGAAGTATACAAGAAAATAAACTTAGACGTTTGCAAATGATGTTACCCCCCCCCCCCCCAACAACCTACAATTCCCTTTTAAAGGTAATCCAATAGGAACCCACAACCGATTCATTGCAGCTTCCTTTTGGCCCAAGATTTGGCAGGCATTTTGTTTCCCCTGAAGGGAGATTTCAACCCGGTAACATTACCGATAAGTATCTCAGAATCCAAAGGGTCGCTGAAGCTGAAAGTAGAGGGGTTCAACTCAGGAGGAACCACAATTCTAATCCTATAAAGTAGGGGCCATTGTAGTAAAAAAAATTATAATAATATTGTAACATATTTATTTAATTAAAAAATATGAAATATAATGTTGTTTTACACAGACTTTGGGGCCTTCTGTACTTGCTGGTGTCGCTGTAATGGTTTTGCTCATTCCGCTTAATGCAGTCATTGCCATAAAAACTAGAGCATTTCAAGTAAGTAAAACAATTCATTACATACAAAATGACTTGTGTGGTGGGTGGGATGCTTATGGCTCTCTAGGCCCTTGGTTTGCCAGGATATGCTAATTTTCTTCTTACTTCAGGTGACAATAATCATGGTACAATAAGGGATAGTAGTCATGGTAGAAGCTGGTCTAAAATGTATAGAAGGGTCATGTCATGGAGAATTTAACACATGTCTACTCTAGGATCTTCTTATTCTGTAATGTTCGGAGGGCCTGTTTAGGGATGCACATACAGGGTAATAGAGGACTGATATCAGATAAATAACTCATCAGTGTTTTAAATGGACTGGACATTTGGGAAGTCAGGTGTTGAAATAGTTAATTTTGGGGTTTATCAGCTGAAATCAAAGGGGAATTTTGGGGAAAACGGCCACATTGACCACTTCAGATGATATAGAATAAGCACCTATTCAATATGCCATGAAAAAGCATCTCTCAGCTCCAATAAAATGAATGGGAGGAAAATCTTCATTAGCACAGGAGCGTGGTGACTTCACGTGATATCGCAAAAAGGCCTTTGAGAAATTGAGCTGAGATTCTGTGGAATAAAATTGTCAGGATATGGTGAGGGAATTTAAGTGAGAGGTGAGGAGAAGGCGCAGTCAAAGACAGGACTTTGCAGCAATGGCAGAATGGTGGAGTCTTTAATGGTAAGTAGATGGAAGACAAAGTATAAATGTTTAGTAGACATTGGGGACTTGTAGCAAATCTTTTCGTAAAGGATTTTGGAAGCTGAACTGTCTTATAATTAACTATATTTTAATATACCAGTAGAAGCTTGTTAGTAACCAGCGTTATAATTTCTGTCCGGTGACTTAAAATGTACAGTAAATAACTTTGGATAAAGAGCAATGTATAAGAAACAGAATGATTAATATATGTAAATTATTATTGGGAATAGTGCATGTAGTGTAGGATAATATCATGTTATATGTTAATATTATTAGAATTTAATAATTTTGTAGCCTGATTCAACACACTTCAGTAAGAATAATGCTCATACAATTTGCTTACTACATGCTATTATCCTACATACGACATGCGCTTCTCCTAATAATAATTTACATATATTAATAGGGCATCAAAGAAGAAATAACATTCGGTTATAACATTTCTGTTGATATTATTTTGCAATCTGATGTCTTCCTATTGTAATATAACATATCTAAATTGACATTTCTCTTTATCTGGTTTAGTTTCTCAGTGTTTTTGCCTCTGTAAGAGCCTCCATATCTCCTATGGCTCACTGGTTGCACGATGAAACCCCCCCATTTAATTCTATTTCATTTGAGTATATTGAATTATCCCTTTAGTGTGAAGTAATAGATGATATACTTTATTTACCAACATACAGTACCAACACTTGTTTTTGATGAACATATAGAGGTATGCAGTTGTATTCTCTTCATTTAAAGGAGCAGAACATGTTGGGTTTGTTTAATAGGTGGGAAGCATGGGGTCTTCATAGCTGAACCTTGTTAATTTCAGCTCCAGGGACCCCCTGCTATCCGAGATACCTACCTCCATAGTGGGCGCCGGTAACAGCTCCGGAGGTTAAAGGTCCTGGTCACATGAGCCAATAAGAAGCTGCAGGGGATGACATCACAGCTTCCTATTAGCCAGCATGACGTGGGACATTAAAGCCGTCATTATGTTGCCCACGTGGAGCTTTTACCGGCACCCCCTACAGAGTTAAGTATCTCGGGGAGCAGGGTGTTCCCAGAGCTGAAATGAATGCAGTTCAGCTCCAGAGACCCCCTGCTACAAACATATATATTTTTTAAATATATTATTATTATTATAAATAAAATAAATAAATAAAAGGAAATCAGGATGGCTGTTTTAATTAAGTGGTTTCGTTTAGAAAAAACACATCTTTTTTAAAAATAAAACTCTCAGTTATGAGAGCCAAAAAGCTCTTTTTTTTGACCGGTTTACAATTTCTTAAAATCAGGCACAGTACTACTGCTTTTTTTTAAAGCCCTTTCATCACTGACTATCTATCTACATTTAAGTAGTTTTTAATGCTTCTTTTGTGATTTAGGTTGAACAAATGCAATATAAAGATTCCAGAATAAAACTGATGAATGAGATCTTAAATGGCATTAAGGTTCTGAAACTGTACGCCTGGGAGCCGTCATTTGCACAGAAGATCTTGGAAACACGCAGTAAAGAGCTAAATGTCCTAAGAAAGTCTGCGTACCTCAACGCATTGTCTACCTTTGCCTGGGTCAGCGCCCCATTTCTGGTGAGATCAAGTCATGTACAATGAAGCAAAAATCACAGAAACCCCATAGGATTGATTTATGATGAATAAGATGTCATAATATATATATATATATATACAACAAAAATACAAAGATACCCAATGCTACATCCAATGTCCAATCCAATCCAAATACATAGTTAAATACTTCAATGTTAGTATTCTCAGGAATAAGGGTAATTTAGTTAAACCCTTTGGCAGAGGTCAATGAGAATTTTCACAGGTAGTGTTGGGACCTGCATACTGGTCATGCCGTGACGTGGCTGCATACTGGTCATGCCGTGACGTGGCTGCAGACTGGTCATGCCGTGACGTGGCTGCATACTGGTCATGCCGTGACGTGGTCTGCATACTGGTCACGCCGTGACTGCTGCGACTGGTCATGTCCGTGACGTGGCTCAGCAACTGGTCAGGCTGGCGTGTGACTGATAGCTGCAGACTGGTCATGCGTGCCGTGACGTGTGCTAGACTGGTCATGCCGTGACGTGGCTGCAGATCTGGTCATGCCGTGACGTGGCTGCATACTGGTCATGCCGTGACTGGCTGCATACGGTCATGCCGTGCGTGGCTGCATACTGGTCATGCCGTGACGTGGCTGCATACTGGTCATGCCGTGACGTGGCTGCATATACTGGTCATGCCCGTGACGTGGCTGCATACTGGTATGTGCCGTGACGTGGCTGCATACTGGTCTGCCGGGACGTGGCTGCAAACTGGTCATGCCGTGACGTGGCTGCATACTGGTCATGCCGGACGTGGCTGCATCTGTTCAGGCCGTGACGTGGCTGCATACTGGTCATGGCGCCGTACGTGGCTGCATACTGGTCATGCCGTGACGTGGCTGCATACTGGTCATGCCGTGACGTGGCTGAAGGCTTACAACGCTTTGGCCAAAGGGTTTAACTAATGATCCTTTTTCATGAGAATACTAACATTGAAGTATTTAACTATATATTTTGTCACTTTGGATGTAGCATTGGGTATCTTTGTCTTTTGTTATGTACATATGGCCACACTCAGTAGAACTCCTTTTGTTTTGACACAAATATATATATATAATGTAGGGCGTTCTGGTGTTAGAGCTTGCTGGAATTGTGTGTGTATATATATATATATATATAGATATAAATACCTATAGCCTTGTTGGAATATGCTGTTACGGTTATTCGTACAGTATGCAGATATGCAGATATACAGTTTAGAGATGAATTGTGTGGATTACCACATTGTATATTTTTGGAGAGGAGTTGCAGATGTAAATGTACTACTGTTATAATTAAGATGGGGCAAACAAAATCTAAAAGCAGTATGATTTCCTGTACAGTGAATTAAATTGTTTATATATAGGTTGTTTACTGCTTTTTGGTACATTTGGTGGCAAACTGTTCTAAATGTTTATAAGTTAGATATATTGGGAAATGCGTAGTTTAGGGAACTACAAGAACACAAATTAAATGAAAGTACAACGGAGTGAAATGATTCTAACCACATTGCACATAAATACTGATTTCCTGTATATGGCTGAGCTTGCCCTATACTAGGTAATACCTTCACACACCTATACATATATATAGGTAACTCAACTGGGCAGAAGTTCTCTGGCTAAGATCTTTTTCTTGCTTTGTAAACAAATGATATTGCTTGAATTGTAAAGTTGTCGATTGTAAAGTTGTCAGTAAAAGTGTGATGTTAAAATATTATGTAATGCCTTTTTCTTTTGTTTTATCTCAAATAATTTTAGGTAGCTTTGACTACATTTGCTGTGTATGTCAGCGTTGATGAACATAATATCCTTGATGCAGAGAAAGCATTTGTTTCTCTCTCTTTATTTAATATTTTAAGATTTCCGCTGAACATGCTACCCCAGGTTATAAGTAACATTGCACAGGTAAGAAATACAACTCTTCCTATACAGAGGGACATATTGTACCATTTATATCACACATCTGGTACCATCCTTCAATGTATGTGTTTGTAAAGATGACTACTAAATCAGGTCAGATGATTTTTATTTTTCTGGTCTCTCCATTGGCATAAATATGTAGCCAGACCCGCTGACTCCGGTGGCGCGTGCGCCAAAGTGAAAATCTGCAGCGCCAGAGACGGTGCTGCGTGGGTCCATGCTTCTGACTGGGACACCCGCAGCATTAATCCTCTGTTCGCATGACCGCGGCTGGCTTAGTTACACCTGTAACTATTCCTGCACTCAGCTTCACCGGATCAAATCTCCGTTATTGTTGCATTTCAATGTTTCTCTGCCATGATGCAGCCTCACCAGACGAGATGCTTTGAAGCTGCTTTTCCGTGCTGGGAATAAAAGTAACTCCATTCAAATAAATAGCACTAACACCTTCTTCGGGACCGGGACGGAGCGTCACAGTACTGCTAGTTAAAAACCGGACCTGAGATTCTAAGAGAACCCAGATTCTTATTCAGTACTTCCTTCTTTAACTGTATTTGTTGCAACCACTTTAGCTGCTGGGCAGTTCCATATTCTTTCTGTGCCTTAGTGATACCATTGAGGTATTGAAAGTTTCCATCATATCCTTTTCCTCCTCTTTACACAGATCGAACTCTGTTTTGCATGCATGTGAAAGCAAAGGGTTAAGCCGTTGGGTGCCGGAAGGTCCATAGTGTAGTGATCACATGACTGATCCACCCTCTGACAGGAATAGAATAGGAAGTCTTCATTTTCCATTGCGATTGTGCTCTGAGTTAACTGAGAGTTGAGGTTGTGATTTCCCATAGAAACTAGCAAAATGTCCATGACTGAGACAGCGTCATAAGGTCACCAGGCTGCTACTTAATATGATGTTGCAACAACGTCATGGGGCAATCGGATGGTTACTCAAGCTAGAAGAAAACCTATTATACAGTACCTATTTAATCCCATTACTTTATGGATATTCAGCTCCTCTGTAGATTCTCCCATTGATCCATAGTAATCACTGTTTAGTACAAAATTGTCATACAGTTGCTGTACCGGTCCTGCAGTTTAACTGTATGTCGTAGGACCTTTTAATGAAGTAACAAGACAGCTCTCCATAGAACCCATGGTAATGAATGCTAACAATATGTGGAATGTTTTCAAAATATTACAGTTCTTTTTTCACGTGTATACACTCCATGATTCATTAAAAGATTTCACAACTTAAAGTATAAATAATCACTCATTACTGACCCCAAAGGGGCAAACATATGAGCAGTGTTCGACAAACCTATACATTTGCACGCCCCGGGCGAGTGGATTTAACATCGTGGCGAGCTCCTATTGGCCCAAGCAGCACACGTGTGGTACTAGGTGGCGAGTAGATTTTTTTGTTCGGTGAGTAGATTTTTTGGTGATTTGTCGACCACTGCATATGAGTAATAACTTGCAACATTGATGCTAACATATGTACCTCCAAACTGTCTCTCTCAGCATTAACACAATGGAAAAATTAACTTTTGATGTACTTCAGAGTACTGACTGCAAATCATTTACTATTTAGGGAACACGCCTTTTAAAATGTATAAAATAGGGAAAAAATATTAGATTTTATATTACATTTTTCCTTTACAGATCATGATCAAAACTGCAGGTCATATTTCAAACATTTGGACATATCCACTAATATTTATCTTGCCTGTTTTTTAGACAAGTGTTTCCATAAAGAGAATACAGAAGTTCTTGGATAATGATGAGCTTGATCCAAACGCTGTGAATAAGGACAAAACAATAACCAGTAAGGATAAAATTAAGTCCGCCGGTACAGATGTTTTTGCCATTTGTATATTATTGAACATGAGGTTGCACAGGTAACGCCCCTCTGCTCCTTTACTGGGCTTTTACTAGGATGGGCTAGTAGAGGGAAAACTTAATTAACAAGAACCCACATTCAGAGGCCCAGATGAAAAGAAAATTAAGTTGTTTCCAAATGCTTTTTCTGCAAAGTTACATGGATTACACATTGAGAGACTAATATGGCACCACTGCTAACATGCCACAAAGTGGTCACCCCCATCACCCCATGAAAACGAGCAAGTGCCGGATACCAGGTACACCATAATGGCACTGTCACCAGGTACAGCATTAGAGCACTTTAACTGGGTACCAGGTATATCATACGGTTGGGTGATTGAATGTTTCTTAGAAAGCCATTGTACATTGATAAGTTGGTTAAACACAAATGCCAGCTGTCAATTTAACAGTATTCAATGATAGGCGTTGGCCTCTGTTATCTATCTGGGTATATATGAATGAACTAGCACCTCATATGCAGGCTTTTGATTTCTGCGTTTTCTTTTTGATATGATCATTTACAGGTAATGCTATCACTGTACGGAATGGAACATTTAGCTGGGCCAAAGATGGACAAGCTATACTACGAAAGTAAGATTCATTTTGTAACCCCTAAACACAATATTTATTTCCATATCTCTAACTATTATGATTGTATTTAGACTACAATATCCATGGGTTTTAGAATTACATGGGAATACATTCAGTAAGCTCTGGAGCATGTGATTGGCCTAAAACTGGAATGGCTGTATGAAGTCTTCTATGACCGGAAGGTGTCTTACTACAGAAGACTGTGTAGTGAATATGGCACATAATATAGATATAAATAACACATAATACGATATAAATAACACTAAGGGAAAAAGTGCTTCAGACTTAAAAATAACATTTAGGAAAAGGAGTCCCTGCTCCAAAGAGCTTACAATCTAATTGGTTGGTAGAAAGAACATACAGAGACAGTAGGAAGGCATTCTTGTAAGTGCGTCTGCAAGGGGCCAAGGTTAATGTAAGAGGGGTTAATTATCAGCCACCGTGCTACTCATATGCTTCCTTATTGCCCCAACACCGTCTGGACTCCTGAGGTCCAGTTCTCTTATTCTTGCACCTCATTCTCTCATCTCTACCTTTTTCCAGATTTTTTGAGACCTGGAGCCATGGTTCCCAAATTTTATAGAATTGATCCATATTTTGTTTTATCTGGGCCGACAGTTTCTCCATGAGCATGACCTCGTTTACTCTTTTGATAATTGTGCGTCTAGGTGGAGCGTTAATTTTCTTCCAGGCCGCTGCTATAGAGCAACACGCCACAGTTAGTATAAATGAGACCAGCCGTCTCATGGGAGCCTGCAGATTTTCTATGGGTTTAGCTAGCAAGAAGGTCAGCAGGTCCAGCGGGACCCTCAGCTCTGTGACCTCTTGGATCATGTTTTGGACCATGGTCCAGAAGTTCTGAATCTGTGGGCAAGTCCACCAGATATGGGCCATATTTCCTCTCTGGCCACACCCTCTCCAGCATAGATCGGGTGTTCATGGAAAGATCTGTCTCAGCCTACTGGGAGTTAAGTACCAGTGAAATTGGATTTTATATATATTTTCCTTTATTGTCGTACAAATTGAAGTTTTAGCTGCAGATTCCCAGATATCCTTCCAGTCGTCTCTATCTGTCTGTTATCTTTAAAACTTTAAAACATACTTTGTTTCATACATAGTATCAATTTGTTGGTCCCAACTGGTTCTCTGGTTGCCATTGTTGGTCATGTCGGGTGTGGAAAGTCCTCTCTGGTGTCATCTCTTCTTGGTGAAATGGAAAAGTTAGAAGGAGATGTCTCAGTGCGGGTAGGTGTCATTTCATTAAATATTATACTATTATAATAATTCAATACAAATATCACTTGTGAGCACATTCACGTCACAGGTCTGCAAACCCTTATGTGAAGCATTCATTCCTGTGTACTCTACAATAACACACACACACACATACAAATGCAATGTACAAATTTAACCTGCATTCCCTCCCTGTGTTAGGCCCCTATTCAATAAACCATGAAGGCATCTTTACTATGCTTGAGAAGAGTTCACCTCCCTTTAAATGAATGAAAATAATATTTTTCCCAGTATGGGGAAGAAGACTTCACAGCAGACTGAATATGTTATCTTAATCTTATAGGCATTTATATTTATATGTATATGTTTTGCTATTTTTAAGGGTTCCATTGCATATGTGCCTCAACAAGCTTGGATCCAAAACTCGACCCTAAAGGACAACATTTTGTTTGGCCGTCCCAACAATGAGAAAAACTATAAAAAGGTTTTAGAAGCATGTGCTTTACTTACTGATCTAGAAGTTCTTCCTGGAGGGGACGAAACTGAAATAGGAGAAAAGGTACTGTATATCCTTCAATGTTATTGAAAGGGAGCATGTACAGTAACATGACCGAATGTTACAATGTCTTGTTTGACACAACTTGTTCTAAATATTACTGCTTTCTGGTTTGTTGATAACAAATGTTCTGGAATGCACTGGCAGGGTTGTCTTTTCTGTAACCTCTTTTTGTAGGAGTCTGCGGTTCAATTCTTACAGGCCCTCAGGTTAGTGTTAGGGTATGTATGTCTTTATTTATATAGCGCCATCAATGTGCATAGTTCTTCACAGCAGTAATATACGTGACAATCATATAAATTACAAATAATATAAATAACACATAAAGGGCAGGTGCTTTAGACATAAAAGTTACATTTAGGAAAAGGAGTCCCTGCTCCGAAGATCTTACAATCTAATTTGTTGGTAGGAAGAACGTACAGAGACAGTAGGAGGGCGTTCTGGTAAGTGCGTCTGCAAGGGACCAAAGGTTAATGTATGAGGTGTTAATTATTAGCCATGGAGCTACTCATATGCTTCCTTAAGCAGGTGTGTTTTGAGGTGGGTCTTAAATGTGGATAGAGAGGGTGCTAGTCGGATATTGAAGGGAAGGGCATTCTAGAGGTGCGGGGCAATCAGTGAGAAGGGTTTAATGCGGGAGATGACTTTAGATATAAAAGGGGTAGAGAGAAGACATCCTTGAGCAGAACACAAGAGTCGGGATGGTGTATAGCAAGAAATTAGGGTTAAGATGTAAGGAGGAGTAGAAGAGTGTAAAGCTTTAAAAGTGAGGAGGAGAATTGAGTGTGTGATACGGGATTTGATAGGAAGCCAGGAGAGTGATTTCAGGAGGAGAGACGCTGAGACAGATTTCGGAAAGAGTAGAGTGATTCCGGCAGCAGCATTTAGGGTAGATTGTAAGGGTGACAGGTGAGAGGCAGGAAGGCCAGACAGCAGGAGGTTACAGTAGTCGAGACGGGAAAGAATGAGGGTCTGAGTCAGAGTTTTTGCAGTCGAGCAACAGATTAAAGGGCGTATCTTGGTAATATTGCAGAGGAAGAAATAACAGTTTTTTGCTACCTTTTGAATGTGAGAAGAGAATGTGAGAGAGGAATCAAATGTGACCCCTAGGCAGCGTGCTTGGGCTACTGGGTGAATGATAGTACTTCCAACAGTAATGTGGAAGGAGGAAATAGGGACAGGTTTGTTAGGAAGTAGGAGGAGCTCTGTTTTTGCCATGTTAAGTTTAAGTCGGCGGAGGGCCATCCAGGATGATATATAAATGTCAATTTGCTGCTCTCCTGATATAAAGCCAGTTATCCCCAGTATATTTAGGAACTTTAAGGACCTTGAGAATTAGGAGAAATGTGAGATTTCACGAATTATACATATAGCAGTGGCACAAATAAACATTCTACCTCGTTTATTATATTTATTTGTATACCTTAACAGTTCCCATCCCACTAGAAGCTTTTAAAAAATAAAAAATCACACCTAAATTTCTGCATTTGTGTGGAATGGCAAGAAACCCAGGACACCGGCTTACATTGCCCAGAGGCCCAGGACACCGGCTTAATTGCCCAGAGGCCCAGGACACCGGCTTACATTGCCCAGAGGCCCAGATGAGTGGCTTACATTGCCCAGTGGCTCAGATGAGTGGCTTAGCCCTTCCAGATTTTCAGAAATGAGTTGTGGAAACTCGGCACAATTAGAAATTAGCATAATTCCAACCTAGACATTGGGTCGACCTGTGAGAAATGGGACATTCCCTGGATCGATACCGATGTATAACGATAGCTTAATTTGGGCTCACAAAAAAAAATCTAGACCTGTCCAGGTTGGCACATTTCTTGGAAATCTCACATACATGTATCGGTTTGTGGCAGCTGGTGTTATAAGGACACATTTCCCACAAGCCCATTTCTTAACCACTTCTTTTTTTATCCAAATTTTGATCTTGAATGCTGTATCCTATTCCCTTCCTTATCTCCTTAAATCTAAACATTTTCAAAATAAATAGTTAAAAAAAAAAAAACTGGAGGCTTCCAGTTCCATAGATTGAGAATTAAATCATTAATAGTGGATAAAAGAAGTGATAAAAACCTTCCACCATACATTGTAGAGTAAATAAAAATACCACTTGTAGTGCATTTGCATGTCTCAGACATGTCTGCAACCCTGACCTTCCCCATTATCACTTGGCATACAATGCTTCCCTGGAAGCCATGGTTTGTGGGTAATGACATGCAAATGAGCACAGTGTCACACTTTACTTTATGTCCATTTTAACATGGATCCCTGTCACGGGAGACCAGGTCTTTTAACAAATTTATACCGGGATCATTCAATAGGTAAAACACAGCAGTGAAATAAAATGGGGTTTATTTGAATAAAAACCTCGGAAACACAACAGAAATACAAAAGATAGAAATATGCACACTTACTGCGGTTTGGGGATTGAAATCTAGCCTTTCCTAGGTGCAGGGCACCCGCTTGCAAGGGCTTACCCTGACTGGGACCTCGTCCCGGACTTCCTGGAATGAAATTTAGTAGAAAATCCTGACTGGGGTCTTGTCCTGATCGTCCTGGAACTGATTTCGGCAAGAAATCCTGACCGCGACCGCTACGTTCGATTTGTAGAACTTGGCCACAAAAGACGGGACTTAGTCTCTGTACGTCAGACTAACCTACAGTAGTTCCAAAACGAAGCCAGTAGCTCTGCTATTTGTAACAAAGCAACTTTGAAAAGCCTGCATAGCTTCATCGACATAAGTCACTGGATGACCTGGTTCTCTGACTGAGGCTTCTTCTTACATACCCTTCGCTAAGTTATGTTCAGCATGGAGGAAGGAGGAGCGGCCAATCAGAACATGGGAATTCCTCCCCGCCAGCCAATAGGAATAGGGGCTCGTCCTTTGGCTGACGTCAAAGGAGGGGGCATGCCAAGATGCCTCAGGATGCCCCATGGGTGGAACAAACTAATTGACCAATGGGAAACGCGACGACATTTTGCCGCTTCCCCAGTCAACCCATTGCCACCTAATGGGTAGGCTCCACTGAGTCTGGCAGACCAGAGTTTCCTCCCCGCAGGGGATCTCTGCACTCCGGACTCATTACTCTGCCCTGCCCCAGCCACTTAGCACCCTGACACCTCTCAACATCCCGTCTCCTCTTTGAACTACAATACACCCCGGCACCTTTGTATATGCCAGGGCTGGCTGAATAGACATTTATAGTAAATACACAACTCACAATAAAATATGTTTTATTACACAATAACTCTTGGGGAAACCCTTATCTGTGCGGGAGATGGATTTGGAATATCTGGACTCGAAAACCAGGAGTCTGGGGGACACTGTGCAGCCCCGGTGTATTTTCATTCACTTACCGGCAAATAGTGCCTGCACGTCGGGGAGAATTAGGGGGCTACCAGTAACTTTGGCCCCCGAACTCCTGCAAACAAAATAATTGCATTTCGACCCAAATATCCCACAAAAAACTTATACACAAGACGGTTCATGTTTCTAGGGCAAAGGGAACTTGTAAACAGGAAAAGCAGGGGTCACTTTATTTTTTACATGTATAATCCCTGGTTTATGGTGCTAGGTACAGTAGCTGCCAGGTACTCCATGGTTTCAGGGGTAACCAGATGGGCTTAAACCTTTTATTGTGGAGCCTGGTTACCCCCTTCCATCACAACCCTTATAAACTTATGTTTGCCACCTTACACAGTTTTCAGCAAAACTTGGGTTAAAGAAGTACATAACCAGTAACCCTACCCACAGACAGCTTTTTTTACCTTTTGGGTCTCATGAGTGTGAGGTTGGTTGCTGGCCATGCTGCGTGAAGCTTTTGCGTGGGTACAACCAGACATTAAAAAAAAATATGTTGGGTAAAACAATAGTGACAAAAATCCTCCACCGTACAGTGTAGAGTAAACAGGGTTCCAAGTAAAAATAGAGACATGCCTGGAGACAATCCGTGAGACATGCAAATGCACCACAAGTGCTGTTTTAATTTACTATAGATAGAAAACCTATACCTAGAACTGGTGGCATGTGGTCTGACACCATGCCATATTACAATGAAAAACGTTGAGCAAAACAGACTGATTAATATGTTCTCTTGAATTATTAACATTATCTACTTTTAGTTCTGTATACTGTAGAAGAAATGCAGATAGCCACTTGTGACGGAGCGGCCTGTAGGCGAGGTCAGATCAGATGCCACACATGCACCTTTTAGGGTAAACCAAACTTGAGTCATTTTATTCTCCGCAAAACAGCAATTAAATAATAGGGCTACTGTCCCTTTAATGCAAAAACACAAAATCATAAAACCAAAACCTACTCCTTTCAGGAGACTGACTAAACATTAGTGTGGCCCTTTCTATCTGACTGGCTGGGTAGGCTAGTTACCAGTCAAAAACCTATAACAACAATATTTAGGGAACAATATAGAAAGTCTAAACTGTGCGTTTTGGTCCGGCATCTCCAATATCTCCAGGCACTTAAGATGCAGGCGGTGAAGTCCTGCTGCTCCCAGTAAGTCTTTTTGCTCTTCTCTGGTACAGGCTTCTCTGCTGGGTGAGGCTGTGGGTTCTTCACGGTTGCCAGGCAAAATCCTCTGGTCAACCAGCCTGGATCCCTGCGGGCGGGGGCTCTGTTTGTGATCCTCCTAACAGACTACAAACAGGGACACTGAAGCAGCTACTTCCTGCTTTTTATACCTGTTCACTAAGGAGTTTTACATGTCAGCTGCAGGAAGCCCGACACCTCAGTTCAGTCTCCTGCCCTGCAAAGGGAGTTAACCTCTTCACTCCCTTACACCAATATACAGTACAGTATTTAATATTGTAATTATTATTGGCCGACTACTGGAAATTGAGAATGTGTGTAATGAATCCTGAAGACTCTTTCATAGATTTGGTTTGTTTACAGTTCTTTCCATCCTCTTCTCGTTACAGGGTATCAATCTGTCAGGCGGCCAGAAGCAGAGAGTCAGCATTGCTCGTGCTATATTTAGTAATTCGGATGTGTATTTATTAGATGACCCTCTTTCTGCTGTGGACGCTCACGTGGCTAAGCATATTTTTGACAATGTTATTGGACCAGAGGGCTTGCTTAGCGGGAAAGTAAGTACCTGTAGCCAGGGCCATTTGAAGACCTTTGTAGGCCCTAGGCACTTTTATTTCTAGAGGCCTGTGTGTCGATATTTTTACTAATTTTTATGCTAATTTCATCGTTTGTTTGTTTCTTTCGATACTAGCGATATTTGGCATCGATACTTTTATAGCAATTAAATGTTACAGGATTGCTATAAATGTATTTAAAACAAGAATGGCAATTATTTTCCTGGAGTTAACGCCTTATTCACCAAGATAATTCTAAGAATTAATAAGATCCGTACCTGACCTCTTTGACATTGCCTGAATGTCACCTTATTTTAGGATAACACTACTTTTCTGCAAAAAATGTGACGGTACTAACATCTTGTCATTACTCCTATCCAGACCCCGAAATAGGGTTTGGAGGGGAGAGAACACCAAGAGCGGATGATAAAAGTTCATTAAAAAGACTTTGATCATTTTTGTAATATATTAACTCACTAATAACCCAAGTGGCTAGCTAGTCATGAGCAATCCATGACTAGCATGCGACTAAAGGCTAAAAATGGGTAATATATAATTAGCACTAGACTACTGACCCTCCATGTATACAAAAGAGGCATTGGTTAGTAATACCTTGCTAACCGCTATGGCAAATAAGGGCATTATCCCCACTTCCCACCCCCAGGGAACCTAACGCCCCTTCCTGAGACACCTCCCACCATCACCCATCACCACTACTTTCACCCCAACACATCTAATAACCTCGTATCTACATGAATTACTTACAGCAGACCTGTGAACACTATGGGATTTTCCAAGAGATGCCAGGATTTTGAGCTAATCCTCTGACCCTCACGTGTCTGTGAGAGTTAATGAGTTCTGACGGGGAAAGGAGAGTCTATTGTTCTGTGAAGGCCCGTGTTTAATTCTACGCCATTGGCTCTTTGATCCATATGATGAAAATGGTTGAGGGTTTAAAACCTAAAGCCCAATTATTTCAGGGTCTGGATGGGTGTAACGCCAGGTTTATGAGTTGGATAACATTATCTTAGTTTCTGGAGTTTAGCTTCACGAAGCATTGTGAATAGGAAATATTACGGTTAATGGCTGTTAAATATAATGCTACTGTTGCAGCAGAAGTAAATCCTGGTGAAAGTAATGTTATTTGTCTTTAGTGAATACTGAGATATGAGATACGGCCATTGAGTTAGGTTAGGGTTAGGGTTAGGGAATCTTAGGGTTAGGGTTAGGGAATCTTAGGGTTAGGGTTAGGGAATCTTAGGGTTAGGGTTAGGGAATCTTAGGGTTAGGGTTAGGGTTAGGGAATCTAAGTTGGGATCTTTGAAAAATGAATAATCTTTTCCAAATCATTTTATGTATTTTGTGCTAATCTACTTCCACTATCACACTTTAAAACACCTGTAAACTATTTTCTCTTCTTCTATAATAAAAAAGAGTAACCTCTATCTGTTTATCTTTTATTGTCAAGATGTGTTCCCATAAATTGAGGAATAACAAAGCATTAAAAGGCAAAGAAAAAACCACATCCTACTATATTCATTGAATACTTTTTGCATGTCTAAACCATGTGATTAGTATCTGTTCGATTTAAATTCTTTTTGGCTTGGGAAATCTATATGTAAATGACCAACTCTCTCAAAATTAAATATTTAAAAGCTATTCAATAAACGGCAGGATAGGAATTGACAGCAGAAATGAGATTCCTAGTTTGCCTACGTGTATGTATATAATCGGAGACTATTGCACAGTAGTGGTTAAAGGTGTACTCCATATAAACACACTTTGAACACATGTAAATGAAATCTATTTAAAGGAGCAATCAATCCCCCCCCGGCCCCCCTGTTTTTTTTGTTTTTTAAATGAATGAGAAGCATGGGGTCCCCAGATCTGAGCCATATTAATACTCTATAGACCCCACGGCTCCCAAGATACATACTTTAATCTGTGCCTCTAATAGGTTAAAACTCGCTGAATAATGACTTTGTAAAACCATTTTTCATATTTGAATATTTTCTAATTAACACTGGAGGCTCCAAAAGTAATATGTAGCCCGCCATTAATTTGAAGCAACATTTACAGGTTAAACTCTGAAAAAACAATGCAAAAATAATTTATGCTAAATCTTTTTTCAGTTAATTTTTCTTATGCTTCAGTTATGTCATTTTAACCCTCTCAACATATTATTGTAATCAGTTTGATTTGGCGACCCTGCACCCATCTGTATATATTAGCAATTGGGGCATCTCAGAATCGGCCATCACGTTTGTCACTAAGTGTACTTGTGTGCAAATTAGCCTTTTCCACATCACATTCCTATTTAATACGGCAAGGACTCCTCACCGCTATCACCACTTTAACTCATAAGGCGGTTTTGCATCTAATTACAGTTTAATTTAAAGCACTGTAAAAGCATCAATATATCAAAATGATTTGAGCCAACTTAATTCAGCATGGCAGCAGTTGCATCATACATACTGTATTTAATACTAAAATCCATTTTTACTACGCGGTATATAAGGCCCTTTCTGGTGCTGGTAGATGCATTGCGGCCTATTTAACTGAACGGAATGTGTCTGATGGCATAGTAACACTTCAATGGGAATTGCTAGTCCACTATACAACACGCTTCACATTACATTGTGAGAAGAGATGGGTCGATCTGTTTCAGGTTGAAATATGTGAACACAGAACTTTTGAAACCCCACATGTCTCTTCTCCGTGTGTGCTGTCTGAGAAAACATAAAATAGTATTTGAGCCATAGTATTTGAAATGACCGTAATGAAATTTACTTTGTATCTTTTACGCAACTGAAGTAACATATTTTACTCACCAGACAAGAGTTTTGGTCACTCACGGGATCAGCTTCCTGCCGCAGGTCGACCATATTGTTGTTATTGTGGATGGTCGAGTGTCTGAAATGGGATCTTATCAAGAGCTTTTAAAGCAAAATGGCGCTTTTGCCGAATTCCTCCGGAACTACGCTTCCGATGACAATGTGGAAGAGGAAGAAATAACAAGTAACGATTTTCATCATTTTTTTAAGCCAGCGTAGTCTTGGTTTTAAAATGCTTAATCAAATGATTGTTTTTCATTTAAAAGTGACATTTATTATACTGAAAGCAGCAATACATGTTGCTCGGTTATATATATAGATCTGTAGAAGAAAAGAACAGGCACTCCAATATGCAAAAATTGGGAGCCGAAACGTAGAGTAATAATAAATCACTATTTTTCATATTGGCGTCTGTCCTTCTCTTCTAAAGTTACATGGACGCTATGAACCCTGCTAAAAAAATTAAATAAAAATATTATATATATATAATATTTTAGTTAAGTTATGGTGGGTAAAAAAAGTGACAAAACCCCTCCACAGTACAGCATATAGCAAATGGAAATATTCCTGTATGCTCATTTGTATGTCTTAGACAGGTCTGCAACCCTGGCTTTCACCATTATCGCCCAGCATACAGTGCTTCCACTGCAGCAAGGGATTCTGAGAAATGACATGCAAATGAGCACACAGTGCCACCTTTTGCTTCAAATCCATATGACATGGACCCCTAAAAGTCTCACACTGATGAGACCCTATGGGTTGAAACAGCTGTATGTGGGTAGGTTTACTGGCTATGCATCTTAACCCGCATGTGTCCCGCGGGCTGCCTATTTTCCGCCTATGGTGTAGCTTCTTTAAGCTTTGGGAAATCAGACTTCTACTGCAGGCATCATGATGATACATCATACATTTCTCACTTTACTTAATGAGAATGTTTTGTTGGGTTTGTTTGTTTCAGTATTAGATGAGGAAGAAGTCTTATTAGCGGATGAAAGTCTCAGTAACCATACAGATCTAACTGATAATGAGCCTATTGCTAATGAAGCCCGCAAGAAATTCATTAGGTAAGTAATGTATTTTGCTTCATACATACGATCCCATGTGCATTTTTTATTACATACAGAAGTAGCAGAGTTATTGCAGCCACCGGTGCTGTGACATTCTGCAGTATCACTGTCATTTAATCCTATGAAACTCTGTCATATTCTGCATTACCAGCGGGTGTAATAACCGTGGCTACATTTGTATATTATAGTAAATAAAATAGAATTTTGCTATTATAATAATAGCATGTTCTTGTATAGCGCTGCTAGTTGTACGCAGCGCTTTACAGAGACATTTTGCAGGCTGAGGTCCCTGCCCTGTGGAGCTTACAATCTATTTTTTGGCGCCTGAGGCACATGGAGATAAAGTGACAATGGGAATTGAACCTGGCTCCCCTGCTTCACACTCTCAGTGCCAGTCAGTGTTTTTACTCACTGAGCCACTCCTTCTCCCTCGCTTTTTAGAAACAAAGCACAACCTCAGCGCTATACCCTTAAATAATGCTACAAACAAAATAATGATTACTTATAATAAATCAACATCTATACAACTATAAATGTATGGATAAATGTCAATGTGATTTGTGATCACCTCTTAAGTTTGAAAGTCCTGCAGCCAGGAGATAACAAGGATTGTCCAAATGCTATATTGGTCCGATAGAAAAAATTGTCCTCCTCAACGCTGTTCTTAAATTTTTTCTATCGAACATTCCATTATAAACAATATTGCATAGTTTGAGATTTTGTGAATCTTCTAGAGGCATATTTTAACCATATGATTTATCAGGGATATAAAAATATATATTTATATATATAACCCATGTTATATTTAATGTCAGCTGCTCCTCTTCATACTTAGATGTACTTTAATATGAGTAATCAATCTAGTCTGAAAAACTTAGCTGAAATGTTCATATAAGAAAAGGACAATGAGAAATGTATATGAAAAGCATAGAACTTGGTTAACATTAATAGTGCACAATTTTAAATAAATGCAATAACTTGTCTAGATAGGACAAGCTACTCATTAAATGGTTAATGTGACAGATAAATAATATTATAATATAAATTATTGAAAAATTACCAATAAAACATCACCAATAATAATCTAGAATTTCAACTATTCAAAATAAGTATTGACCAATTTATTCCCAGGCAAATTAGCATACTGTCTTCAGATGGGGAATCTTCCCACGCAATGTCCACAAGGAGAAGAGTTTGTGAAAGAAAAACAACTGAAACTGTAAATGCAAAAAGAGTCCCATCTCAGAAGCTCATTCAGACAGAGACAGCAGAGACTGGAAGGGTACGTTATCCAAGATACATCTAAAGATAAGTTGGCTGTTTTATTTCAATTGCATTTGCAGATTTGCATTTGCAGAGGACCTGTCAGCACGATGTCTGATTAAAGTCTACTTTTAATTCAACCCAGCCTCTCTCCTTCTATTGCTGTGCTGCTGTCTACCTGTCCCGTTGGGGGAAGATTTTCTCTGCATTTGCAGATATACTAACATGGTAGATTCGAGAAAGAAATATGTTCAGCAAGTTCAACCTTTCTTACAGTCTAATTGGGTGCATTCCACAGCATATATTCGTCGTTATATTGATCCAGAAGAAACAACCCAGTGAAACATTGGATGTCTCTTGAAGAACAAATTTATGACAACCTACAACAAGGTTACATTTCTCAGAGACAAATACAGCCACTAGAACGTTGAAATACACCAATTATGTCTCAAAAGTGTAAAGAAATTCTTCCTGAAACCAGTAACATATTTCTCCCTGGGTCAATGCGCTTCCTATGGTCTAACTTATTTAGCATATCTCTGTAAACTATTCCTTCCCATCCTAAAAAAAAATAGTCAAACCTTGTATTAAATATGTCTACTATATCTCCCATCACAGTGTCAATGAGTAGTATATTCCACATATTGACTACTCTTTACTTTAAATAAGTGGGGTGCAAACTTTCTGCGCTACGCCCCCTAGCCTGCTCTCCCCAGTGTCGTGCCCCCATTACCTTTAATCCGACGGAATTTGATGCGTGTTGCCATTGTGAAGCGTCACCCGAAGCCAGCTGAATTCAGGTAAGTGAGGTACAGAGACCTTGCGCTGAAGAGCGCAGGGACTCTGTAACCACCAACACACCCCCCCCCCCCCCCCTCCTCCCCAAAGAAAAGCCTCATGCCCCCCAGTTTGCGCACCTCTTTATTATGTAGGACCAGTTGTTTGTGAATCATAACTCCAAACTGGGGTCTTATTTCAGAAACCGCGATGGCACAGGGCTAATTTCTTTATGCGATTTTTGTGGCTACGGCTAAACACTAAAAACCGCAAGAAAATCTCATCCTCTGATTCCCATCGGAAGCAGTATAAATGTTTCCTTGGATTCTGTTCTATTCTTTTGCACTAGTTTTATAGCTGAAACGCGTTCGTAAGTAACTGTTTCTATGTGTGTCCCGGTACATTGTTGAAAATAAGATGAGATGTACATCTGAATCAATCACTATACATTTGCAGACTGATAACAATTCACAATGAAAGTAAATGTTGATATTGTAGATATAGATATTATAGATGGCCATGCACTCATACAGTAATCTAACGTGAAACCTAAATGAAACCCTCCTATAATGAATGACGTCAATGACATGTTTAACGGGTTACATGTAATGGTGATTGACCCCTTACTATCCCCTGTCTAGGTGTAAGTACTGAATTGTTAAAATGTTAAGGCTTTCGTGGTAAGCAAATAGTTATTACTCTCATTATTGTGTTGATCTTTCTGATATGGCCCAGTGAAGTGAATGGGTAATAAGGTGTCTTAGCACTTTGTGCCATGGAAAAAGTAGGACCTTTTCTGATCTTATAATCTACAGGTGCATTTTGTTTGTACGTATACTGTATTATGAAGCCATCCGTTCCTGATAAGAAAAATATGCAGCAGTAATTATTTTTCGCAGGAATCAAATAACGAACAACCTTTATTTTAAGGGTAATTAGATTTTTCTCAGGAAGATGATTGCACTGTTAAGTTGTTTGTTTTTTTGCCTGCTATGTGAGATATTAGCATAACCTTACCTTGCTTCATGCTTATATAACACACACACATTTCTTTTCATATTTGTAGGTAAAAATGAAAGTGTTCTGGAAATACATAAAGGCAGTTGGACTTGTGGTTTCTTTATTCATATGTTTCCTGTATTGCTGTCAAAATGCATCTGCAATTGGAGCGAATGTATGGCTCAGTGGCTGGACAAATGAGCCTGTTATAAATGGTATCCAGCAAAATACACCGTTGCGTGTAGGCGTCTATGCAGCCCTAGGATTAGTACAAGGTAGGAATGACACTGCTCATACTGATGAGTTATAATTGGTGCGCAGCATTTACAAGCAATAGCTGTCTGCAAGCACTTTGCTTTAGACCAGTAGATGCACAATTCTCACGTACAAGTATCACTACCAACTACAATAGACAAACGGTGTGTATTTGCCCTATTTTGGACTTACTCAGTTTTAAATTTGATGAAGATGGCACTTTTCTCCCCAGGATTAATAATTAATATGAGTAATTATGTTTTTGAACGCTTTGGCCAATGTTGTCGGATTTGCGAAATTGTCGTGATCAACGGATACCAGATATTCGCCAGTTTTGCGAACGAACGTACTAATACTAGACACATCTCTACTATTTGCATACACAAAAGACCTTTTTAAGCATTAAAGCGCATTATAGAAATTATTAACAACTGGTTTTCCAATCATATTAATGAGGCATGCTATTTCAGAACCTTGTACGCTGTTTTGTGCCAGTAATTCTATATCCCACAAAGCCTTGCTAGAGGAAAAGTCATTCCGGCTTTAATTCCGGCTTTAATTCCATTAGGCCTTCATTATGCTCGTTTCAATTTGCTATTAATTATGCAAGACTCTATCAGACTATATAATCAGTCTGACTCAGCAGTGCTCAAGTGAGTGACTACAATACATGCAAAACTGCAAAGGTTCTGATCATATTAACAGATTCTATCCTGTCAGCTAGAGACGGGCTCATCACAGGGCTTCTCATCTCCAGTGCTCTGGACGCCCCAACAGGTCATGTTTTCAGGATATCGCTGCTTCAGCATAGGTGGTGCAGTCAAAGAATGAACCACGTGTTCTGAAGCTAGGATATTCTTTGGGCTAATGTATAGAAATTTGATTTGCAGATTTTATTTCTCTGAATTTTCGAATATAATCTAATGATCACAAATACGTTCCAATGTTTTTTTTCCAATTTTAGAATATGCTTGTTCACTTTTTCATTTTTTTGCACACTTTTCAATATTCTAACATTTTCTACATTTCTGTTTTTTGGGAAACATTAAAATTAAACTCCTATTAGAATTTTGTCACTTTGGCTCATCTCTAATACCAGATGGCTTACCTATCTGTTTGCATACTGTACATGTGTACTGCCTTTCCCTTAGTAGGAACACATACATTAAAATGTGTACTGTATATTATTACTATTATTACTATTATACCATTATTATATTAGTCTCCATATCAAAGTGAAGTAACATATTCCCAGGTTTACCAAGGACTATGTTGTAGTAACTAATTGCTTTTGTTGTAGTAACTAATTGCTTTTGTTGTGGTAACTAATTGCTTTTGTTTTGTACAGGCTTTCTGGTAATGATTTCGTCCTTTACACTTGCAATCGCTGGCATTAGCGCCGCCAGAAAACTACATGAAGCGCTATTGGACAACAAGTTTCATACACCGCAGTCTTTCTATGACACAACACCAATTGGTCGGATTATCAATCGTTTTTCCAAAGATATTTATGTGATTGATGAAGTAATACCTCCCACCATCTTAATGTTCCTGTCCACCTTTTTCGCATCATTTTCAACAATGATTGTAATTGTTTCCAGCACGCCACTGTTTGCCGTAGTTATCGTACCGCTTGCCTTTGTATACTTCTTTGTGCAGGTACGTCTGGTAACTTTACATTTGGGTTGGTATGGATCTATGTTGCTTTCCTAGGGAAGAAACGTGTAGATAACTTAAATCTAGTTACGATGTGGAGTTCTTTATCAATATCTCCTGGCTGCACCATATACGGGCAAACATCAGACTCTGTCTGCCCCACGAGGTACCCAGGGAAACCCCCTGAGACCCTCAACATGAGGTACCCAGGAAATGCTAAGTGAGACCCTCAACATGTGGTAAACAGGGAAATCTCATGTGAGACCCTAAAGGTCAAGATTGGCTAAAACCAGAAGATTCCTAAAATCCCATGTAGACTAGGATTCTGGCCATGATAGTGAGTGGCTGCTGGGAGAACCAGTTTTCTCTGTCTATCACTGTGGGAAAAAGAAAGTACACACTCTTTGAATTCCATGGTTTTACATAACAGGAAATAATAACAATCATCTGTTCCTTAGCAGGTCTAAAAATTAGGTAAATACAACCTCAGGTGAACAACAACACGACATATTACACTGTCATGATTTAATTAACAAAAATTAAGCCAAAATGGAGGTTGTATTTACCTAATTTTTAGACCTGCTAAGAAACAAATTATTGTTATTATATCCTGATATGTAAAACCATAGAATTCAAAGAGGGTGTACTTTCTTTTTCACACAACTGTGTGTATATATATATATATATCTTATATATATCCTATATATATTATATATATATAACCTATATATATATATATCATATACATATATGTATATATGTATATACAGTGTTCGACAAACCTATACATTTGCCTCGCGTGGGCGAGTGGATTTAACCCCCGTGCGAGTAAATATTGGCCCAAGCAGCACACGTTTGGTACTAGGTGGCGAGTAGATTTTTTTGTGTGGCGATATATCATACACACTTTAAGTTATGGTGGTTAAAAAGGCAACAAAAAACGACTATATGCTCAAATGGGCAGCTGACCTGAACTTACATATAGACAGAGAGACTTGGGAAGAAATCTGGAGACAGCCTCGGAGACCTCCCTGTAGACAATAAAGGAAAACACTTATAAAATTATGTTCGGCTGGTATCTTACCCAGCCCCCGATAAAAACCAAATCTACCCTCTGGCTTCGATCTATGTTGGAGAGGCTTGGTCATAGAGGGACATGGTCCACATCTGGTGGTCCTGTCCAGAAATTTAAAGTACTGGGCCAAGGTCCAAATTTTAATAAAGGGTCACCGACCTGGAAGTTGCCATTGAAACCCTGACCTACCTGCTGGCGGCACCACTGAAAGACATTGTCCTACCAGTCGGAAATTGATATCCTTCATTTTTACGGCTGCTCGTTGCTGTATTGCGGCCTCCTGGAGAAACAACTACGCCGCACTGGGAACAATTCGAAAAAGAGTCGACGAGGTGATGATCATGGAACGGCTCACCGCCATCGTTCGACAAAAACTGCCGGCCCACGAGAAATCTGGGACCCATGTCCTCCAAAACTAGGGCCAGACAGCCAATCCCTACGCCCCAAAGCCCGGACAGCCCTCCATAGGCGATCAACCAATGCTCTATAGCTCACACCCCCAACAGTCAGACGCCCTCCCCCCCCACCCCTTCACCCCTCTCCTCCCCCCCCCTCCCCCCCACCCCTCCCTCCCCCTCCCCCCTGCCTTCCCTCTCTGAAGGCTTCCCCCCCCCTTTTCTACTTTTTACGGACAACGGCGGTTGTCCTTCTGCTCCCCCCCCCGAAAAAAAACTGTGGATTGGAAAATGTAGGCGTTATAGTACAATACCAATGCATGTTTAACTGAATGCCTAATAAATTGTTTTGAAAAAAAAAAAAAAAAATGCAACAAAAAAACTTCACCGTTAGCATATAGCCAATAAAGAATATCACTTGTGAGCACATTCACATGTCTTAGATAGGTCTGCAAACCTGCCTTTCAGCCATTATCACCTTGCATACAGTGCTTCCACTGCAGCAAGGGATTCTGGGAAATTACAAGCAAATGAGCACACAATGTGTCACCTTTTGCCTGAAATCCATATACGTGGAACCCATATAAGCAAATGCTCTGCTGTTCACACAGCTTTTAAGCACGGCAGGGGATTAGATGCAAAGCCAGTCAAACCACTCACAGACTAAGGTTGAAGCATTTAGTAGGAATATATATATATATATATTATACATATATAGTGATGCCCACACCACGTTGCAGTCTCTTTAAGTCCCAATTTAAGGCAGGAAACACTGTATTTCTTATATGGGGTTTATTTACAGGAATTAAATCATAAGATAACAGACCCACCATCCCTTTAAGTCAAACAAATCATAAAATAAAATACCTATTCCCTTTTAGGGAAAAACTAACTAAACATCAGCTGCAGTCCTCTCTAATGTAGCTGCCAGCTAAGCTAGTTGTCAGCTTAAAACATGAGAGAAGGAGTAGCTCAGTGAGTAAAGACACTGACTGGGACTGAGTTTGCAGCAGGGGAACCTGGTTCAATTCCTCGTGTTGGTTCCTTGTGACTTTGGGCAAGTCACTTTATCTCCCTGTGCCTCAGGCACAAAAAAATAGATTGTAAGCTCCACAGGGTAGGGACCTGTGCCTGCAAAATGTCTTTGTAAAGCGCTACGTAAAACTAGCAGCGCTATACAAGAACATGCTATTACTAACATATGCACCCCATATGAACAACAATAAAGTGTCTTGCTTATCTTTGATCCATTGTCCCCGCTTCAGCAGACTCTGCAACCTCCGTACAGCACTTTCTATCTCCCCCCCCTTCTCTGGGGAAACCAGCCTCTCTGTGTCACTCTCAGCAATTTTATTTGTTGAAATACATGCAACATATATACAATACAAAAACATCAAATATTACATTCTACACAAAATGGAGAAAAAATACATAAATCCAAAATATCAAATAGTCATATTGACCCACTCTGCGATACCACAGGGAAAGTTAGACCTAATACTGTTACTATTCACAGGGTCACCTGAAAAGGCTGCTTGGGGTCAGTGGGTAGATACATCTTTTTGCCTACTCTTCCTCACTTTTGGGAGCTTCTGGTGCTTTTCCCTCCTCCATAATGTCCCCCCAGGTCAGTACATTAAAGGCATTAGAAGTGGGAGTCCCTGATATCTCCACAGTGTGGCTTTTGCCCCTGACCTTTTTCTTTGGTGAGGTTACACACTTCCATCCTGCCCCTGTTGGCTCCTGCTCCCCTCCTGCCCCTGTTGGCTCCTGCTCCCCTCCTGCCCCTGTTGGCTCCTGCTCCCCTCCTGCCCCTGTTAGCTCCTCCCCATCTGCTCAGAGGATATCTCCATACCGTACTCTCTTTATTACATGGGGTCTCACGTGTCTCTGGAGATCTATTCCCATATGCATTTATCCCAGTATCTGGCAACAAGGAAGAGTGCTGCACAAATACATGGATGTCCTCCACTACAGGGGTCTCCTCTGCTAGGGCTTTCATTGTCTTGGGGGGCATTATTATGTGCTGCATCAGGACACTCCCTAAATGAATGACCCTGTCCCCTGCACAAAGTACAACATTAGGACTGAACGGTTATGCCCCAGAACCCCACATAGACTGCACCTAATTTTGTCACAGCTCGCACTTAAATGTCTGTTGGATCCACATTTGAAACAAAGTCTAGGCTGGCCACTGTAGAAACAGACCCCTCTGCCCCCCCCCCCCCCCCCCATTAAAGAGGGAATTCGGGAGATGGTGAGCAATACCATATTTTTCCCGCAGTTTGACTTTACACCTCCAGCCCCCACACCCACTCTCCTTCCCAGATCTCCTCCTCTATTTTTTCCAAGTCAGAAAGTAAAGTACATTGTCTCCTTAATCAATATATAATGTCCTGCTTAGCAACAGCCTCATTGTGAAAAATAATGGTCACTAATTTAGTTGCTGGATGACTCACAGGAATGGCCACAAAGTCTTTCCACAAGTCTGTGAGTTTCAAGTCCTCAAATCTATGCCAAAAAGCTTCCAACAGATCACCCCTTTTAAAGCTTACATCATACTCCCTGTTACCTGGGGTGTGTATAAAGGCGAAAATGTCTGAGGCCTGAAACCCCATAGATTCTTTCAGAAGGACTTTACCAATAAAGCATTTATCAAGGATTTCCCCAGTACCTTTATATCGCAGTCTCACTACATTTATCCGTTTGGCTGTGGGGCTTGGAAACTGGGGCTAACTGCTGGGCCCTTGACTGGCACCTCTCCATGCGGACCCCGCGCTCTGCCTGTCTTCTGCTCTCTGGTCTCTCTCCAGCTTCTCCTGGAATGCTCCTCTGTGCTGCTCCCTCTGTGGCTCGTTCTGGCCTCTCTCCTTCATTGCTGCAGGCATGTATGTATGTATATATGTGTATATATATACACACCTATATATTAAAGTCTACTGGCTAGCCTTCCTACTAAATATGTCTCTATGTTGCATCCTATGAATCTGTGTGTACTGTTATAAAATAGTTTTTATGTATATATATACTGCTAATGGATTGACACTTAGCATTTGTTTGATTGTACAGTGTCTCTAAATATGACAATAAGAAGGGTGTTATTCATGGTTCCCCAATCTGCACTATTGCAGATTAATGAATAACCCCCTTCTTATAATTGTAGACATTTGGAGTTTGTGTGTCACACTGGCACTGTCACAGCTTAATTCATAAGTAATAAGAAATAACCTGCTTTGTATTCTCTGTTATTTAATTGCTAACTGTGCATATTTGTTTAAATTGTTACAGAGATTTTATGTCGCTACATCTCGACAATTAAAGCGACTTGAATCTGTCAGCAGATCCCCTATATATTCCCATTTCTCTGAAACAATCACAGGTGCCAGTATTATCCGAGCATACGGAAGGCAACACAGCTTTGTTCTAATTAGTGATACCAAAGTGGATGAAAATCAAAAGAGTTATTACCCAGGAATTGTATCAAACAGGTAGGAGAACTAGCAGGATTTGTACAATGTACGTTTTCTGAAAATGTCCATGGGTTTGACGTGTAAAAAAAGAACTTTACAGTACAATTGCAATATCTCAAGGAGAAAAGTGCCTTTTTAAACACTTTTACAATACATTTTCTGCACCGTGGAATATATTGGCACTTTACAAATAAACGACAATAATAATAATCCGTTTCATAAGTTTTTTTTTTATATATATTTTTCCTTAATTCTGTACATAATAATGCATTGTTTCCCAATTTGTTCCCGAAAGGAATATATATATATATATATATATATATATAATACTACAATATCATTGTAATATCATTGTAATGTATATCATTGCTAAAGTATATCAATATTTCGGTTCATTAAAGTTCCTATAAAATAACATGAATTACTTACATTGAATGCCGAATTACTTGTATCATCAATACATTCAAATGTAAAAATGTAAATTTTGCTTTGCCATTGGGGCCCATTTGATGAGTTGGAGGCCCCTAGTTTAGGAAAACTGTCCTAATATTTACCCTTATTATGTTTAGCTACTTGTAATTCATTAACACATTAGTACAGTGATTTCATTTCAACTATCATTCGCTACTTTGTTAGCACCCTCTATATTTGTCAACAGTAGAAAACTATGAAGTCAATTTCTTGCTATATTTTATCTTGATTATTTTATTCATCTTTATACCTTTCTTTAAGCACACAAAGTTATTATCTTAAAAATAATTGGGATGCAGCCTGCCTTTAAGGGTGTATACGAGTCTTTAACATATTCTGGGAGATGTGCCCAGTCTGGACTTTAAGGGTCAAACTGATACTGGGACACACCAAGGATTTCCTCTGGGATCCAGTAGGCAAAGCCCAAGCCTGGTGCTTTAGAGCAATTTACAATATACATACAGTATGCTCTTACTTTCTCTGAAAGCTGCAGTGTTACTGTAAGTCTTCGGCCACCTTTTCAAAGAAACTTAATCTAGTTCCTGTATTGCTCTTTTTGGTAGTCTGGCTATGCAGGGAATGTGCATCCAAATGTGCGTTTGAGATTATTCTGTTTCAGTGGTCACAGTGTAACAGTGGTCACAGTGTAACAGTGGTCACAGTGTATCAGTGGTCACAGTGTAATCAGTGGTCACAGTGTAACAGTGGTCACAGTGTAACAGTGGTCACAGTGTAACAGTGGTCACAGTGTATCAGTGGTCACAGTGTAACAGTGGTCACAGTGTAACAGTGGTCACAGTGTAACAGTGGTCAGTACGGCACTTGTAGCATAAACGAAGAAAATAAAATGTAATACTGATGCTTTCAAGAGGCAATTCCTCCGAGGAGCAAAGCATACTAATGGCAGTGACATGTTTAAGGGGTCAGTCCCTCCTAGGATCAGTGTACTAATGGCAGTGACAGGGTTAAGGGGTCTGTCTCTCCTAGGAGAAACGTGTACTAATGGCAGTGACAGGGTTAAGGGGTCAGTCTCTCCTAGGGGGCAAAGTGTACTAATGGCAGTGACAGGGTTAAGGGGTCTGTCTCTCCTAGGGGCAAAGTGTACTAATGGCAGTGACAGGGTTAAGAGTTGAGATCTGTGTGGTTGATGTATTTTTACCAGAGTCTGACAACTACAAGTATTTTAAAGTCATTTTTAAATAAGTTTGTAAACATGATGAGCTGAGACTTGGGAGGGGTCTGATTTCCTCTGGCTGCTTTCCCTTTTGTCAGATATCTCTGTGTGTTCAGCAGGAGTTTGCCATATTCCCTATCTCCCCCCTTCTTATTATTGACTTTCTGATAAGGAAAAGGTAGGTTAAATTGCAAAAATACACTTAATTGACAAACACCCCTATTCAGGAGCTCCTAAAAAATGCAATTTACAAATCATTTTCACAGAAACAAAATAAACCAACTCTTGACTTTTCGCATTGGTTGGATTTAAGAAAACCTACTAGACTGTGAAATAATTTACAGCGGTTGTTTCTTGGCTACATGGGATTGCACCTTTAAGTTACTGGTTTTGATCATCCTTTATGAGCTTTATGTTTCCTATAAATACTTTATTGAATAGCACCTGGGCTCACAAAGGTCACAAACGTATTCTTTTTAAAACCTCTTCTCATGCTCTCTCTATTTATTGTTTAACTAATTATATTTTATCTTGCATGATAAAAACAAATGAAAAAACGACTAATTTTCCAGCAAATGCCCATTTTCCTCTTTCTAACCGTGCCCTCTTATTCCCTGTCTCTTTGTTACTAGCACTTTCTGTATTCTTTGCTGTATGGATTACAGATATATTGCATCTGCTTCTCCTTTTTCTGCAACTGCCCATTTTCTTCTATCCTGGATCTTGGTTTAGACGTTCCCAAGGTAAATGAATGTTTACTCTGGTATTTTGGTGCAATCCCATATTATATAGATCAGCACTGCACAAAGTGGGGGGCGCAAGACTGCCTGCGGGGGGCGCGCGGTTTGCAGAGGCCCTGCGCGCTTCCCGAAGGCATTTAAATAAAGTGCCGGGGGAGCTGCAGGGCCTCTGTAAACCTTTACTTACCGTGGCTCCACCCGCGGCGTCAGGTCATGTGACATCATGTTGCTATGGTAACGTGACGTCATGACACAGAAGCCGACACTGGAGCCAAGGAAAGTGGGTTGAGGGGAGGCGCGGGGGTGAGGTGACCGCCGGCAGGGGGGCGCAGGGAAAGAAGTTTGCGCCCCGCTGATATAGATCATTATACGGTAGTACTATAAATCAAAGATCAAGTTTGAGTAAAGGCATCATTTATCTTTTAAGGTTCAAACGTTAGTAATTATACAGCACCTTACATAAGGCAGATCCGCAAAGCTCTGTTATCAGCAGACGATCTGGATTATTCGGACAAAATTCT
The DNA here is from genome assembly GCA_036426205.1 of Ascaphus truei. NCBI lineage: Eukaryota > Metazoa > Chordata > Amphibia > Anura > Ascaphidae > Ascaphus > Ascaphus truei. The sequence continues at coordinate 329,641 of CM071588.1, forward strand.
CCATTGACTTCAACAGGGAATTTTGGCTGAAATCTCCTTGACTAGCCACTGGAGCATATAGAATCAGAGCCATATACTACCCGGTTCCCAAGATACGTACAATTTTAGTTGCCGATGCACCTCTTGGAAGTGTAAAGATGGGTGTCGGTGTTGTCCAATAGGATGCAGCAACAGCATCTCACTGATAACGTGGCAGTTTCCTATTGGACTGGAGAACTGCAGCCAATTAGGGGGGATTGCTACTTTCCCATTCCCTCCTGGGCATGGATGGGAGTTAGCAGATTCAATTATTAGCACATTGACTTAATGAATGGCGAATGACTTATGACTTGTGTATTCTGACTAAGCCACAGGTTTTTTTGCTATAAACATTTTTTTGCATGGTTTGCGACCTCATAGTGAAAATAACAATAACTCGGGGAACATCACGTCCGTTCCTGTTTTAGGTAAAGTCATTTTTTGTGTCCTGATTTAACAGTTTAGTAAATCCCCCCCCCCTAAATGTGCATTCAGTCGTGTCAGATTGTGAAACTGATTGGTGGTGTCTCACAACCTTATAGACTTTGTAGGAAAGATATGTCACAAGTAAACCTTTATCCTATATACAGATGCAGCGGCCGTTATTGAAACACTTCACGCGGTGTATACCTGTAAGGATTCCGCTCCTGGGTTTGGTTGGAACTCATCCTTACAGAGCTATTCAGTTTCCAGACAAGCCCTCCCTAAACCTGCAATCAGGTATCACCTGCTTCTTGCTGCCTCCTGTGCAGCTCTGTTCTGATTGGCTTTCTGTGCTATTTGCTGCTGCCTTTCCTCCAGGAAGTTGCTGAACATAGACTTTGTAATGGTCTTGCAAGTAACTGTGCTTACCACTAGCTCCTCTGTTTGGCCTGACTTGGCCTCCTTGTGTCTTAGTCTCCTGCTCCTAGTCCCCTGCTTCCCAAGGCCATGTTGCACAGTAGCCCCGGCGCCGCTTACCTTGTTCCTGGTAGACTTCGCCGCGCTGAAGCGGCTACGCTGGTTTCCCCAGTGTTTCCTGGGGCGTGTATGCACCCCTGGTTCCTGTGGCCTTCGCTCTTCTCTGTTCCTGTCCCCCCCCCTTCCAGAAGCCCTGCTACGCTGAAGCGGCTTCGCTGAAGTTTTCCTGCTTTCTACGCTGAAGCGGCTCGCTGAAGATTTCCTGAGGACGACCCCAGCCCGTGACCTCTACTATGCTCCTATGCCGCCCGCCCTGACCTCAGCTCGTGACCATCGCTCCTATGCCACCTACCCTGACCCCGGCTTGTCTACGGATTACCCTGCTTTCTCCTGTCCTGACACGGCTACGTTTGACCATGGAATTCACAACCCGGACCCGGCTTCGTGGTCTAAGGTCGGTGTTTTCACATCCCCACCTCAGCCCCGCGGTCCGGTCCAGGTTTGTGGAGCATAATCATTACAATACCTCGGAATACCCATGTGATGGCGCGCGATTTCTTCCAACCGTTCCGCTTTTAGACACGAGTGCAGGCGAGTGCAGAAAATGGCATTTTAGTGTTCTGGCTTTTAAACACCTGCAATTGGCACAGTACTATACACAGTGGTCGACAAATCACCAAAAAATCTACTCGCCAAACAAAAAAATCTACTCGCCACCTAGTACCACACGTGTGCTGCTTGGGCCAATAGGAGCTCGCCACGATGTTAAATCCACTCGCCCGGGGCGAGCAAATGTATAGGTTTGTCGAACACTGACTATACACATTACAATTCATGCATTTAATTGCACGCAATCCATGAAATTCAAACAAAGCAACCGCAATAAACATGTGTGCCTGGGGAGATTGGCGGCATCAATGCCGCGTGGAGTTCAGCAGCGCACACAAATGGCGCCGTGATTTGTTCGAATAACACCCGCTGCATCTGTATGTTGTACATTGATATATCAGTATATTGTGCACTGTGCCCCGCACTGTATATTATGGTTCTTACCCAGAAACTAGCGCTAACCATATATTACCACCTAAAAATCCATGAAGAATTCCACATTTTCATATTTATGTTACACACATCTTCAACATTACGTCAATGGCAGAGCGACATTTGTAAGCACAATTGTAATTGTATAAATGTATTAGGTCCTTTTATGCTGTCCTCTGACAAAGTATTTAAACCAAGATTCCTCTGGATCAATAAGTAAGTATAGATATAGGATAAAGTATCTATTGTCTAAATTTAGCATCGGTTGAACTTAATGGACGCATGTCTTTTTTCAACCTCACATACTATGTACTGTAACTATGTAAGTGGTAGAAACACAAAAATGTTTTCTTATGAAATTCCACCTATTGAACCAGCTGTATGTTGCAATGCTCAAAGACTTGATAATGTCATTAATAAAGCATTTGACAAGGCTAAACATTGCATACGCCATACTTTCTCTTAACTGTGCCCTTATTTGAGGTATGCCCGGGTATACTATGGCAACATTACCACAATATCCTACGGAAACGCTGATATTTTGAGTCATACCTGGGTATGTTGAGGGATCTGGGGGAACACAAAGGATTGATACATTTGTACATTTTATTTGGGGATATATTCTGACTTTTAAAGGCTCAGGATATTAAACCTCCTACCTTACGTTCAGTAGGTTCTAAAATTGTGTGGAATGTTCGTGTAAATAAGATACTGACAGTAAATTTTACCTTTAAGTTTTTTTAGCAACAATGAGCTAATTTGCATACAAATTTTAACCAATTTATTTTTCTGGAATACTACATATTTTTAGTAAGCACATTAAGCAGATTTATCTCTGTCATGTAAATCTGGTCCTTAGCAACCAGCAGATTTCATGAAAGGTATCAGCACCATTTTAATCAAATGTCATTGGACACAATAAGGGTGCAAGGTGACAAAATCCTGCCAATGTATATAGTACAACAAGGACCAGAACCCGCGGAATGCTTTGGCATGTTGTAGTAGTAAACTGATTTCTCAGAGACGTAGGTGACTCCACAAAAGAGATCCATGAAACTTTTATTTACTTTAATAAGCTTTTTGAATGCTACATATTGCCCAAATGTCCCCAAAACCTTTTTCATTCACACCACTTTCACATGTCATATACTGACCATCTTAATTTAATTTAAGCTAAAAATAGGTCTAATTTATCTCATCTGAAAACACTGCCCTAATTCCAAGACAAGTTAATAGAAGTTTTAGAAATATCCTTTAAAGAATAATAATAGCATGTTCTTGTATAGCGCTGCAAGTTTTACGTAACACTTTACAGAGACATTTTGCAGGCACCATGCCCCGTGGAGCTTACAATCTATGTGTTTTGGTGGCGAGGAGATTTCACATGGAAATGAAGCGTAGCACAGCTGTGAAAGTTAGGGGCTAGACAACAGCAGATATGGGGTTAAAAACACTTTAATCCATGGTAGACACTGTGGTAAACTTGTAATTAATCTAATGTGCTATGGCCGAGATTTATAACGCTACAATGTGGAGTATCTAGCAGTAACTGCCATTAAATCAGGGGCCATCAAGCTACGATAGTGTGTATCGTGACTTGATGATTCCCAGCCTGTGTATTTAAGCCTCCAATCTCCAGTGTAGAGATCCTATCTGATGACGAGACCTCTGCGGTTTTGAAAGCTTATGCACAAGAAACCTCTGTACAATTGATATGTTGGATGCTGGGTATGAGGTGAAGTGAAGACAGCTGGACAGCAATCAGAAACCCAGAGCACACAGGTGCAAGAGCGGAGGAGATAAGGATTCTCAGGTCTTTAAGCTGTGTCTGTCTTATCGTGATATTAACACTGTCAACACTGACAAGGTGGACTGGAGCAGTGAGAGTAAAGCATGGTTACACCTATACTGTACTCTCGGAGGTATGTTTAAGATCACAGTTAGTGGAGCAGTGTTCAGGATTAGCATTTGAAACTTAATTATTATAAGAAATGGGGTTTGTTATATTTGAACCAAATGGTGATTACAGTTCTGGGGATTTTTTTTCTAATTAGAGAAGACCCATCAGTGTAAATACACTTTTTCGGTAAGAATGCTATGATGGGTTTTTTCCAAAACCTTCTATATGCTATACCTGTGTAAATGTAATATAACTTCAATTACATTTTTTAGCCTGCATTGTTTTCTTATTCATAGATTGCCTGGTTTTGCAGTTGGAAAACTTTGATAAGTAACTTCCTAGCTAGGGGACCATTATTTTCAGATCTCTTGAATCCAAACCTGGTACAGATGCACAGCTACCGTTGCACATGTATTTCTTTATGAAATATATAGGTTTTCTTTTTCACCCATTATCTAGCTGGGAAAACTGACACATCATCTGTGTCTAAACAGAAAATATTTATCCTTCTGCTATTTTATTTGTAGAATTGTGATTTATTATCTTTACCAAATGCTGCAAGAAAATGTAACTACTGTAGTGCCATGAGTTGACTACAGCCTGTTAACCTTATCTGTAAAGATTTTCATATCTTGCATTTCTCACCTAGCATATCACTTTCCTGTTTTTCTTATTTTCTTCTGATACCAGTTTGTATATATATTCGTATTTGGGCTTTTGTACAGTATACCGTATGCACATTCCACAGACACAATATTTAGAACAATATGTAAAAAGATCTATAGACTTGACCAAAGGCAACTGCTGCAGCTATTGGGGTAGATCTCTACACAGGAAGAAGCGTGTTGATATGTTGCACCAATGTTTGCTTGAAGTTGCATTGAATCTATTAGACAGGCAAATATCCAGCTATGTTTATACTGAAGCACCACAGACATGGCACATTTATTTCACTAGGAAAAGGTAGCAATAAAAATACTCACAATGGCCATTTGTCATGCTAAGTAGCACAAGCAAATACAAAGAAGGAAGGGCTTTTAGTAGCCTCAAATATATTATTTTTCTACTGAATTTGTTTGGCTTTTGATCATGTAAAAATACATGTATTTGAAATAAAATACTCAGCATTACTCAAATCAGTCTTTTCAGCACTATATTTTAGTGAGTTATATATCAAGAGTTATACGTAGCACTCTTATAGGACTAATGCTTTGATCTACAAATGCTCAGAAATACGTTTTGCAAAGGTTTTTTATTCTTTGCTTATTATTTATAACTGTATAACACAGGTGGCTGGGCATTCGCGTGGAGTTTGTAGGAAATTGTGTGGTCCTCTTTGCTGCTTTGTTTGCTGTGATTGGCAGGGACAGTCTTACTCCTGGAACAGTTGGGCTTTCTGTATCATATGCATTACAGGTAAGTTTAATATATTCCAATAGTAATAAATACTAATACCAAATATTGAAATACCTGTAACACCCCAAAAAAGCACAAACACGAATGACCTGCCTACGTGCTTACACACTAGTGTACTTACACACGAAAATAGAATATATACTCCGCAATATTTAATCGTATTGGCATACTTTGCTGCCTTGCTTAAAATAACCAAAGTAGCACTGTGAATAGGTAGTGGCATTTTTAGATTCGAGAATTTATATCTAAAATGTAACGTTGTATAGGAATATCACCATGCCTTTCAAATAATTAGTGGAACAATTTTGTATAATCTAATCAGCTTCCTGTCAGCTTAAGATAAAATGCTATTCTGCACTAATTAAAAAAAAGGAATACATAAAAAATGCATATGGATTTGGATATAGATGAACCAGATCGGGTTTCATATGATGCTTCTTCTAATCTGCATGGATATTACCAGTTTCTTTTCTCTGCGAGGTGGGGATACTGTGGTCCCAACAATCTTTTTGTGAGAAGCTATTAATACCGAAGCCGCCTGCGCATGTGCGAGAGGTCGTGTGTGAGAGCTCACGCATGCGCAGACTGCTACTAATAGCTTACAGTCCAGGGGTGAGCAAACTTTTTACGTCGAGCCCCCCCTTTTCATCCGTGATATTGTTCCCCCCTACCCCCCCGGTGCCTGATGTAATCCAAATCACATGAAAACATTTTTTTTATTAAATCGGTATACAATATAAATGTGAACACAAATACGTAAAAACTGCATATTACATCACTTTTAAAACTGCAAAACATGACAAAATTATATATGTTTTTTTTTAAATAAATCAGTGTAGTAGTACGGTTTACGATAATACTGACTGCAATATTTTACTCTCACCCCACCTCCTCCTCTCTCACCGCATCCTCTTTCACCCCCTCCTCCTCTCTCATCCTCCTCCGCCTCTCTCACCCCCCTCCTTCTCCTCTCTCACCCCTCTCCTCCTCCTCCCTCTCTCTCCTCTCTCACCCTCCTCCTCTCTCACCCTCCTCCTCTCTATCCCCCCCTCCTCCTCCTCCTCTGTCACCCCGCACCTCCTCCTCTCACTCCCCTCCACCTCTCACCCACCACCACACTCTCACCCACCCTCCTCATCATCTCTCTCACCCACCTCATCTCCCATCCCCCCACCCTCCTCATCCCTCATCCCCTCCTTTCCTTATCATTCCGCTCCTCATTATCCCTTATTGTCCACTTCATCTCATATCCCCTCTCATCTCTCATCCCCGCTCCTCACCCCCTCCTCCTCTCACCCCCTTAATACTTGAATTTGATGAGGGACCTTGGGAGTGGAGCAGGGCGGTGGCAGAGGCGTACGGCAGGAGAAGATGACAGCCCGCCAGAACGGCAGAAGAGTTGGACGATGGCAGAGGAGGACAGCGAGAGAGAGGGAGTCAGTGAAGACTTCCATGTTGGACTGCTGGGGCACGCTCTTCTGCCGCCGTCATATTGTCCCACCGCCTGCTTTTCCTGCTGCCGCTCTGCTCCCACAAACAGGCACCGCCACCCCTAAATAATCATGTGACCCCCCTAGTTTGGCACCCCCGGCTTACACAGTAGCCATATAGAAAAGGGGGCGATACGGTGTACCCCAAGAAAAACAGCACTGAATATTACTATTGTCTTTCTCTGTTCTACAGGTAACAATGTCTTTAAACTGGATGGTGCGAATGACTTCAGATCTGGAAACAAACATTGTGGCCGTTGAAAGAGTGATGGAATATTCTGAGACAGAAACTGAGGTTGGTTGTTAAAAAGAAATGTACAAAAACGGCCATATCTAGTGTATTTCTTTCTGGATAACATTTGTAATTCTGCTTTTGTATCGCACAGTATATACTGTAAGTAAGAAAAGAATAAGCTAGAATGTCACTCTGCGCTGGTGCAGTCTTTGTGATAAAAAGCCCTCTTGCTGCCATCTGCCCAAGGGACTCCACACCCCCTGAAAACGTGAGCTCCTAAGGGGAGCTCACAGAAAACATTAAACAAAGGCAGAATGGCGCACTGATAGGCTAGAATTTATTTAAAACCCCGGGGGTCAATACATGACATAAGAAAAGAACCCTAACCCATCCCTTCAAGCTCTGAGTCTGAGTGAAACGCACCGTGGGCGCCCGGGATAAACCCATCCCTTCAAGCTCTGAGTCTGAGTGAAACGCACCGTGGGCGTCCGGGATAAACCCATCCATCCCTTCAAGCTCGGAGTCTGAGTGAAACGCACCGTGGGCGTCCGGGATAAACCCATCCCTTCAAGCTCGGAGTCTGAGTGAAACGCACCGTGGGCGTCCGGGATAAACCCATCCCTTCAAGCTCGGAGTCTGAGTGAAACGTACCGTGGGCGTCCGGGATAAACCATTTGGTTTGGTTGGAGCTGTGTGGGTGGGCTGTGGCGGGGATTGTTTGTACTGGGCTGCAATAAGCTTGTGCTGCAATATCTATGCTGCCCTGGCTGTGTGCTGCGCTGTTGAATCAGCTGTGCTGCATTATGCTGACGCTATTTGTGTACCTGAGCTGGGTGTGCTGAGCTGAGCGTGGCAGTGAGCTGGCACTGCGCTGACCGGAGCTGTGCGAGCGGGGATTGTCTGGCTGTGATTGCCATTATTGCTGCGCTATGCTGACCTGAGCTGTGCTGAGCAGGGCTGGGCTGTGATGGGCTGTGCTGTTGCTGGGCTGTGTGGGCTGAATGGCTGGTGCTGTGTGTGGAGCTGCGGTGCGGGTGTGCTGTGTGGGATGTGTGGAGCTGTGATGGGTGGGCTGAGGTCTGGTGTGGATGGGCTGCCACTCAGCTGTGCGTTTGCAACATCTATGTTGCCCTGAGCGTGTTTGCGCTGTGCCCTCAGCTGTGCTGTATTATGCTTGCCTATGCTGACTCCTGAGCTGGGCTGTGTGGGCTGACTTAGCTTGTGGGCTGAGCTGCTTGGACCTGAGCTGTGGCTGAGCTGGGCTGGGCTGAGCTGTTGCGGGTGATTATGCTGCATAGCGCTATGCTGACCTGAGATCTGATGCGGCAGGGCTTTTGGCTGAGGTGATGGGCCTGTGCTGTGCTGGGCTGTGTGAGATGTGCTGGGCTTGTTGTTGGAGTATGTCGGGGCTGTGGCTGTGGGTGAGGACTGTGCGGGAGCTGTGCGTGGCTGGGGGGGGTGGAGCTTTGCTGGGGCTGCACTAGCTGTGATGCACTATCTATGCTGCCCTGAGCTGGTGGCTGCGCTGTGCACTCAGCTGTGCCTGCATTATTGGTGACCTGAGCTGGGATGGATGCTGAGCGAGCTGTGTGTGCTGAGATGGGCTGGCTTGCGCTGTACCCTGATGCCTTGTGTGAGATGGGCTTTGTGCGAGCTGGTGTGCGTACTGCTGTGACCTGAGCTGGTGTGGTGAGCAGGTGCGTGTGCTGAGCTGGGCTGCGCTGACCTGAGCTGTGCTGAGCTGGGCTGTGCTGAGCTGTGCTGCGCTATGCTGACCTGAGCTGTGCTGAGCAGGGCTGTGCTGACCTGAGCTGTGCTGACCTGAGCTGTGCTGAGCTGGGCTGCGCTGAGCTGCACTAAATTGTGCTGAGCATCCCTGGCCCAGCTAGTAGCACTGACAGAGCTCCCATCACGTGACACACTCACTCAGTTCCTGCCTTTCTCTATTGGTCAGAGTTAAGAGAGTTCTAAAGTGTTCTGCAGCTGCTAATGTAGGAACCGTAATCTATGGGATCTTTAAAGGTACACAGTACCATCTACAGGGGGCCCCTAACCTTGGGGGCCCTAGGCACGTGCCTAGTGTGCCTAATGGGTAATCCGGCACTGGGGAGTAGCGGGTGTGTGTGGGAGTGTGCGGGAGCGATAGGTGTGTGTGGGAGTGTGTTGGATCAGCAGGAGTGTGTGGGAGCAGCGAGAGTGTGTGGGAGTGTGCGGGAGCAGCAGCTGTCTGTTGGGTGTGTTTGGGAGCAGCAGGTGTGGGTGGGAGTTTGTGTTGAGTGTGCGGGAACAGTGGGTGTTGTGTGGGAGTATTTCGGGAGCAGCAGGTGTGTGTGGGAGTGTGGAAGAAGCAGGTGGGGTGTGTGTAGGATCACATGTGTGTGTATGGGAGTGTTCGGGAGCAGTGGGTGTGTGTGGGAGCAGCAGGTGTGGTGTGGGAGCAGCGTGTGTGTATGGGGGAGTGTTGGGGAGCAGTGGGAGTGTGTGGGAGAGGGGTGTGGTGTGTGTCAGAGCAATGAATGTGTGTGGGAGTGAGCGGGATGTGGTTGGGGGAGCAGCGAGTGCTTATGGAAGTGTGTGGGAGCAGCGCGTAGTGTATGGGCGTGATGTGGGAGCAGTGCGTGCATTTATGGGAGTGTGGGAGCAGCGTGTGTATTGGGAGTGTTTGGGAGCAGCGGGTTTGTGTGGTTTGTGGTGGGAGCACGTGTGCATTTATGGGAGTGTGTGGAGCAGCACGTGTATGTGGGATTCTGTTGGGAGCAGTGGTGTGTGGAGAGCAGCAGGTGTCGTATGGGAGTGTGTGGGAGCAACGCGTGCGTGTATGGGAGTGTGTGGGAGCAGCGCGTGCGTGTATGGGAGTGTGGGGAGCAGCACGTGTGTGTATGGGAGTGTGTGAGAGCAGCGCATGTATGTGGGAGTGTTTGGGAGCAGCGGGTGGTGTGTGTATGGGAGAGTGTGAGAGCAGCACGTGTGTGTATGGGAGGTGTGGGAGCAGCGCGTGCGTGTATGGGAGTGGTGGGAGCAGCGCGTGCGTGTATGGGAGTGTGGGAGCAGCGCGTGCGTGTATGGGAGTGTGTGGGAGCAGCACGTGTGTGTATGGGAGTGTGTGAGAGCAGCGCGTGTGTGTATGGGAGTGTGTGGGAGCAGCGCGTGCGTGTATGGGAGTGTGTGGGAGGGCAGCACGTGTGTGTATGGGAGTGTGTGGGAGCAGCGTGTGCGTGTATGGGAGTGTGTGGGAGCAGCACGTGTGTGTATGGGAGTGTGTGAGAGCAGCGCATGTATGTGGGAGTGTTTGGGAGCAGCGGGTGTGTGTATGGGAGAGTGTGAGAGCAGCGCGTGTGTGTATGGGAGTGTGTGGGAGCAGCGCGGTGTGTATGGGAGTGTGTGAGAGCAGCGTTGTGCGTGTATATGGGAGTGTGTGAGAGCAGCGTGTGCGTGTATGGGAGTGTGTGGGAGCAGCAGGTGTGTGTATGGGAGTGTGTGAGAGCAGCGTGTGTGTGGGAGTGTGTGGGAGCAGCGGGTTTGTGTGGGTGTGTGGTGGGAGGAGCAGCGCGGTATGTGGGAGTGTGTGGAGAAGCGGGTTTTGTGTGTGTGGGAGGGCATGTGTGTGTATGGGGAGTGTGGGAGAGCCACGCGTGTATGTGGGAGTGTGTGGGAGCAGCGCGTGTATGGGAGTGTGTGGGAGCAGCGCGTGTATGTGGGGAGGGTGTGGGAGCAGCGCGTGTATGTGGGTGTGTGTGGGAGCAGCGCGTGTTGTAGTGGGAGTGTGTGGGAGCAGCGCGTGCGGTAGGGGCGTTGTGTGGGAAGTGCGTGCATTGTATGGAGTGTGTGGGAGCAGCGTGTGTATGTGGGAGTGTTTGGGAGCAGCGGGTTTGTGTGGGTGTGGTGGAGACGCTTGGTGTATGGGAATGTGTGGAGAGCAGCGCGTGCGTGTAGGGAGGTGAAGCACGCCTGTGTATGGAGAGTGTGAGAGCAGCGTGTGCGTTTATGGGAGTGTGTGGGAGCAGCGCGTGTATGTGGGAGTGTGTGGGAGCAGCGGGTGTGTGAGAGCAGCACCTGTGTGTATGGGAGTGTGTGGGAGCAGCGTGTGTATGTGGGAGTGTTTGGGAGCAGCGGTGTTTGTGGGAGTGTGTGGGAGAGCGGGGTGTTGTGAGAGCAGTACACCTGTGTGTATGAGTGGGGGGGAAGCAGCGCGTGTAGTGGGAGTGTGGGAGAGCGCGTTGTGTGAGAGCGCACCTGTGTGTTATGGAGTGTGTGTTGTGGAGCAGCGTGTGTGTGTGTGTTATGGGGAGTTTGGGAGACAGCGCGTGTGTTTGATGGGAGTGTGTGGGAGTGGTGTGAGGGGGTGTGTGTGGGAGCAGAAGGTCTGTGTATGGGAGTGTGTGGAAGCAGCGCGTGTATGTGGAGAGGTGTGTGAGAGCACATGTGTATGTGGGAGTGTGGGAGCAGCGCGTGTGTGTATGGGAGTGTGTGGAAGCAGCGTGTGCGTTTATGGGAGTGTGTGGGAGCAGCGTGTGCGTTTATGGGAGTGTGTGAGGTGTGGAGCAGCGGGTGTTTGTGGGAGTGTGTGGTGGAGCAGCGGGGTGGTGTTTGTGTGGAGGTGTGATGGGTAGTGGTGTGGAGCAGCAGCCTGTGTGTATGGGAGTGTGTGGGCAGCGCGTGGGGTGTAGGGAGTGTGTGGGAGCGCGTGCATTTATGGGAGTGTGTGGGAGTGTGTGGAGCAGCGGGTGTGTGAGAGCGCACCTGTGTGTATGGGAGTGTGTGGGAGCAGCGGGTGTTTGTGGGAGTGTGTGGGAGCAGCGGGTGTTTGTGGGAGTGTGGAAGCAGTGGGTGTGTTAGAGCAGCACCTGTGTGTATGGGAGTGTGTGGGAGCAGCGCGTGTGTGTATGGGAGTGTGTGAGAGCAGCGCGTGCATTTATGGGAGTGTGTGGGAGTGTGAGTGTGTGAGAGCAGCGCGTGCATTTATGGGAGTGTGTGGGAGTGTTTGGGAGCAGCGGGTGTGTGTGGAAGCAGCAGGTGTGTGTATGGGAGTGTGTGGGAGCAGCGCGTGTGTGTATGGGAGTGTGTGAGAGCAGCGCGTGCGTGTATGGGAGTGTGTGGAAGCAGCACGTGTGTGTATGGGAGTGTGTGGAAGCAGCGTGTGCGTTTATGGGAGTGTGTGGGAGCAGCGCGTGTATGTGGGAGTGTGTGGGAGCAGCGGGTGTTTGTGGGAGTGTGTGGGAGCAGCGGGTGTGTGTGTGAGCTGTGCCTCTGTTTATGGGAGTGTGTGGGAGTGTTTGGGAGCAGCGGGTGTGTGTGGAAGCAGCAGGTTTGTGTATGGGAGTGTGTGGGAGCAGCGCGTGTGTGTATGGGAGTGTGTGAGAGCAGCGTGTGCGTTTATGGGAGTTTGTGGAAGCAGCACGTGTGTGTATGGGAGTGTGTGGGACAGCAGATGTTTGTGGGAGTGTGTGGGAGCAGCGGGTGTGTGTGTGAGCAGTGCCTGTGTTTATGGGAGTGTGTGGGAGCAGCACGTTTGTGTGTGTGGGAGCAGCGCGTGTGTGTGGGAGCAGCGCGTGTGTGTATGGGTGTGTGTGCAAGTCACCGACCAGGAGACGGAATTGTTCTAGCACCTCACTTTCTCTGAAATATGCTTCTCTCCGATACTTTTGCTGTAACCCAAATATATATTTTTGACCTACAGTTTATAAAGTGAACGTTGGTCATTACGTTGGTCATTACGTTGGTCATTACGTTGGTCATTACGTTGGTCATTACGTTGGTCATTACGTTGGTCATTACATGACCAACGTCACACTTATTTCTATTTTTGTTTTGCTCTATCTAGGACCCAGTACTTTTTTCTGGAACATTAAGAATGAACCTGGATCCTTTTGATAAATACTCAGAAGATGATATGTGGAAGGTCCTTGAGTTATCTCATTTGAAGAAGTTTGTCACCAGTCAATCTTCTAAACTGGACTATGAATGTTCTGAAGGAGGAGAAAATCTAAGGTATAGTGTTTGCATTTATCATTATTAAGCATCCAGGTTATGTACCAAAATATACATATATAATCATGAAAACAACACATTCTTTATTTACATATGCAAGGACTTGGAAACTTATCTCCCCAAAAATGAATAATAAAATGAATCTTATTGACCAGAAATATATCACACAACCGTGGATGAGATTATTATAATATATTGGACACAATGAACAAGAAGGAAGAATTTTGGTAATATGTAGTTACAGATGTAGCAGACATTATTGCCCCAGCTAACGTTTAGGAGATCGTGCATGCATTACCATTGTTTTCAATAGCGATACGACCAAACTTCTGTTAAATATTGTGCCAGCGTTAACCCTAACCCTAACCCTAACCCTTTCACATTTACAGGAACAATCACGTCTGCTACATCTGTACATAGTTACATAGAAGATGAAGTTGAAAAAATTAAAACATCAAGTTAACTTATATTAATCGGCAAAGATACTTCTCCTATATTTATATTTTAACGTTTTAGTTACATTTATCCAGAAAAGCATTTAAAAAAAACAGGGAAATATTTGACAATGATGTCACATGAGGGGGAAAATAATTCCTTCCTGACTCAGTAATCAGATTTCTCCTGTTTTTCTCCCTGAAAAGTCTGCTTTAAAACTTTCAAGAATCGCAGTTTCAGTCTCATAGCTGCTAAAATTAGTGATACTTTAGGATACTTTTTGGTATGGTTATTCAGCAAATAAAAATACCGCTTGTGAGCACATTCACGTCTCAAACAGGTCTGCAACCTGCCTTTCCCCATTATCTCTTAGTATAAACTGCTTCCACTGCAGCCTGGGATTCTGGGAAATGACATGCAATTAAGCACACACTGTCACCTTTTGCTTCAAATCCACTTTAATATGGACCCTTATAAGCTTATGCCTGCCGCAATACACAGCTTTTCAGCAAAGCCCGGGATACAGAAGTGCAGAGCCAGTAAACCTGCCCACAGACAGCGGTTTCCACCTTTTGGGTCTCAGTGTGAGGGCTGGTTATACTGGCTTTGCAATGTGAGGCTGGGGTAGGTTTCACCACACTTTATATAAGTTATGGTGGGTAAGGTTATGACATTACGTCATTGCAATTTACAACTGAGGCTACATAGCAGAGTAACCTTGACAGCTGCTACAAATCTATATTGCTGATACCCCTTCCCTTTTCAATTGTTTTAATGCTAAAATAGTCTTATTCAATGGTCTATACGCCTCAGTTTAGAGAACTTGATGGTTGTGTCTTAGTACAAATTAAGTTATCCAATTTGTGTTGTGGTTTGATCTACAAGACCCAGACAAATTTGCTTTGAATAAATTGATATAACTATCTAGATAAGACTTTACAACTGACCAAATTTAGTGGAGGATTTCAGGATATATGACATTTTCAGGATGCTTAACCTTATAATGTAACTAGGGGATATTATAAATATAATTTTATTTTTGTATTAGTTGCCTAGCCTGTTTTATATCACCTGAAAAAAACACAACAAAATGGCAAGATAAACCCGTTTACAATACTTTTTGTAATGTATTTTGTGTTTAGTGTTGGCCAAAGACAACTTATCTGTCTGGCAAGAGCACTCCTACGCAAAACTCGGATTTTAATATTGGATGAAGCTACAGCAGCTATTGACCTTGAAACTGATGACCTTATACAAATGACAATAAGAACTGAATTTGAAGACTGCACAGTGTTAACAATTGCACATAGATTGAACACTATCATGGATTACACCAGGTAAACTTCTTGGACCAGTACTCGTTATATTATAATAGGAACATTTTTTATTATTATTATTAATATTATTATAATAAGAGGACACAAACAGATTCTGATCTATTCTACATGTGTTATATTCTGAGTTACCTAAAAAGTATTGTCGAGCTTAAGAACCCATGGATACATTTGAAAATGCCTAAAATAGACATCAAATCCAATATGCCAGCACGTAAGAAAACAAATATACTGTTTTGACACATTTCTGCCCATGGGAAGTGCTTGAGGCGGATGCAAAGTGACAACTAAAGTGTCATCTTTTTTTGGAAGCACAAAACTTTGCACCCTTTTCACTATGACAAAACTGTACTCATTAACAGGAATTCGCCGGGTGTAACTTTGTTTATATACAGTGTAGTGCACTAAGGCCTCTTTGCTATTGTACTTAAACACATCTAAAGTGTGCTGAACGTATTCATTATATATACAATCATTTGTTAACACTTTAATAACCCACACACAGTTTGTATATGTGGAGTAATGCAGATTGAAGCAGAGAAAAAGTAGTAAATGTCTATACCAGGAGTCTGCAAAGTCTCAAAGAAGAAGCCTTTTTATAAAAAATGTATTTCTCCAAAATATTCCGAGAGCCGCAACAGATGCACGAATATTACACCCCCATAAACGCATACATACAGTACACACACTAATAAGTATATACTGTATAAGCATAAACATACAACGAAATATGTAGGGGAATAAAAAAAAAACCTATAGGACCCCCCCAAAACAACCCTACCCCCCAAAAACAAAAAACTACCCCCCCCCAAATACACATACACTCCCCCCCAAATACTCTACACACACACACATATATATATATATATAGTACGTTACCATCCAGCAGGGCAGCAGAACAGCAAAGAGAGGCAGCACTCAGAGATAAGCATGCAAACAATTTTATTTAAACAGACACAAAAATCCAACGTTTTGATCCCACAGAGGGATCTTCTTCGTGGTGGTGGTGGTGGTGGTGGTGTGTGTGTGTGTGTGTATATATATACTTACATTGGGCCTCTTTCCTTCACTGTCCTGTCGGTGGCTGCGGGGGGAGGGGTCTGGCCAGCGCTGGTTAGGCCTCTTGTTGCCGCCAGGCCGACGTCTCCCCAGCTGCTTGCCTGCCTCTCTCCTGTATTGTCCCACGCCGGGCTCTGTGACGCCAGCTTGCGCCAGAGTTTATGACTCTCACTTCCCGAGTGTACTGACATGAGAGCCCGGCGTGGGACAGTTCAGGAGAGAGGCAGGCAAGCAGCTGGGGGCAACAAGTGGCCCGACCACTAAATTTAGTTCAAATTAATTTAACAAAAAAAATCATATATGCAGGAAAGTCCAAATATATTTAAGATACTACAATCATCTTGTTGTCTCTTTTTTTAATTTATTTACAGGGTTCTTGTTCTAGACAAAGGACAAATAGCAGAATTTGATACTCCAACCAACCTTATAGCCGCAAAGGGCATTTTCTATGGAATGGCAAAGGATGCTGGATTAGCGTAAATCACCAAATATTTAAATGAATGTTGTTTTTTTACTATTCAATACTGTACATAAAATTTGCAAAAACTAGTTTATTTTTTACACATATCCATATTCTCACTGTAATCATATGATATGGCTTTAAACTATTTTTGTAAATGATGCTTTTGTCTGTATTTTAAGCAGTACCAGTTAATGAATATAGTTACAGTTAACGTGCATGTTTATACAGAAGCATATATTTGCAGATCTGTTTAGCAGAAACCAACTCCAGCCAAATAAATGAAATTCATTTTTCTTAATTGCATTTGTGTTATTCGCTTCGCTACTTAAATCTCTAATGGAAAAAAAAATCTTTCGCCTTTTTGATTCATTTTTGTACACACTAAGGGGAGAATGTAATATTGCAAGGAAAAGTTTTCGGCACAGTTGCATTAAATGTCGTTTCTTATATCTACCTGATACAGGTAGATTTTTGCCAAAAAGTAAAATGCTAAACATGTAGTAGAAGGAGAATTTGATACATATTATATTATGATATATAGAGGTAACGAGAACATATAGATTTTATGCTACATACTTAAATGTCCATTAGTAGCTGTGAAATTGATGTATAAATAAAAATTACTTTATTCCAAGCAATGTAAGATAAATGTGACAATATCAACTTTATAAAAACAATTAAAAATGAGGGGTGTCTACTCAGGGGGATAATTTAATTGCTACTCTGGTGCATGAAGTCTCCGCCACAGAAATTCTCTAATAGAAAAGATCTATCTGTTCTCATTACCTCTATGTTTAATGTTCTATGTCCTAGCTAGCACCGCCCTAGAACTATATTTCCATCATTTATTTCAGCAGAACTATCTACTGCTTGTATATTCTATTATAATATACTACTACACGGGACTGCCTCTATTATAATATACTACTACACGGGACTGCCTCTATTATAATATATACTAACTACAGGGGACTGCCTCTATGAATATACTACACTACACGGGACTGCCTCTATTATAATATACTACTACACGGGACTGCCTCTATTATAATATTACTACTTACTACACGGGACTGATCTATTATTATAATACTACTATCTACACGGGACTGCCTCTATTATAAAATACTACACGGACTGCCTCTATTATAATATACTACTACTACAGGGACTGCTTCTATTATATATACTACTACTACACGGGACTGCCTCTATTATAAATATTCTACTACACCAGGACTGCCTTTATTATATATACTACTACTACACGGGATGCCTCTATTATAATATACTACTACACAGGACTGCCTATTATAATATACTACTACTACATGCGGCCTGCCTCTATTTAAGATACTACTACACAGGACCGCCTCTATTAATATAATACTACTACATGGGCCTGCCTCTATTTTAATACTACTACACGGACTGCCTCTATCATAATATACTACTACTACATGGGCCCGCCTCTATTTTAATATACTACTACACAGGACTGCCCTTATCTATATACTTACTACTACAGGCCTGCCTCTATTTTAATACTACTACACCAGGACTGCCCTCTATTATATATACTACTTACGACATGGGCCTGCCTATTTTTAATATACTAACTTACAGCAGGACTGCCTTATATAAATCTACTACTACACAGGACTGCCTTTCACTTAAATATCACTAACCTGCCTTTTATATCTACACACACCACTGTCTCTATTATCAGATATACTACTACTACAGGACTAGCCCTTATTATAATATACTGTAATCTTAAACCCGGGCCATGCATTATTATATTTATCTATTCTTCCTACACATGGACTGCCTTTCATTTTTTTATTTTAATTATACTTACTACTACACGGGACTGCCCTTCCTGTCTATTTTTATAATATTCACTCCTTTTCGCTTTTTCCCCACCAGTTTTGACTGTCCATTTATTAGAATCATATTCTACTTAAACAAACATACACGGACTGCCTCCTTTGAGTATAACCCCTATAATCACGACACCTGGGACGCTCGATTATTCATACATTCATTGACTCCCGGGTTTTTTTTGCCTCTATTGATAATTTCCATGTACTCTTTACCCCTACCCGGGACCTGCTACTATCTAAATATTACTAAGACTACACTGGGCTTCTGCGCTATTTTAACGATGACTTTAATCCATACACAGGGACCCCTGCCCCGCTATTGTATTATATTCACTACTACACAGGACTGTCTTTTTCTAGTTTATTTAACTTGATACTTCACCTGACATCATGACTCGACTCTATTATAATGTCAATACTAACCAGGACCCTGTCCCTTTCTGCTATAAGCTTGATATACCTTACGTACCCCACATGGGACTGCCTCGTCATCTATAATTATTTTCCCCTTAACTCTAATCACAGGATTTTCTCGTTATTTATAAGTATGATTAGATTACCTACACAGTGACTGCCTCTATTATTTAACTTATACTTACTACCTACACATGGATATGCCTTCTATTATAATCTATACCTAAAACTACCCACTTTATGGAATGCTTTCTCTATTTCCGATAATTTATAATACTACACAGGGACTGCCTCACCTATCCTATAATTATATCTACTACTCACAGGTACTGCCTCATTATAATACTACTCAATACTACACAGCGACTGCCTTTATTATTAATACCTAATCACTACTACACAGGACGCCTCTATTATAATATACTACTACTACACAGGACTGCCTCTATTATAATACAGGCGCTCTTTCCGTCCTTGTAGAACCGGTCTGTGCAGTGTATTTCAGCAACATGGAGTCCCTCCACACTATAGGGAAATACTGACTCCACTCGGCGATGCTACGGCGAGTATTGATGACGTCAGAGAACTCTCAACATACAGTACTGCCACTCACATGAACGGAGGGTCCCAGCAGCACAATAGTATAAGTGCAAGGGGTAACGCAGTCTTGGTATAGGAAATGTGGAACAAATAATGATGTACACAGCGAATTGCCTCACTTCCAACTAGTTTCGCTAGCGTTAGCCAACTTCATCAGGGAATGGTATTGAAACACTTGGAGGCAAAATATATATCCCTCAGACCCCTGTGATAGGGCCAGAGAAAAAAACCTTGGACCAATCACATCAATATAAACACAGCTGATTATAATATAGCAGCTGTACCTTTACATAAAAATGAGTTTATACAATCAATCTAAAATCAACATCACATGATACTAATAGTTTATTACATAAAAAATGAATTATATAGGGTGTAGGGACATAAATCGATTACCGGTAATAAAAAATTAATCTGAAAATATATAAGAAAACATGTTAATATGTAAAAAATAAAGATAAAAGAACAGAGTTAGTAGAAGATCAAAAACAATTGATACTTGATCTATATCAAATGACAATAAATAGACAGAGATTATCTAGTAACCATATATTGTGTGACAAAAAACTAAGATCAGAAAATGACAGAAGGATATAAATGGGAGAAAAAATAGCTAAATAAATTAAGGCTAAAAAAAAGGTTAGATGAACTAAGTTCACTGGACCCTTGGAGATGAATCTATTAAATTGAATCAAATTGATTCAAATTTAACAAATAAATAATTCAGAATTCAATGTGGACACAATGAGGAGAATAGAATAGGCAATTGCCATGAAAGGTAACACCCATAATAATAATAAAAGACATTAATAGAGAGACCAAACATCAATCTCCTCATTAAGACCAAGGGGAGTAAGAGTCTGCATCTTATATATCCACATACTCTCTTGTTTGGACAGGGATTTACCCCTATCACCCCCTCTTCTTCCAGGAGGTACAACTTGGATACCTATATAATGTAACTGAGATGGATTACTGTTGTGTTTAATTTTAAAATGCCTGGAGACACTATGTTTTTCAAAACCATGTCAATTGTTCCTGGCATGTTCAAAGATTCTGGTTTTCAAGCATCTCTCTGTGCGGCCAACATATTGATGGCCGCACGGGCATTGCAAGAGATAAACCACGTGGGTAGTTTTGCATGAAATAAAATCTTTAACCGTGTAAATTTCTTTTGTAGTATTAGAACAAAAAGATTGTGTTTCCGGGTTAAGCATAACGCAGGCCATACATTTACCGCAACTGAAGTTACCAATAGGTTTCTTCGGCATCCAGGAAACTCCAACAGTTGTATTTAGTGTGGGTCCTTGTAACAGGGGAGTTATCCCTGTTCAGGTAATGTGCCTCTAATCCAGCAGTGTGGTGGTTAACTGCTGGTAGTCAATTAACAAACACCACCTGCCTGATTAGATTGCTTAGAAAAGCCTGTCTTTTGAGACAGGAAGTGAGACTCCTTAGCTCACACCTGAGCTGAACTTGGAGACAAACAGTCTTGAGCCCTGCCAGAAGAAACAGCAGAGCTGATTTCAAGACACAGGGGAAACTTCTAAACCTGAATGCTAACACACCCTGAGGAAAAGGGAGCTGAACCAGGGACAGAGAAGATTTTCCCTCCAAACCACAAGGAACAGATAAGACTTTCATTTATGAGACTTCTTATATCTGCTTATTTCATGCTATATGTTTTGGGGCTGGGAGACATGCTTATCTAAGGGAGTTGTGAACTGCATAGTATTTCACTAGAAATACTCCCAAGTGAATAGAAGCTTTGTTTACCCTTTGTTTGGACGGTTTCCTGATGTTAAGGAAACAGGCGCAATAAAAGGCTTATTTAATTTCACTATAATCAGTCTCCCTTGCATACCTCTGTGAGCGTCCGCCTACAGTCCTATATCACTGGGAGCCAGTTGGTTTTTTTTAAGTTTTTTGCTTTGCGGTAAATGAAACTTGGTCTCTTTTCCAACAATGGGCCCAAAACAGGGTCATTGCATAAAATGTTCCATTTCTTATTCACTATTTTTTGTATATTATTACTCACAGAATTGAAGTTGGTAATAAATCGAACTTTAATAGTTCCACCCTTACCTTCCTCAATGGAATTAACCTTAGTTCTAACTTTCTGTAATAAAAGTGAATCCCCAGTGCCCACGCGCAACAGCGCATTTTAACAGGTCAGGAATCGCCCCAGCTACATCAGTGTGACATCATGGCACTCGAGCGTGAGCGCACGCGCAATTCGTCTGGACACAGCCTTAGATTCTACACCAGGTGGGGAAGACCAAGTTTACGTTTTCCTTTCTTAGCTAAGCATGGTTTCAATTTGCTAGTATTATATACAATAATACATAAGTATAGTTTTTTTTTATTAAAATGAAAAGAACAGCTTTATAACTAAAACCTATGACTGGTATATGAAGGAACCAGTCCTAAGTCCAGTGCATCAAAAAACTTGTAATCCACAACCATATACAGTAATTAGTTTAATGCATGTTATAAGTTGGAGCGGTTTGTTGCTTATACGGATATCGCCGGACTAACAGTCCCCGCTGCCATTGTAGCCACTGAATCACGACTGTGGCATCCCCCGTCAGCGGGAAATCTCTTTTCAGAAGGTTCTGTTCGGAAGAACGGACCCCCTGCAGGCAGCTGCCATTTTTACTGTAAGCAAAGAAGCACCATTTTTCCTTTTATGACGTCGCTCTGTGTACAGCAAATCTGGCTACATTTGTCTGTGGTGGACTTCTGCCCATAATAATGGTTATGGTTCTGTTTGAGTAACCAGTATCAGAGCTTAATCAGCATTAATTGCCATTCAAGTAAAGGACAGTCAACATCCATTGAGCTCCCATACCCATTATTAGAGCTTTGTGACTCCATCTTAGAATGGTTGTTTTGAAGTGGGTTTTCTATAACTACCCTACACTGGAGTTACAGCATATGATGATGTTATTGGGTTCAGTAAAGCACCCTACTAGTAAGGATGATGCACTGAAGAAGAAAATCCAGGGTGGCTGTGGTGGAGGGGGGCTCGCCCCAGAGGTCTGAATATGGAACGTAGGCCCTGCAGAAAGTCATGCCCAACTTCCTGTGCTGATAGTCTGAGTGGGCCCCCCTTCCATGTCGGGCCACTCCACCGGTAGGGTGCAGGGGGATTGGAGGAGTCAAAGTAAGAAGGGAGGTTGAGAGAGATGGGGGGGGGGGGGGGGAATTAGAGAAAGAAGCGAGAGAAGAGAAAAAGAATGAGAGCGGGGGATAGAGAGAGTGCAGGGGTAGGCACGGGATACTGACTGAATTTCCCACGGCAGTTTGTGAGTTTCAGGCATGCTGTGATGTTAGGTACCGGATTGCAGTGTTCTCGAAGTCAGGGCCTACAGGTAAAAAAGCCCCCTGTTTCCCACAAATGATTTAGGGTAATGTAACTTGGAGAGAAAAGATCGCCTATATTTTTCAGATCTGCGCTAAATTGTCTTGAAAAAAAGACCACATTTTCCCTGGTTTACAAACATATCACGGACATCTCGGCTAGGGAGCAATGCTGTCATTAACTGGAGTCAATAAGGACATTTGTTCTCTTTAATCAAGATAAATATAACCTGAGTTTTTCACGCAATTTGGAATTTAGGAAAAAGTTGAATCTGATGGACGGATGGTATATTACAACATTATGTTACACCTCGTATGTCCACGGGTAAATACAATCAAACAAAGGACCTCTTCCAAGTTATTTTATTCAAACAATTAGATTCCAAGAAGATAGAACATTTGATACATCATTCACCACAAAATGTAACAAGATAAGGAAAGAATCAAATGATGTTCCTTATCTTCTGACCAAACGTGCTCTAACCTTAATACATATATATATGGCCTTTAACAGTGTTTTGATTAATTATTTTAATGTTTTTTGCATATTTATTATATGTCACTATTTTTGCAAAATGTCAGCGAGAGACTGGGGGTGAGAGCCAGCGGAATGTGTGATAACCTTACACATCCAGCTTAGCTGTTAACCTAAAGGGGCACGTGCATCACGGCAAAAGTAGGGCAATTCTGGGGGAAATATATCAAAGAAAAAAGTTATGTTGAAATAAATAGGATGTTTTTCTTTGGTAAACCTTTTTTGCCCCTGATTTGTCCCTCTCTTGCCGTGATACACAGCCCCCCCCCCCCCCCTGTTTTTAAACTAAACAAATCGCTTATGTATGATTTGGAAATATATTCAGGTAAATCAACAAACCCGGCTGTTGTTTGGGGGTTTTTTTTTTTTTAAACAGCCATACTGCTCCCCGATTTCAATGGGAGCTTCGGTGCAATAATGCCCTGATCGGCACTATCGCATTTTAAAACAGCAATCCTGGGCATCATTGTTTTCAAATTCTTCAATTAAAATCTATAGTATATAGAACAAATGAAAACACAGCAAGGAGATACAAGAGGGGGAGACACAATATCATACAATATCATATTATCATAATCAAATGCTACTATGATAATGATATTGTGTCCCTCCCGCCCCCTCTCACATCTCCTTTCTGTGTTGTCATTTGTTCTATATAATATAGATTTTAATTGAAGCCTCTGATACACAGGCTACCAGTGTCTCTTCATTAGATGTGATTATTTATCATGCTCAAAGAACTAGATTGGTCATCACTTGAGTCTAGGCGCAAAGTTCACCTTTCCTGTCTTGCCTTCAAATACTTTATGGTCAAGCTACCCAGCTACCTGAACAAGGTCCTCACCCCTACCACATGCAGCACCTATCACCTGAGATCAGACTCCAAAAGACTGTTCATGGTCTCAAGGCTCAACAAAGTATCCGGCCGCTCCTCCTTTTCTTACCGTGCACCCCAAAACTGGAACAACCTACCCGAGACTCTCACAGCCACCACCAGTCTAAGTTCTTTCAAAACTAAGGCTGCTCACATTTTAGTTTTTTTGTTGCTGTACACTCAGAAGGGAATCAGATTGGTTTAGGAGTGCCCTGGAGCCTGTTTTTTCTATTACTGTCTCACATTTTAATCTGGTCTGTAACTGTTACATACGCCCATAATATATATTATCTTACTGTGCATGCAATGTCTTGTATATAATGTATACCCTGCTCACTTATGTAACTGTATTTGTAACCATGTATTATTTGTCTTAACTCTGTGCCCAGGACATACTTGAAAACGAGAGGTAACTCTCAATGTATTACTTCCTGGTAAAATATTTTATAAATAAATAAATAATTAAGGTGCGATGGTACCTCTCCCCCCCCACCCCCCCGAGGAGGTTGTGGGGATTATTCATTAAGGTGCGATGGTACCTCTCCCCCCGAGGAGGCTGTGGGGGTTATTCATTAAGGTCTGATGGTACCTCTCCCCCGAGGATCCTGTGGGGGTTATTCATTAAGGTGTGATTGTACCTCTCCCCCCGAGGAGGCTGTGGGGGTTATTCATTAAGGTGTGATTGTACCTCTCCCCCCGAGGAGGCTGTGGGGGTTAACTCTCAATGTGTTACTTCCTGGTAAAACATTTTATAAATAAAATAAATACGTGTGGCTGTTGTTGATTGGGAATGGATTATTTAAGGACTTCCAACCACTCACCTGTTATACCCCTGATGAAGTCACAGTACCTGTGATGAAACGTGCATCGTTGGGACAGCCCACACCTGCGTGTTGCATTCATGCACAAGTGAAATGAAATCAGAGTCTGGTGGAGGTTCCTGCAACCCTGAATCTAATACGTCTGACTTCTGCTGTTTCCCAAATATTGTGGCGTTTACTCCACGCTGGGACTGCTACAACAATGCATCCACTGCTGCTGCAGGGACGTGAGTAGTCGATACTACCTACTGCGGATGCTATTGGATCCTCCTTCGCTTCGATTTTCCTGGAGATTTATTCTTAAAATGCGAATTTAAGTGCTACTCTTGTAAGTGTGTCCATCATGAGGCTTTTTTATTTCTTGTTCCAATACATTTTTAAATCGGATACACACTATGTGGTGCGCACTCCCTTTCGAGAGATTTAAAAGTTCATCTTTGAGGACATTTTGGAGAAATGCCTGGTACCACACATAGAATTATTAGAATAAATGTGCTGATAACGCCCCATACAGATGTTGCAGAGATTACTCGCGGTGAGATAGAGTTTAGCCCCCTTTTCACGCGTGGTTGAAGATAATGGCTGCTTCTTGACGGCGGCACATTGGGTATATCCCTTAGCAATAGCATCAGCTACATCTGTAGCTCTTACCCCCAGCCGTTAAATCACAAGCTGATACAGACTGGAAAATGCCGTCTATTCATTGATGCTAGATGACGCATGGTAACCATATTAAAGCAACAAGGATAATTGGCTCCTGGCTTAGATATATAGCCTCACTGTCACTATAAAACATTACATTTTCAGGAACAAAAATCATTGGATAGCAACAGAATCCATTCAAATTCTTTCCCCTCTATGTGGTACTTATAGAAACTTATGGTATCGCCTGCTGGCACTTATTTACATCTGTTAAAACATTTGAGGTTAAAACCTGTGCCCTATAATTTAATCTATGAAGAACCCTAATGAAGGTCACTTAAAAGTTATCGCAACCTCAACAAACTACAACTCTGAACTGCTGATTGTATAAGAAAACAAATATAAAGGAACAAGTGCACGACTCGTAGTGTAGTATAAAATATATATAATGTGCAGAATTACAAAGGGTGAGTATTGCACGTACAGAAATACAGTTCTTTTAAGCATATCACGCAACAAACGGCTGGGTTAACACAGACGATCCACACCCAACACGAGAGAACAGCGTCGTCAGCTGATGTATCCGATGGTCACGGAACCTCTTGGGAACAGCTTCCTATCACGGGAAGTGTACAGTTGGTGACCTCGACAGGTAAAAAGTTCTTCCTTTGCAGGAACCGCAGTCGTAGGATCTATCCAGAGTATCAGGAACACCGGAGCACTCCCAATGTAGTGGTTGTTAGTCTCCGGCGGGAAAAGAGCTGTCCTGTATTGCAGTGAGCGGCGACTGGTGATGTCACCGCTGCATCGCATACGCAACAAGACGGCGGAAAGTCAAACACAGCCCCGATTTTCACCGCAGGGGAGTTGTTATAAAGCTGTAATGCTGATATAAAGCCAGGGACTTTCCAGTTCTAGTCCACATAAATATCCAACGCGTTTCGTAGAAATGTATCTACTTCATCAGGGAGATTTTTTTAATACATATCTACGAAACGCGTTGGATGTTTATGTGGACTGTTCCCAAGAGGTTCCGTGACCATCGGATACATCAGCTGACGGTGCTGTTCTCTCGTGGTGGATGTGGATCAACTGTGGTAACCCAGCCGTTTGTTGTGTGATATGCTTAAAAGAACTGAATTTCTGTACGTGCAATACTCACCCTTTGTAATTCTACACATTATATATTTTTTATACTACACTATGAGTTGTGCACTTGTTCCTTTATTTAAAAAAATCCTAGTTCTATGAGATGAAGAGCCATCTTCCCTGGATAGCAGCAGACAATCACTTCTCTACACCTTATTTAAGGTTATATTCACTTTTTGTATCACAATTTGCTGAAGTATTATTTCACGTCGACTGAATATTTTCACTTTTTTCTTCACTCCAATTTATCACTACTCGTATATCTGATATTCAAATCAATTGGTGAGCTGCATTGTTTTCTTCACTCTATTTGATTGTATAAGGAACTATGAGAATTCAGCCGTTTTTCTTCTAATGATTTGTAACAACCTTGAAACTGTGTGATACCTCTGTGGCATTTTTAAACTCACAGCAAAATACGGCATCCTCAGTATAGAAAAGAACAGCAATAAATTGATAGAACAGTATATATTTTTTTTGCAGAGGTAATTAAAAATACTACCAAGACATTGCAGAGATAAAAGTACTTTCAGAATGAAACAGTTAATGTCCTACAAGTTAATATACGCATGAGAAAATAAGTGAAAGGTTCCTTCTCCTGAAAAGCACAGTGAGGTAGAAAGTGTGTGAGGGAGAGTGTCTGAGTGAGGGAGAGTGAGTGAGGGAGTGTCAGTGAGGGAGCGTGTGTGTGAGTGAGGGGGGAGTGTGTGACGGAGAGTGAGTGAGGGGGAGAGCGAGTGAGTGAGTGTCAGTGAGGGAGAGTGAGTGTGTGTGAGGGAGAGTGAGTGAGGGAGTGTCAGTGAGGGAGCGTGTGTGTGAGTGAGGGGGGAGTGTGTGAGGGAGAGTGATGTGAGGGGGAGAGCGAGTGAGTGAGGGAGCGTGTGTGTGAGTGAGGGAGAAAGAGAAAAATGTATTTTCTACAGCAAACGTCCAAGTCACGTGACTGCAAAACACATCTCCTAGATTGTGAGCTCCGTGGCGCAGAGATCTCCTGACATATTGTGTTGTTGTGTAACTGCGCTGCGGTCACTGAACACACACAATGTGCCGTGTGGAGCTGTGGGAATAAGCTGCGCTGGGTCCGAATTTGCAAATGATTCTCCGAGCGTTAAATGTGCATTTCAATTCCGTTTATTGCGCGGTTTTGTGCAATTCCCAAAATGTTCTCGCTTTGCCTCCGCAATTCTTTCAAATCGCTACATTCGCATAACGCTGGCGCTATGAGCAGGACGCACCCACTGCGCAAATTGTGCAAAAAAATAGATTTACCAAGGTGAAAAAAATCATTTGCTTTCAACGGGGTCCCCCTATTCTATAAATACCGGGGTGCCCCCTATTCTATAAATACCGGGGTGCCCCCTATTCTATAAATACCGGGGTGCCCCCTATTCTACAAATACCGGGGTGCCCCCTATTCTACAAATACCGGGGTGCCCCCTATTCTATAAATACCGGGGTGCCCCCTATTCTACAAATACCGGGGTGCCCCCTATTCTACAAATACCGGGGTGCCCCCTATTCTATAAATACCGGGGTGCCCCCTATTCTACAAATACCGGGGTGCCCCCTATTCTACAAATACCGGGGTGCCCCCTATTCTATAAATACCGGGGTGCCCCCTATTCTATAAATACCGGGGTGCCCCCTATTCTATAAATACCGGGGTGCCCCCTATTCTATAAATATCGGGGTGCCCCCTATTCTATTAATACCGGGGTGCCCCCTATTCTATTAATACCGGGGTCCCCCTATTCTATAAATACCGGGGTCCCCCTATTCTATAAATACCGGGGTCCCCCTATTCTATAAATACCGGGTTGGTTTTTGCACCCGTTTTGCCTTTACCTCTGTATAAAAAGAAATGAGCTAATAAAGGGGCAGGGCGGTCTCACATTTCCGATCTCTGCTTGTGCTAGCTCCTCCAGCACACCAAGGGTTAAACACAGCAAGGCCAGTAATAAGGGGGTATAAGGAGGTATATGGGGGTACTTACCCAGAACGTGGAGCCGCAGAACACGTCCATGTTCCTGCACCGGGGCAATCACAGGGTTCCTGCAGAGGGGCAATCACAGGGTTCCTGCACCGGGGCAATCACAGGGTTCCTGCACCGGGGCAGTCACAGGGTTCCTGCACCGGGGCAGTCACAGGGTTCCTGCACCGGGGCAATCACAGGGTTCCTGCAGAGGGGCAATCACAGGGTTCCTGCAC
Source organism: Ascaphus truei (assembly GCA_036426205.1). NCBI lineage: Eukaryota > Metazoa > Chordata > Amphibia > Anura > Ascaphidae > Ascaphus > Ascaphus truei. The sequence goes on from CM071588.1 coordinate 358,412, forward strand.
GGGGGTAATCACAGGGTTCCTGCACGGGGGTAATCACAGGGTTCTTGCACCGGGGCAATCACAGGGTTCCTGCAGAGGGTTAATCACAGGGTTCCTGTACCGGGGCAATCGCAGGGTTCCTGCAGAGGGGCAATCACAGGGTTCCTGCAGAAGGGCAATCACAGGGTTCCTGCACCGGGGCAATCACAGGGTACCTGCACGGGGGTAATCACAGGGTTCCTGCACCGGGGCAATCACAGGGTTCCTGCAGAGGGTTAATCACAGGGTTCCTGCACCGGGGCAATCGCAGGGTTCCTGCAGAGGGGCAATCACAGGGTTCCTGCAGAAGGGCAATCACAGGGTTCCTGCAGAGGGTTAATCGCAGGGTTCCTGCAGAGGGTTCCTGCAGAGGGTTAATCGCAGGGTTCCTGCAGAGGGTTCGCAGAGGGTCTCTGCAGAGGGTTAGGTGCCCGGTGTGTCCCTGTGTGAGCATACAGCGGCTCAGCGGGGGGAGATGGATATGTGTCTATACCGCGCCTTCCTGTCCCTGCAGGGATGAGAAATGACAACGGGAGTCCGGTAAGGGAGTGGTGTCTCCGTGTCACGCGTGAACCTCGCAAAACCTTCATCCTAAAAGCAGCTCTCAGTGACGTCTCCCTGTATGTAATAGTGTCATCATCATGTCATGTAGTGAGCGATTTCATTCTTCCTGTATCCCTCCCCTCAGCCCGTATAATGGAGCACCTGTTTTTCATGTGGACACACACACACACCAGACACACACACACACCCCACACACCCACACAACACACACCAACACACACACACACACCACACACACACACAACACACACACACCAACAAAACACCACACACAAGGCACCACACACAACACACACACACACACACACAAACTCCTCCCCTTATTATCTCAGCGTTCCCCTTTGACACACAGTTCAGTAGGATACAGTCAGTAGGATTACCAGTATGTACAGTAGTATTATATGTGGGGACACGGGGGAGGTTACTCAATTCCTTTTCCTCTCACACAATGTTGGGTTTTAGCCTCGTTTTTTACGGTTGTAAAATAAACTGCTTTAACAAAAAAAAAAACAAAAAAACCATCTGCACAACGCAGGTTATTGTGTGTAACTAACAATCTAACAACAGGTAAGTGTGTTGTAACTAAATCTAACACAACAGGTACTGTATGTACTAACATATACACTATCAAAACATTTTAGATTGTAAGCTCATCGGAGCAGGAACTCCTCTTCGAAATGTTACTTTCATGTCTGAGCATTATTACCTGGACCTGTTTTTCGTTATTATTGTTATTATATGATTGTGTGGGTATTACTGCGGTGAAGCGCTATGTACTTTAATGGCGCTATACTAAATCAAAGAACAGACATCATCCATCTACACAACAGGTAGTGTACGTAAACATGCTTACCACAAACAGATGCTTTGGCAAATAAATGTTTATAGGATACAGTAACAAATGTTGTGTAACCCTAAACGTACAGTGTTACGTATACAGTATCAGCTGCTTTTGTGTAAATAACATGTACGGTTACGTAACCTACGCGTATGTAACTAACACGTACGTATACAGTATCCGATGCTTGTGTAACTAAAAAAAAAACCCCCCCCCCCACGGTACTGTTACAGTATCAGATGCGTTGTGAAACTAACATGATAACTGTATACAGTAACAGATGCTTTGTGTAACGAACATGTTCTGTATACAGTATCAGATTCTTTGTGTAACTAACATGTACAGTATACAGTATCAGATGCTTTGTGTAACTAACATGTACTGTATACAGTAACCTACGCTTTATGTAACTAACACGTACTGTATGCAGTATCAGATTCTTTGTGTAACTAACATGTACTGTATACAGTAACAGATGCTTTGTGTAACTAACATGCACAGTATACAGTAACAGATGCTTTGTGTAACTAACACGTACAGTATACAGTAACAGACGCTTTGTGTAACTAACATGCACAGTTTACAGTAACAGATGCTTTGTGTAACTAACACGTACAGTATACAGTAACAGACGCTTTGTGTAACTAACACGTACAGTATACAGTAACAGATGCTTTGTGTAACGAACATGTTCTGTATACAGTAACAGACGCTTTGTGTAACTAACATGTTCAGTATACAGTAACAGACGCTTTGTGTAACTAATATCTACAGTATACAGTAACAGATGCTTTGTGTAACTAACATGTATAGTATACTGTACAGTAACAAATGTTGTGTAACTAACACGTACACTGTACAGTATACAGTATCAGATGCTTTGTGTAACTAACATGTACAGTATACAGTATCAGATGCTCCTTGGTAACTAACATGTACTGTACTAACAGTACAACATCTAGCAGCATGTAATAACCACGTTCACTCTGTAACCCAGTATCAGATGCGTTGTGTAACCTAACACGTACGTGTCATACAGTATCAGATATCTTGCTGTACACTAACATGTACTGTACAGTAACACAGACGCTTTGGTAACCTAACATGTACAGTATACAGTTAACAGACGCTTGTGAAATAACATGCACTGTATACAGTAACAGACGCTTTTGTAACTAACATGCACTGTATACAGTAACAGATGCTTTGTGTAAACTAACATGCCCACGGCGTATACATCAACACAGCGACGCTTGTGTAACTAACATCCACTGTTATACAGTAAAACAGATCGCTTTGTGTTAACTAACATGCACTGTTATACAGTAACAACGCTTTGTGTAACAACATGCATGTATCGACAGACAGATGCTTTGTGTAACTAACATGCACTGTATACAGTAACAGACGCTTTGTGTAACTAACATGCACTGTATACAGTAACAGATGTACCAGCGATTCTGTCATTGTTTGAAAAGCAATTAGAAATGATTCCACAGCTGTATTCACCGAACATCTGAGGTATTGTATACCTCTCTGCAGACAGATAAATACAGACACGTGTGCACATACAGCCGCACAGACCATTTTAATCAGACTATATTAATTGTGTTGCTTTAATATTTAATGTTGTTGTTCAAACAGAGCTTCCTGTTTGTACCTGAATGCGCCAGAGCAGCATGATGCAATATAAAGTGATGCTAAGCATGACTAAGCACACAATGTGTTTACTGAAAGTAGAGCTTGTTCTTGCTCTATTTTACGCCCCCTCCCTTTGCTTTTACAGAGTGGGCCAGGGGCCCCCGGAGCTGAACGGCATGCGGGGTCCCTTCCCCGAGATAGACACCGGTGAATCTACCGGTGTCTGTGCCGAGTCCCGAGGAAACAAGATGGCAGATTAAATCTCCCACATCACGTGGGCAATAGTGAGCCGCACTGGCATTGTGTCCTGCTATTGGACGCACGACACAGGGGATGTAAAACAGGCGGTACCGGCGGTACCGGTGTATGTCAAAAACTGGTGGGGGAAGGGGGGGCCTGAAGCTGAAAATAACCCATGTTAGCTCCAGGGACCCCCTAGGTTCCATACTGCTACAGATTAGCAATATGTGTTATTGTCACATGACTAATTACGATAATATTACACCGAACAGTGATAGTAATACTAGTGATGAGAAAATACACACATTCTGTTTATTTATATTGTATCAATCAGGCATCAAACATACATCAAAAATCATTTTCAAACAAGAAATGATGCGTCATACTGTATACATTAAATGTTCTCACATGCGACGCACGGGTCTGAGAATTTGTACTACTTTTTAACGCTGCCATTTTAGACGCAACACAAATGAGAAAAATAATTGGTGTATAACATTTTTCAGTGCGCGTTAGTTACACAGCATCAAGGCGCTGGGAGAACAGGTCAGCACAGGGCCGGTTTGACCATGAGGCAGAATTTGTGGGTGGCAGCAGTCGCCTTTTTTGCCTAAGGCTGCGTCCAGGGTCAGCCGCATTTAGCGTGACCCAAGCTGAGGCGCGGTACGCTCGCAACTGAGCCCTGGCAGACGCAATGAGAGCGGCTTTAGCAGGGGCTCGCTTAGCTCAGCAAGCGTGCGGAAGCATAGGTCTTATACAAATTTTAAATTCAAGCGCCGGAGGACGAACCAGCTCCGTGACGTCATAGCCCCCCCCCCCCCGACACGCCCCCGCACGGCGCGCGGACCAAGGCCAGGGAAAGCACCCGCTTTCCCTCAGCCTGTGCGCGCCTCAGCACGGGCTGCAGTCCTACTGACGCAGCCTAATGCAGTTTCCTAACCTGCAGGGGCTTTCCCAGAGCCTAATGCAGCCAATCAGGAGCAGCTTTCAGACGGGTAGAGTGTCGGGGGGGGGGGGGGGGGGGAGAGATGTCAGTGGGGGAGAGAGAGTGTGTGGGGGGGGAGCTAGAGTGTGTTATTTGGGGGAGAGAGTGTTCGTGGGGGGTGGGGGATAGAGTGTCAGTGGGGGGAAGAGTGTTAGTGGGGGGGGGAAAGAGTGTCACTGGGGGGTAGAGAGTGTCAGTGCAGGGAGAGAGAATGCCAGTTTGGGGGGAGAGGGTGTCAGGGAGAGTGTGTGTCAGGGAGAGTGGGGAGGGGGAGTTTGTGTCAGGGAGAGTGGGGGAGAGTTTGTGTCGGAGAGTGGGGGGGGGGAGTGTGTGTCAGGGAGAGGGGGGGAGTGTGTGTCAGGGAGAGTGGGGGGGGAGAGGGGGAGTGTTTCAGGGAGGGGGGGGGGGGGGAGTGTGTGTCAGGGAGAGTGGGGGGGAGTGTGGGTCAGGGAGAATGGGGAGTGTGTGTCAGGGAGGGTGGGGAGGAGTGTGTCACAGAGAGTGGGAGGAGTGTGTCAGGGATAGTGGGGGAGAGTGTGTGTGTCAGGGAGAGTGGGGGGAGTGTGGGTCAGGGAGAATGGGGAGTGTGTGTCAGGCGAGCAGGGGGAGCAGTGTGTCCGCGGAGGTGGGGAGGAGTGTGTCACGGAGAGTGGGGGGGAGGCGGGGAGGGTAAAGGAGAGTGGGGGGGGGAGTGTGTCAGGAAGAGTTCGGCTCGGGGGGGAGTGTGTAAAGGAGAATGGGGGAGAGTATGTGTCAGGGAGAGTGTTAGGGAGAGTGGGGGGTGGGGGGAGTGTGTGTCAGGGAGAGTTGGAATGTGTGTCAGGGAGAGTGTGTAAGGGAGAGTGGCGGGGAGTGTGTGTTAGGGAGAGTGGGGGGTGGGGGGAGTGTGTGTCAGGGAAGTGGGGGGGAGTGTGTATGAATGTTAGAAAAAGTCCATTAGGTACAGTAGGCTATAATATTTCAATTTTTCAGTTAGGAAGAAAAATCAGCGTTAATTGGTTGGGGGGAGGGGGGAGGAAGTTAAGTGAAGGTTCGGATAGGGTGCCGAATACCCTTACACCGGCTCCGGGTCAGCATCTATAATATATAAAAATAGCTCATGCACCATTAACCCGTTCACTGCCAATGTCTTGATTACCTTTCTGGCAGTAGAGAGGTTAAGATGAGTGATTACAAAACTCCCCGATCTACTACGGCGAGTTAGTGGCGGTTTCCTGCAAGCCAATAACATTTTTATTTGTTTGGTATAAACTTTCAATTTCTATTTGTTTCTGATTGGAGTTCTGTAAATTCTCTGTTCTTTCCTCGCTGAACGGGAAGCGAATGAGAACCAGCTTGTTCCTTCCTGCGTGTTTCTGTTCTCTTAAAGGAGCAGTGCAAAGCATTGCTCACCTCTCACAGCGACAGCTGTAATGTGGTAATATATTTATGCAGCCATCGTTATCTAAACAAAATAACAAAAGGGAAAGAAAGCATATTGAATAGTATCACTTGCTTTTTCTTTTGGTTACCATATTAACTAGAGGTAAGGAAAAATAGGGTGCTCACCCCAGACAACTTCATCCAAATACGGCTGTTCTAACAGTATAACACGTTCCATGAAGACACCAGTGGGAGTGGGTATAATCAATAGACCTGTGAGTCACTTGTAATATACACATAACAGTACTCAACTATTGCAGTCTTAATGTCTCTTAACCCACTCACGTCATCTCCAGGAGTAGTCACTGGCGTGCCAGCCATGCAGGGAAATCCAGAAGCAGCAAGAAAAGAACAAATGGCGCACAGCCAGGGAGCCAGGGGGAGTAAAATAAATACCTTTAATTCAGTGCACAGCTGATAACATCATCACCCCCTTGGGGACAAAAAACCCACCTCCTACGCGTTTCGGACCGGTAGGCCCTTTATCAAGGAGTATGGCATATGGAGCGATCAGTTACCTTATATACCTGGGCTAACATTAAACTAATTGGACAAATCTGTGCACTATCGCATGAAAATCCCCATCGCGCATGCGCGTGACGTCACGCGGGGCGCCGACACACAGGCCCCAAGGCTTCTGGGTACGGACCGCCTCCCCCCCCCCCGTTCCAGCCAGCGCACGCCCACACGAGGTTTTTAAATCCGTGATATCCTTAGTATCCACATCTACCACCCGTTCAAACACTTTTAATGCTCTTTTCTTTCTAATAGAGTCATCAAAGCAATTTAATGCATACATAGTTGATTCATCTTGTGTCACCTCATTCTCCTCCATATCCGCCATAATGATTATAGGATGGCTATGCAAATTATTCCAAAAAACAGGGAAACTGGAGAAAGTCCATGCACTGACCAATGGTAAAAACAATCTTAAAGGTAATCCTTAAGTGGTTATCCAACCAGTATGATAACGATCAAAAAACCTCTCACACCTGCTCCTATTTAATTTTGATTGTAGATAACGAAGTAAGCTGTAGTGAGCCAAACCCCATGCAATAGGGAACTTAGAGGTAAGGAAAAATAGGGTGCTCAACCCCAGACAACTTCATCCAAATACGGCTGTTCTAACAGTATAACACGTTCCATGAAGACACCAATGGGAGTGGGTATAATCAATAGACCTGTCCTATGTTGGTGTTGATCCAACAATAAGGTTTTGCTTTTATTATGATGTGAAATGTCTTTGTTTTGGTGGGAGCTGGAGCGATGAGGTACTATGGTACCTTTGAGAGTATTGCAATCTTGCTCTTTATTTAGGTAATATCCTTGTTATTCTCGATTATTGTAGGTGCATTGCTGATCATTGCGCTCTCTTGTTGATGTTTACTGGGGTCAATTTGGTTGGTGGGCGCATCGTCTGCTCATCATCTCATTGGTGGAGTAGCGGTGCGCTTCATCCTATCAGAGGCCCGTAGTGACGTCAGACGGGGCGGGTTTAGTGGCAGAGACGAGGATTAGCACTCCTGCTTGTATGCCTCGTGTGGGCGTGCGCTGGCTGGAACGGGGGGGCGGTCCGTACCCAGAAGCCTTGGGGCCTGTGTGTCGGCGCCACGTGTGACGTCACGCGCATGCGTGATGGAGATTTTCATGCGATGGTGCACAGATTTGGCCAATTAGTTTAATGTTAGCACAGGTATATAAGGTAACTGATCGCTCCATATTCCATACTCCTTGATAAAGGGCCTACCAGTCCGAAACGCGTAAGAGGTGTGTTTTTTGTCCCCAAGGGGGTGAAGATGTTATCAGCTATGCACTGAATTAAAGGTATTTATTTTACTCTCCCTGGCTCCCTGGCTGTGCGCCATTTGTTCTTTTCTTGCTACCATATTAACTACACTAATACAATAGTAATGCTTTGACATCATTTTGAGGCAAGTTGTGGGATCTTTCCCATGGACACGTTATGGTTGAGACACACCAGAAGATACTAACTTAACTATTTTATAACTAATATTTTCTGGTTCATAATCTTCACAGGGCAAAAAGATTATAAAGATAACAAAGACCATCGAGACCAGTGGTTCCCAACTCCAGTCTACTTAGATTTTGCAAAGGCTTCTGATACGGTTCCACACAAGAGGTTAGTGTTTAAAATAAATCAAATTGGACTCTGCCAAATATTTGCACCTGGATTGAAAACTGGTTGAAGATTATGCAACAGAGGGTTGTAATAAATGGAACTTATTCAGGTTGGGCTAAAGTTTTGTGGAGTAACTCAGGGATCGGTACTGGGACCCCTGCTTTTTAACTTGTTTTTTAATGACCTTGAGGTTGGCATCGAGAGCAAAGTCTCCATCTTTGCTGATAACACTAAATTGTGTAAGGTAGTAGGGTCAGAGCAGAAAAGCAGCCTCCTAGCCGCCTTAGGCGGGGGCCGCCATGACCTGGGGGCAAGGCTCTCCCTAACATTCCGGTGCTCCCTGGCCGCTCTCCTTCCTGCCGGCGCGAGCAGGAAATGATGCAACCAATCGGCGGGATGGGAAGGAGCTGGGGGAGGAGCTCGTGGGGATTTAAAGCAGAGCTGGAAGGGAGCGCGACCATTCCGCTGCCTGTCAGAAAATGTTCCCACCAACCCGTACCTTGTTGATGAGGAGTGTTAGCACTTAACCAGTGTTTGGACACTCGTTTCTGGTTGACGAGTAGGGTTAACAGTTACCATTGTTTGCTACTTGTATATTGCCTATGAATATTGTTAACATGTCATTGTTCTGTTACAGTGTGAAGTCGATATACCTTTGCAAAGGAAAATTAAAAGTACTGAAGTCCCTCAAGGAGGGGTCAATTTGACCATGTTGCTTCTGTCACGGCAGCAGTTGAGGGGTAAGTGCTTGTCCTTTGCCAGACGGGGATCACGGCTGGTAAAGCCTGATGGAAGTGGCGAGTGGGCGGTGTCATCAAAACGTGACTTATGGGAGCTCACTCATAACAACGGCCGGGTCACAAGGGCCGGCTAGAGGGTTATGGGTTCAGCGGTTCAAGGACCGTCTGACATTTTACCTGTTAAGCGAGCACTCTGGCAGGGACTGGCATTTACTCAATTATTTAATGTTAAATAAAAAAGCTGCAGCCTTTTATATCTCCAGATCCGGTTTCTTTCGTTATTTGTGTGTGTCTACGTGGGTACTGGGTAACTAGGAGAGGTTATGTAATTTCTCTCCAGAAGGACTTGGATAGACTAGAAACTTGGGAAGGTAAATGGTAGATGAGGTTTGATGCAGATAAATGTAAGGTTATGCATTTGGGATACAAGAATAAACAGGTAATTTACAAATTAAATGGGGATACATTAGGAGAATCTTTGATGGAGAAGGATTTAGGAGTGCTTGTAGACAGCAAGCTTAGCAATAGTGCCCAATGTCATGCAGTAGTTGAAAAGGCAAACAAGATCTTATCTTGCATCAAACGGGCAATGGATGGATGGGAAGTAAACATAACTATGCCCCTTTATAAAGCATTAGTAAGACCACACCTTGAATATGGAGTACAGTTTTGGGAACGACTCCTTAGAAAATACATTATGGAGCTAGAAAAATTGCAGAGAAGAGCCACCAAATTAATAAAGGGGATGGATAATCTGATTTTTGTGGAGAGGCTAGCTAAATTATATTTGTTTAGATTAGTAAGAGGGGATATGATAACTATATACAAATATATTCGTGGACAATACAAGGAACTTTCAAAAGAACTATTCATCCCAAGGGCAGTACAAAGGACTCGGGGTCATCCCTTAAGTTCGGAGGATAGGAAATTTCACCAGCAACATAGGAAAGGGTTCTTTACAATAAGGGCAGTTAAAATGTGGAATTCATTACCCATGAAGACTGATGGCAGATACAATAGATATGTTAAAAAAAGGTAGGACATATTTTTAGAAAGGAAGGGTATACAGGGATATACCAAATTAGTAAACATGAGAAGGATGTTGATCCAGGGAGTAATCTGATTGCCAATATTTGGAGTCAGGAAAGAATTTATTTTTCCTCTTATTAGATATCATTGGGTGATGTGTCACTGGGGTTTTCTGTTTGCCTTTCCCTGGATCAATATACTGTAAGTATAGATATAGGATAAAGCATGGGTGCGCAAACTGGAGGGCGCGCCCCCCAAGGGGGGGTGCAGGATTTTCTTGGGGGGGCGCGGCTGTTGCAGAGACCCCGCACTCTTCCCCAAGGCATTTAAATGAAATTCCGGGGGATTGCGTGAGGACTCTGCAACTGAACTTACTGAGGTTCAGCCGGCGTCAGAAGATGCGTTGACATGGCAACGCGGCATCAAGTGATGCCGCGGGGTCATGTGACGTGATATCATGTGACCCGCGGCGTCATTTGATGCCCGTCACCATGGCAATGCGTCACGTGATGTCACGTGACCCCGCTGATGCGGAGAGGGAGGTAGGGGGGGCGCGAACACCAGGGGAGTGGATATAGGGGCGCAGCAACAGAAGTTTGCGCACCCCTGGGATAAAGTATCTGTCGTCTAAATTAGGTTGAACTTGATGGACGTCTGTCTTTTTTCAAACTACTATGTAACTATTTAATTATGTAACAATGTAAATATCTCGGGGATCGGCGAGTCCCTGGAGATTATAATAGCGCAAATCAGCTCCGGGGATCCCCCGGTTTGAATAAAAAAAATCAATACTGACTTTAGGTGGGGTTGCTGCTTTAAAGTGCTGAATGTAACTTGAATACAGGCATACCCCGCATTAACGTACGCAATGGGACCGGAGCATGTATGTAAAGCGAAAATGTACTTAAAGTGAAGCACTCCCTTTTTCCCACTTATCGATGCATGTACTGTACTGCAATCATCATATACGTGCATAACTGATGTAAATAATGCATTTGTAACAGGCTCTATAGTCTCCCCGCTTGCGCACAGCTTCGGTACAGGTAGGGAGCCGGTATTGCTGTTCAGGACGTGCTGACAGGCGCATGCGTGAGCTGCCGTTTGCCTATTGGGCGATATGTCCTTACTCGCGAGTGTACTTAAAGTGAGTGTCCTTAAAGCGGGGTATGCCTGTATAGTGGGGAAATGTGGAGGTGAAATGATTCTGTTTACATGATGCAATATTGTGAGTACAGTAAACCCTGCGGCTGGCATCGGTCAGCAGTTACTTTAACATGTGAAACAATAAACATGACTGCCTTATGTCAACTTCTGCCACTGTATCTGAGTCACTGGGTTATTACCAAGGTCTCCTGGCCTCAAAACTAGTGCGAGAACTGCCTCAGCTTTATCACAGGAAAATACTGATTTATGTACTATCAACTGGATAACCCTTATCCATAAGAAATCTGCAGCTTTGCTCGGTTTTGCAGCTAGGAAACTGTAATAGTGTTTTATCTAAATGACTAGTAAGAAAGTTGTTATCTTTGCTTCCTCACACACCCATTCTTATCAGCGTGTATGTTTGCACAGTACTACAGATCATGTTATTTCATTATATGTTCCACGCTTTTTAAAGGGATAGCCCCACATAGCCCACGAAAATAAACATTTCACTTGGCTAATAACAAATATATTTATACTTAAATGGCCGTGCTCTGTTTTGGTTTATTTATTAAAAAAACCCCAATAATGTTCTTTTAAATGGCGGGCTCAGAATTGCCAACGTTGACATTTTTTTAATGGTGGGTGCCTGAGTGAGGGAGCGTGCGGTTTGGGGCCCTTGGAGGCAGTGGGCGGTTGGAGCCTTAGAAGGCAGTGCAAGGTTGGGAGCCTGAATGTGTGACTGGGTGGTTTGGGACCATGGAGGCAGTGGACGGCTGGAGCCTTAGATGGGTGTGCGTAGCTGTGGGCCTGAGTGAGGGAGTGGGCCAGAGCTGGGGGTGCTAGGGAATGAAGTGGGTGCCTGGAGGGAGTGGGAGGTTGGGGGCCTGAGGAAGCAGGACACTTAGGGAGGGGAGCTGCATTTATTATGGGGAGGCACCACTCGCCTATAGGCTTGGGGAGGGGGGGAAGATATAAAAAAGTTTGCCATGAGATCCAGTGTGGAATGGAACTAGTGCAATATTCCTATGCAATATTCCTAGATTTTGCAAAGGTTTTTGATACTGTTGATCATGTTATCTTGCTAAACAAACTCCAGTGCTATGGAATAGGGAAGCATTGTCAAGAGAGAGGGGATTTGGCCCGGGATTAAAGGGGTTACACCCCATTTGGCCACCCTCTACTCTCACCTGGGAAGCAAGGGGTTAACTGGACTGGAGTCCAGTAATGTGTTTTTGCCTTGCTTCAGCCATCCAACTGTTTATTCCCCTGTATAAATGTATTGTTTCTGGGCCTGTCTGCACCACACACACACTGGGGCTTAAGGGGTTAATGAACTGCAGTTTAGGAAAATACATTTGGATGCGTGGTGTCTTTTCAGAAATATCTGGGCTTCAAAAGACTTGATTGAAGTTGGGTGTGAAAAGTAGAGGGGGTTTGGTGTATGTAAACCCATATGGCTGGTAGAGACAGCTAGGCCCAGGCTGGGGCATTGGGTGTGAAATATAGCACAGGTGACAAATGTCCACTACACATAGCCCTGCTTCAAAGAATTTCTTGATGGGGGCCAGGGGTGCGGTTACGCAAGGAGATCTCAGAATGAGTGACCTTATTAAATATAAGAATATTATGAGATATCCTCGGCTGAACATGCTAAGAGTTACATATGTGTAACCGGGGGACCGAGCCGCAAATAATGATTACAGACACCTGATGTTTAGCCAGTCCTAAGAGACAGATATTAATATCTCTCTTAATTTTAGTATTACACAGTAATATTTAGTCTCATTGGGAGCGTCATGTGTGCCGGAATGTATTAATATGTCTCGCGTTCCAGTAAGTATTACTGAACTGAAGTTATGAAGTTATTTAGATAGGAAAAACAGTTTTTAAACGTCCTTGGGTGGGAGGAGTTTTACTCTGGGGAAAACTGTCAACCTCACCACTGATTTATGAGAGGGGCTGGGTTTAGGTTTTGTTCAATGGGAAATAATTGTATAAGAACCAGGCTCAGCCTATGGCTATTGTCCTTCATGTCTTTCATGTCTTGGTGATTTTGAAGATTGCTGTATGAACTGCCAGTCCAGAATTATGACTGTTTCATCATTTCCATCTTAAGTGAGTGTCCATATTTGGTCTGTTATTTGTATATCTCGTGTGTTCACCTTTTTTAAGGAATAAATTATATTTTATCATATCTAAGTCTCGTCCAGTTCAACCCAGTTATATATTTTTTGTGTATTATTAATAGCCTGTTTCAAAGCTACCGTCACAAGCATGCTTTGAACTGGTTTCATTCCAACCTATCAGGTAGATCCCAACATGTGTCTATCTCGTGCACTAACTCCAATCCCTTGGATATCACCTGCGGTCTCCCACAAGGCTCTGTTCTGGGGCCCCTACTCTTCTCAGTGTTCATCAATGATCTTCCTACAGCTTGTAAGGGAGCCTCAATACATATGTATGCAGATGACACAATCATATGCATACAGCCATAGCCTCTCCGACCTTGAACACATACTTCAATCTGACTTTGTGAGACTTGAAAATTGGATTTCCCAAAACAAACTGTTTCTAAACACTGACAAGACTGTAACAATGGTATTTGGGACCAAGGCTACATTTCTAAAGTTTCCAATGAAGGCGCTACAGATCAGAACAAACTCTAATACCATCCAAGCCCCTGTTACTAGTGTCAAATATTTGGGCATATACAGTAGTTTGACTCCCATTTAACATTTGGGTTGCACATTGATACCCTGATTGCCAAAACGTATGCCAAACTAGGTGTACTATTTAGGAACAAATCCTCCCTAAGTCTGCTGGTCAAAAAGCGCATTACACAGCAGATGCTAATGCCAATTATAGACTATGGGGACATAGTAAATGATGTGGCACTCCAAACTCACCTTGGCAAACATGATACCCTCTACAACTCAATATGCCGCTTTGTCCTCCAATGCAATTACAACACACATCACTGCGTAATACTCAAACAACTAGATTGGTCATCACTTGAGTCTAGGCGCAAAGTTCATCTTTCCAGTCTTGCCTTTAAATACATTCTGGGCAAGCTACCCACCTATCTGAACACACTCCTCACCCCTACCACATGCAGCGCTTATCATCTGAGATCTGACTCCAAAAGACTGTTTAATGGCCCAAGGTTGTACAAAGTATCCAGCCGCTCCTCCTTCTCTTATCGTGCACCCCACAACTGGAACAGGCTACCGGAGACTCTCACTGCCGCCACCAGTCTAAGTTCTTTCAAAACTAAAGCTGTCGCACATTTTTATTCTGTCTGTAACTGTTATATACACCTATAATATATATTATCTTTATCTTTAACTGTGCATGCAATGTCTTGTATATAATGTACTGTATAACCCCTTTCACTTATTGTAGCTATGTATTTGTAACCATGTATTTGCCATTATAACTCTGTGCTCAGGACATACTTGAAAATGAGAGGTAATGTATTACAAAAACATTTGATAAATAAATAAATATGGGCCTGGGATGTGTGGGAGCTGATAGGGACCTGGGGGGGGGGGGGGGGGGTGGGGGGGGGGGAGAATGACATACAGGTTGGGGGGGGATAAAACATTGCAAGTACTATATGTGTAGGGGCTCAGGAAATGTTTCATAACACTGAGAACTGGATTTGTATTATTGGAAGCATGGTGACCAGGTGGTTTAAGCTCCCCACCAGCTAACTCCCAGGCTTTCTGCTAATGGTCATGTGTAAAGATATTTAAGAGAGAGGGAATCAGATTCAGATACTTGGGATATCCCAGCAAGGGGTCTAAGAGAACCGCTAAGACTTATGCACCTTAGGCAAATTGTACAAAATTGGAACAACTGGATAAGTTTGTAGCAGAAAGTCCCTTATTTCTTCTGTAATCCAGCCATTAGATAGAATCAGCTCAATAATTGGATCAACATCCATCTTTATATTGTTGCGTGGAGTCACCAGGGATAGTTTTGTAACAGGTGGAAATGCCAAGTTGTCCCAAAACCTCCTGTCGGTGTATGTTATAATCCATGACAACGATGCCATCCCTTTTATCCGCAGCACGTATGATGTCTTTATTGTCAAGCTATTTTACTGTAGATGAAAATCCCATTGAAGACAAAATCTGTCTGAAAATGCCACTTTGAGAAATATATATTTATATATATGTAGCACATGTTACCCCACCCTAAATGAGACAATTCGACTACCTGGTGTTGCTGGTGCAGTGCATACCTGTTTGGCGTGAACAGGAGGCTCTGAGTGCTCCACCATGGTGTTGGGAGACACCAGGACAGGTTTTCAGGTTGATTCATCTCTGGTGAACAGCGCCTCTAGCCAGCGAGGATCCTGAGGTGACCAGGATGGTCCATGCTGACACTTCTTTGTGACCCACCCAGTGATCCACACATATGGATGGTTCCATGGTTCTTTATTGCAATCACATCAGAAATCCCTGACAGGAAACCTCCAAGGCTTTTAGACCCATGTAGACCTCTTCTTGATCCCCTCCTGTATCCCCTCCTGGAATACAGGGTAGATGTTTCCCACTCCACAGGGGGAGGGAAGAAACACTGACTTCAGGGAAAGTTTCAGTATATACCCAGGGGATGGATGGGCTTGTAACCCTGCCTCATAACAGGGCAGGTATGATACTGATAGACTTCACATTAGCTGCATGTGACCCAACCAGTATCCTCCCCAGAATGACACTCTCTGGTAGTTGTTAGGCTTGCCCCTGGATACAGTAACTATGCATCCAGGCTGCAATAACAAGCTAGGTCTTCATGAGAGAATCTAACCCTTCACAGTGCCTGTACCTACCAGGACATACTGTGAGGGCCCAAAAGAAGAATAGTGTCTGGAGGCTATGCTTTATATAATATATATAATACAACCCTAAATACTTATTTATGGTACGGTCCACTTTAATTCGAATTAACAGCTCTCTTTGGATATTATAGGGGGGTTGAGATTAGGGGTCATGCTATTGCAGAAGCTACTTCATTCAGTCTCTCCCTCGCCTTTTGCCCCTAGTATAAAGGTGGTTGCCAAATCTAGTTTTTCCTTTTCTATAACGGTACGTCTGTGTTTTATTTACCATAATGGCATTCTGCTTTGTCCATTCTTACTTTTTTATTTTTCCTTTTCTTCTTTTTGTACAAGTTTATTTTGCTGTGCTTATGACCTGGCAGCTTTGTCTGCTTATTGATAATGGTTTGCATGGACACGCCCACCATTATGCTTTCAGAATTACTCTTTAACTTTCTGGCTGATAATAGTGTTTAACCTGTATTGCTAGTACAGTAGTTACTGTTATCATGGATCTTAATTATTGCATTGTACTTTATTTTAGGGTGAGGCTTGTGCAAGTTGGCAGGACAGCAAAATGTTGAAAGGATCAGTGGCGATGCCTACACTACACTCATGCGCATTTTGCTGAATGGCAGTGTATTGTCATCTATTGGGGAGGAGGAGTGGCTCAGTGAGTAAAGACACTGACTGGCACTGAGTTTGCTGCAGCGGAGCCTGGTTCAATTCCTGGTTCAATTCCTGGTTCAATTCCTGGTTCAATTCCTGGTTCAATTCCTGGTGTCGGCTCCTTGTGACCTTGAGCAAGTCACTTTATCTCCCTGTGCCTCAGGCACCAAAAACATAGATTGTAAGCTCCATGGGGCAGGGACCTGTGCCTGCAAAATGTCTCTGTAAAGCGCTGCGTACAATTAGCAGCGCTATACAAGAACATACTATTATTATTATTGGAGACCTCTATCCCCCTTTTCCAGTCAAATCCCAGTGTTAATTTTTCTAGCAACATTATGTCCCTGTGTCCTGGCACCACCATTAAATCGTAAATTCTTCATGTCAGAGACTTATTGGGGCTTATTGTCAGGATCGGGCTTAGGCCCTGCCCCTGTGACGCATCTCGCAATGTCCCGAGTGACGCGCGTCAGCCGCAATCAGCACGCAGGCACCGCGCTGCCAGGAAGGAAAACACTGCAGGAACCATCTCCAGGCTTCGCCTCCGTGACAACACGGGCAACCTACGGCGCATGCTAGCTATGCGCAGATGACGCGTGGACACAAGCAAACAAGGGGTTAATTCTCTCAATTATTCCTCAGCTTCTATGCACTCCGTCCCTGCCTATCAGTGGACAGCCTATGTCTGATTGCTCATTACCCTGCAGCTGTGGGCTGTCCTACATTCGTTACCTTGCACCTGTGTGCTGCCTTTCCATTGGCTGCCTGCCCTTTAAATACTCAGCCAGCCCTCCTACAAACTGTCTGGGCATAAACTCTGTTCTTGTGACTTGTGTGCTTACCTCTAGCATCTTGTTGTCCTGCCTTTGCCTTGTCTTGCTTCCTGTATTTTGACCTGAGATTGCACCCGGACTCCTGCCTTCTCTGACCCCTGGACCACGGCTACGGACACAACTATGCTACATTCTATACCCCTGGACCATGGCACAGCACAATGACAATCCGATCTCTCCACTCCTAGACCACGGCAAGTACCTGGACCAATCTGACTTCTCCTACCCTGACCCAGCAACACGACTTCTACTCTAGCACTCCGGACGTGGCTGCTCGGTTGGAGGTCAGTGGTTACCAACACCCCCACCTCAGCCTCGCAGTCCCGCCTTGTTTATGGTGAGCACTCGTTACACTTATTCAGTAAGCTATGATAGCGCTGATCTGCATCTTAGTCTGCGGTCCCAGTGTGCACTGTAGCACTCGCGCCCGGCGGGGGGCGGCGCGTGCACACGCGATCTGAGGTCTTTGGAGAGAGGCAGAGATTGCGACGGGAGTGGGCGTGGTGGGGTTTTTGCGGGGGCGTGGCCATGACCTCACGCGGCTGGTTTGCCCTCGTTGGCTGAACCGACGGTGGGGGTGTGGCCGCGCCTCCGTCGCAAGTTGTAAATAAAAAAATTTGTATTTCCAAAAACCTGTAGTACAGCGCGGCTGCTAAATGCGTGCCGAGGTAGGTACTGGGCCCGGTCTGATTAGGGGGCGGTGCTGGTACGTACAGCGCACACCGAGCTGTGCACTGTAGAACGCACTGGGACCACAACCTTACTGTCTGAAGAATTGTATGTAATCACTGTAAGAAAAGCTCTTCAGCCCTGATGAAGCGTTTGATGTAAAAGCAAAAAGGCCATCGGCTTTTCTACCAGATCCCTGGTCTAACTCCTAATATGTGATGTAATTTGCACTATTTTGGGTATTTATGTGACACATGGCGGTTTCTATACATTTTTATTTGTCTATGCAAACTTTTGTATAATGTAACATTTTTAAAACTTTGGATGAATAAAATGAGATTTTTTTTTAATAACTAGTGCACCCGCCCTCTTTTTTCTTGGTAAAATATACAGTTAAAACGTGGAATTCATTACCCATGGAGACTGTGATGGCAGATACAATAGATATCTTTGAAAAAAGGATAGACATCTTTTTAGAAAGGAAAGGTATACACTACAGGGATATACCAAATAAGTAAACATGGGAAAAATGTTGATTCAGGGAGTAATCTGATTGCCAATACTGGAGTTAGGAAGGAATTTATTTTTTCATTGGATAATGTGTCACTGGGGTTTTCATTTGCCTTCCTTTGGATCAAAATACTGTTAATACAAATATAGGATAAGTACCTGTCATTGAAATCTAACATAGGTTGAACTTGATGGACATAAAATACGGTATGTTTTTTTCCAACTTCATCTACTATGTCAGGGGAGCGCAATCTTTTTCCCCTGCACCCCCGTGCTGGCTTTCCACCTCTCCTCGCACCCCCCTCTTACCTTCATTATGATGTCACGTTGCCAGGGCGATGCATCACCAGGAGCGTCTGACTCCATGTAAGTAAGTGTGACGATGGAGAGGATTTGGCCCGGGATTAAAGGGGTTACACCCCAATTTGCCACCCTCTAACCTCACCAGGGAGACAAGGGGTTAACTGGGCTGAAGCCCAGACGTGTGATTTAACCCTTGTCATAACCTGTAAATGTATTTTCCCCTGTTCCCCTGTTCCATTGTAATGTCTGGTTTAATCAGTGTCTGCATCACACACACTCGAATCCATCCGGGAGCACAAGGGTTAATAGTCCTTTAATGATTATAGCTCTTTGTGTAATTTTCCCGCCTTTTCAGGCACCATTTTGCAGGTCCCCATTGGCCGCCATTAGGGCTCAATGCATTCTAATGGCGAATCTTGTTGTTTCAGTCCTGTTTCCTGTAAAGACCAGCAGGTGGCGTCCGAGAGGGAGAGCGGCGGTTTCCCATTGAAAGTCAATGGGCCCATTGACTTCAATGGAGATTCCTCGAGGTAACGTTCGAAGAACAAGTTGGCTGCCGTCCAGACCGCAAACCGCAAAGCGGATACAATGTCCTTTAAAAGAGTTAAAATCACTTGAGTCAAGTTCAACGTTAATTGGCGTGGGAATAAACAGTTCTAGGGCCCCTAGGAATAAAATTCTTTCTGTCCCTAGTTCCTAGACCTCCCCCCACTCGACCACAACCGGGTCCCCGAATCCTGGACCCCCGATAAGGGTCGAACCGAGAAGAGCGGGTCGCGCCATAGGCTTCAATGGCGGCGGCAGAAACAGCTCCGAAAAATGACTAAGTGTGAAATGCTGTAATTTTGGAATCCATATCTCCGGTTCAGGAGGGACCAGAGGATCAAGGTTTGGGGTATCTGTAGTCACTGCTCCGGCATCACTGCAGAACCATCCTTGACCCTCTTGGACCAACCCGACGGAGTATGGACCCCCTTGAAAGTTCGGGACTTTATCCATTGATTCTAATGGGGGAAAAGCCGCATGGTGAAAAAATGACTAAGTGTAAAATGTTGAAATGTGTAAGTCCATATCTTCGGTTCTGGAATGCCCAGAGGGATGGGGTTTGGGTGACATGTAGCCAAGGTTCCGGCTTTAATGCACGCCCATTTCCAGCCCCCTCAGACCAATCAGACGGAGTATGGACGACTAAACAAGAAAAAACACAAAAGCGCACCAAGATGAGAGATAGATATTGTATTAGCAACAAATAATAAAATTAGTAATTTACATATAAAATTTCTTTAATAATCCCCGATTCTGGTGTCTATCACAGGAGTAGGGCATCACATAGGAAGTATGAAGGGTAATCTCAGTTCTGAGAGATCAGACCGGCGCGCTGGGGCTGTCTCTGTTCACTCTCCTGTCCTCCACGTGTGGTAGCGTGGTGCAGAGTGTAGCACACATGTGCAGGAACTGGGGCCTTCAATAGGTATTGGAGAATGGACGACTGTAAAGATTTGTGGATTTTCTCATAGACTTCAATGGCGGCGGTTCCCTATTGAAAGTCTATGGTAGGAAACTCCATTGACTACAACGGCGGAGTTGCTCCATTGAAACCCATGGCGGCGGAGCCCGTTGTTTTCAATGGGGATTTAGTGAAAAGCTGAGATTTCTTTTTAGCAGAGATTTTTGTATTAAAGTGAAAAATGATTTAATGTGCATTTGTGTATCTCCGGTTCCGAAGGTCGTAGCAAGTCGCTTTTTGGACCATATGGTGTCCCAGTTCTGGCAATGAGAACTGGGAAGTTTGGACCTGCTAGACCCAACGGAACCGAATATTTTAATACGTTTATGTTTTATGTTTAATACTGTGTCCCAAGGTATGGACAAAGACCCAGAGGAAATTCCTTTGCATACCAGGGTAGCAGATGGCCCTAGAGGCGACCCAATGTATAGGACTTAAGTATTGTTCAAAGGGTTTTGTCACCCTCCCTGTTTACCTAAGGGCTGAGGAGGCTCAAACCAGAGCAGTCTTTAAGTGTCCCACTTCACACCTTTCAACAAAGGTTTTCCTGCCAGAACTTCAAATGGATAGACTGGGTGGCATTCCTGATGCAAATGTGGTGCTTCAGAAATGAGACCCCAGACTTCTACTGCGCATGTGCCAACTAGCAGGGGAGCATGGGTCAGAATGCTTTCCCACGTTAGTGAGTGGCTGGAGGTAATTGAAAACCAATCACCTGTACTTAAGGTTTAGGATAGGGCCACAAAAGGTATATAATCTGTGGTCAAGCCCTTATCCAGTGTTGTTCATTGTATTCATTGTCTTCATGTCTGCATGTCATCAGGCCTGTGTCTTTATGCAAGGTCTTGGGATGATGCAGGTTTTGCTGTATGACTGCCAGTCCAGATGGGACTGTTTTCATCATTGCCATCTTTAAGTAAGTGCCTATATTTTGCTGTTATTTGTACATTTTGTGTGTTCACCTTTATCAAGGAATAAATTACTTTTTATCATATCTAAGTCTCGTCCCAGTTCAGACCCAGTGATAAATATATATCAACTGTTATATATATTTATGTGTGACTATACAGCCTGCCATAATCTCACCGTGACAGTAAGGTTTACAGAGGCCCTGCAGCACCCCCGGCATTAATTGAAATGCCTTCGGGAAGTGTGCAGGGCCTCTGTAAACCCCGTGGCCCCCGCAGCAAGACTTGTGCCTCCCACTTTGCGCACCGCTGTACTATGTAACTGTACCTATAGAAAAGCAGTGCCCAATTTGCACTCAAGCGAAACACACCGGGAGAAATAAATAATAATAGCTCAATGGCTCAAGAAACCAGTCCAGAAAGCTGAATTAGTAAGAAAAAAGTATAAATACAGTAATTGCATCTAAAAACAAATGGGGTAAATAAACCAAACCATAAGTCTGTTAGCATGTCAGGGTTCAGTCTCTGAAGTAGTGTGTACAATATGATGGGTGATCCCTAATACCTCACATCATTCAAATGACACTGTTACGTCACATGGCGAGGCACGTTGCCAGGGAAATGTGATGTCACAAAGCAGGGCGCGTTGCCATGGTAACATGACATTGCGGCATCATTTGATGATGAAGAAAGAGGGTGTCACAAAGGAAAAGGTAAGAGAACTTTACAGGGGCCCAATGCTCTGCCCCGGCAATCAATGAGGAAGAGAGCGGGGCCTCTGTATATGGGGGAGGGGGAATGGAAATTTGCCACCCCCAAATTTTGCTGCCCTAGGCCCGGGACTATGGGGCCTATAGGACCTAAGGGATATCCTCCACTGCTAACAATTGATATTTTAAGACAAACTTTCGAGAGCTCTACTCTCTTTCTTGTAAATCAGAATTTCGACCTGAGGAAGAGAGAGATCTCTCAAAAGCTTGTCTAAAAATATCAATTGTTAGTCCAAATAAAAAAGGTATCACCTGTGACAGAGTCATAGACTCTGTATACATTAGTAGGAGGTGTCAGTAAGCCTGTGTTCCAGTATGCGAGGAGTTAACCCCACTGATTAGGCAGTCCACAGGTGATCCTAATTTAGTAAGCTCACCTGCTTTTAAAAGAGGAAGAGGAAATGCCTCTGCAGCAGCAGTCTCTCTAAGACAATGGGGGAGGACAGAGGAGAGCTTACAGACAGACACAGGCTGCTCATAGTTATGCTGTCCGAGAGGAATAAAGCTCCCAGGTAATGAGCCAAGTGTTGTTACCGAATATTGTTTGTCTGGTCTAGTTTAGATAGCCAGCCAGGTAGATAGACTGAACTTTTGTTTAGTTAGTTTCCCTAACGGGGATAGGCTTTTGCTTTATGTTTTGTTTTACTTAAAGGGACAGAGCACCCATTGTTTTGTTATATTTTTGGACAAATAAAACCACCAGCATATTATTTCACTGGAAGAATTATGTTGCCTCCTCACTAACAACAGTCATTCTGCCACAAGTGGTGTTTGAAGTGGGAAGCCGAACACCCTGTAAAAGGGACGAAGCTGCACATTGCGACTGGTAGATCCTGTGCGGACTGTTACTGTCAGTATGGAGGACGTTGTGAAGGCCCTACTACACAGCATCGCTGTTCAGCAGAAAACTAACAGACAAGGAGTTGAAAGCACCTCGGCACAACGTGAGACAAACCAGATACTTGCGGCCCAGCTTGGCGTTATCGCAGAAACACAGAGAGAGCTGGTTCAACGCCTGGCATAGATTACTATGGACCAGACTAGTGCAGCCAAAGTGCGGCTTATCCAGGCGAACCTATACGCCGCAAGATAACGTAGAGGGTTACCTCCGGTCCTTTGAACGAATCGCTTCCCGGGAAAATTGGGCCCACTCCAAATGGGCTGGGATTATTGCACCCTTTCTACTAGGGGAAGCCCAAAAAGCATATTGTGACTTCGACGAAGAAGTCGCAGCAGACTATGACCACCTAAAAAGTGAAATCATTTCCGACTCCCGCAGTCTGTGCGCAAAGGATCCATACATGGAGATACCAGGAACAGAAGTCACCCAGATCCCAGTTATGGGATTTGATCCATCTGGCGACCAAGTGGCTAAAACCAGAAGCATATAGCCCAACCCGGATCCTTGAGAGGGTGGTGTTGGACTGCTTAATTTAATCATTACCCCTGGACCCTGGACAAGGAGATCCCTTCACTTATGATGCCATGGTAGGCGCAGTGGAACGTTTTCTAGCCACCCGTGAACTGTCACGCTCCACGTTCTCTCGCCCAAACCAAAACTCGTGGCCCAACACAAACAGTAGAAGCCAGCGCTGGAACAAAGACCCGCGACCGGCCGCATGGTTTGAGGGAGTGGAAGAAAACCCGGACAAGGACAGAAACTCTAAATCTCTGAAAGGGTTTCAAGACCGAACTGGGCCAATTGTTTGTTTTGAGTGTGGTTAGACAGGACATATGAAGGCTCACTGCCCTAAGTTGTCTGAATCAATGGAGTGTGCGTATGGCTCTGCGAGGTCAGAGTTCTGTGGAGTGGCATGTGTCACCCGTGGGGATAAAATATAGATGCCCCTGATCTCGGTTAGAGGGGTAGGTGAGAGGTATGATGCCCTTGATCTCGGTTAGAGGGGTAGGTGAGAGGTATGATGCCCTTGATCTCGGTTAGAGGGGTAGGTGAGGGGTATGATGCCCGTAAAGGTTGGAAGGGATAAGATTTATGTAGCCATTGTATCTCTGAGAGGGAGCATGCCCCAGATGTCTCTTGGAGCAGTGGTAGAGAGGAGCAGAGCTGAGAGGTACGTATCCCGGATATCTTTATGGGCAGAAGGTATTGATAGCTGTGTGAGGGAATATGATATATATATATATATCCCTAATGCCTGTCATTTATAGCACATATGAATCAAATCAACGCTCTTGTCAAAAATTATTTTGCTTATTCTGTCCGCCTCATTACTAAATGAACATCCCTGCGTCTTCCATGCTCTGTCCTATGGCTGTTCCGATGGACCTAATCCTCTTGGCCTAATAGCATTAAACGGCTTTTAAAGAAAACAAGGGACTTGACCCCGGGCTTCAGTTATATTAACTTGGGACGGTCCCATCGCCTGTGATTAATCTCCCAGCCCCCAGAGAGAATTAATAAGATTGGCACGGGATTTAGAGGGATGAAGGGAAGGAGACCCAGGGAATTATTCCCAACAGACACACGGCTGTTAGTTTTGTGCTAACAAGCGTGAGACCCTTTCTCTTTCCACTTGCTTCTGCTTCTGCTGCCCCCCTACCCTTTGAGGTTGAGTCTTTTAATAGTCTCTTCAATTTGTATAACCTAATACCACATAGCAAAAACCCTACTTAGAATTGATGTCTCCCCCCCCCCCCCCCCCCCACCCAAAGGAAATTCAGAACCACAAAATGCTTTGTACTCTAAATCCAGGTTTGTCAAAGGTTATGAATCAGAGACAATTTAATTGTTAGTAATGGTGTGAAGGATCCACCATGCCCAGTTCATCAGTGTGTATATATATATACTCATGTATAATCACTGGTGATAGTACGGTACAAGCTACCGCTGTTTAGTATTTACACAACTGGAATACCACTTTGTTTGTTTTCAACCTCTTAGTCCCACTTTTCTAAGTACAGAAAAGGGGATCGATTTTCACCCTAAAAAAAAATAAATCTCTCCTTTTCTGTTGTCTTTCTATCAGACTTATTGAATAAACTTGTCTAAAAAGGTTACAATATTTTTGACTCAATATTTAACAGGTTTGGGAGTTTTTCCGATCCGATACTACATCTTTTTAATGTGCTTCGACCTCCTGCAGTATATATATCTGGATTTATAAAACAAATTCATCCTTCAGCTCTGATATTCTGGCCATGACAGCAGGGGAGAGCCGGCTGAGAGCAGGTAAGTGAAGTTGCAGAGGCCTCGCGCCTCCCCCGGCATTTCATTTACATGCCTGGTGGAAAAGCACGGGGCTCTGCAACCGCGCGCCCCCTTTAGAAAATCCCACCCCCCCCCTGGGGGCGTGCCCCACAGTTTGCACACCGCTGCCTTAGGTCAGTGGTGGCAAATCCAGTCCTCAAGGGCCAACAGGTCAGGTTTCAAGTATATCTCTGCTTCAGCGCACGGCTTAATTAGTCAAAGACTGAGCCACCTGTGTTGAAGCAGGGATATGCTGAACACCTGCCCTGGTGGGGGACTTGAGGACTGGATTTGCCACTCTTGCCTTAGGCCTCGTTCAGGGTGCAGGCTTCGGAGGGAGGGCGTGCTTACGTGCGAGCTGCCGTCGGAAACAATGTATTCAAATTGAATTGTGGTTGTCAGGGTAGCAGCTGCCCTGTCTCCGAAGTACGGAGTTGATGCTGGCTACAGTTTCAAGTCGTTTTTTGGAGCTGCAGCAGCGTCACTGGGACCTCGGCAGCCAATGAAATCATTCTTGAGAATGATTTCCAGACTGCAACCTCGATCCCTAAGCTGAGGTCTGTAGCCCCGCCCCTCCCCGCCCCCTCAACTCCTGAAAAAGTCTGCTGGGAGGATGAACACACATCGCCCAGCAGACTGCCGCTTGTACACGCGAATGCCCGCCCTCCAACTCCTGCCTCTGGCACCCTGAACGAGGCCTTAGGTGATCATCGCTGTAGATGTACTTACAATAAAATTCATGCAAGAACCGCAGAAAAAGAGCCATTTTGCAAATACTATTAAAATGTGAACTTGAGCATAGGACTATGATCAACTAATGGCAATAATTAGTTTAAAGGATTGTGAGCCATATTTACTAAACTGTCTTCTGGCGCTGGAAGAAATCTTACAGCTCAGGTTAAAGGAAGATGTCTCCAGCGATGGAAGGGGTCTTACTGCAGAAGAATGCTTAATAAATATTTGTCTGAATCTTCTTGCGTGATGCCTTCAAAAAACGAATCAGACAAGTACTAATGTAGCAGGACATTGTGGTCCCAGAGCCACGCTACTAAAAGGTAAAAGCCATGACCGAGAAATCTCCAACCTTTCGGAGGGGCTTGGTCCTTTTTGACACCACAGATGCATGTAGCTGTGGCCGTGGGATCACAGAGTTACACCACGTCTGTATAAGTTCTTTTTTTATCTTGTTATTCCCAACCCTATAATAATGTAACCACTGAGACTGAACAAACTAGGAAAGGGTAGAGGGGCAGGTGAGGTAGCAGATAAGAAAAATGCACAAAGTCACAATGTCAGAATGATATGTAAACGTTTCCTGAGCAACCTGGGCTGAGGATTAATATGAGAAGTGTGATTTCCCCCCACATGTAATCACTGCCGTTAAATCCCTGCGGTCTGCCTTCAATTCTAAATGTAATCAACATTTACACGGTTGTGTTATTTGACCCTAGAACTATCCCTGACTTTTCAAAAAAACAAGTCAGTGTAAAACTGCACATTTCCAGAAAATGACTGAAAACAACTTGAATTTGCATGAAATTAAAAATGTGAAACCAGGTGGCATCTAAAGCAATATACAGTGATCCGGGAACGGCCACAATTAAAGTTTCATAAATGATTTGGACACTTCTTGAATCGTCCGGTGGAAGATCCTCATCTTGTTTTCTTTTACATTTACTAAATCGGAGTCTATTAGTTATTCTTGCATTATGAATATACATATATAATTTCTCATACATACCTGAGGTGGAATAATATCAAAAAGGTCGCCAGCAACTGCATATTCTTGTGCAAAGACATAGTATTCATCCGTTTCAAAAGCTATGTCATACATGCCAATAATATACGGGCAGACACATAAATAGCGGGAAATGCAGAACTCCTGCAGAAAACTCCTCTGCTTTGTTGTCTTCTTCCGCAGAAATTTCAGGGCCATCTTTGTTCCTATAAAGAAGCAAAATATATGACAAAATTACAGTATTTAGGAGCATTATATCACATAAAAACCTTCTATAGTATTTGCAGCACTGGTTTGTAAATAATCTTGTGTAAATGACACTTTTGAGCATGATTTGAGACATGCCAACATGTTTTTGCTGTTGTTGTAGCACGTGCGCATGTAATATATTTACTGATCTGGTGGGACGCTGTGGCCCTTATTGGATGTGCTGTGAAGCTGCAGTCCTGTGCTGGACAAGATTTTATTCCCTTTCATCTGAAGCAGATTGACTATCAATTAAATAGGGGTCCTAATGAGATCTATGGATCAAAGTAATAAACTCTAAATTTTTGCCACTGATAAGCGGGTATAATACATAGATACATACATTGATACACAGACTTAAGGAAACATTATCGGACAATATATATATATATATATATATATATATATATATATATCACCACAATTATTAAGGTTATGGTGGGTTAAAAAAGTGACAAAAACCCTCCACAGTAAAGCATAAAGCAACTGTAAATATTACTGTATGCTCATTTTCATGTCTTAGACAGGTCTGCAACCCTGTCTTTCCCCATTATCGCCCAGCATACAGCACTTCCACTGCAGCAAGGGATTCTGGGAAATGACATGCAAATGAGCACTCAGTGCCACCTTTTGTCTCAAGCTCGTATTACACAAGCAAATCCTCAAGCCAATGCATATTGTTTTAAACACAGCTTTTAGACAGAGGCTGGGATGAGATGCAAAGCCATTAAACCCACTCACAGACATGTTTCAACCTTGATGGGTATCATCAGTGTGAGGTTGGAGCCTGTGACGGGAGCTTTGTGACAGGCTATAATAATACACCAAATAACTGGGTTGAACTGAACGAGGCTTAGATATAATAAAGTATATTTATTCCTTAAATAGGTGAACACAGCAAAATAGTACAGTAACAGGCATGAAGTAGCACTTACTTGGGGGTGGGGAATGAGAAGTATCAAATAGCAATTCTCCAGCAATCAGCTACAATCAAGATGGTATAGAAGACAAAGGATATAGGGTTGACCACAGTTTATATATCTTTTGTGACCCTATCCTTAACATTAAGTACAGGTGATTGGACAACAATTACCTGTATCCAATCTTTAACGTGGGAACACATTTTAATCCATGCCCCCCTGCTAGTTAGCTCATGCGCACTAGGATCCTGGGATCTCATTTCTGTAGCCCCACATTTACATCAGGAATGCCAGCCAGTCTACCAAATGGAATTTCTGGCAGGATACTCTTTGTTGGAAGGTGTAAAATGTGACACTCACGGACTGCTCTGGTTTGAGTCGTCTCCGCCCTCAGGTAAACAGTGAGGGTGACAAAATCCTTTGAACAACACTTAAGTCCTAGACACTGGGTCGCCTCTCTGACTATATGCTTCCTTGTATGCAAAGGAATTTCCTCTGGGTTTTATCCCTGCCTTGGGATACAGTGTTATAGGTAAAATACAAACATATTAAAATATCCGGTTCGGTTGGGCCTAGCGGGTCCAAACTACCCAGATCTTAATGCCGGAACTGGGACACCATTTGGTCCGAGTTTCAGCCCGCTACGACCTTCGGAACCGGAGTTACACAAATACACCTTAAACCGTTTCCTATTTTAATACAAAAAACTCCGCTGTAAATTAAATCACGGTTTTTCACTAAATCCCCATTGAAAACAACGGGCTCCGCCGCCATAGACTTTCAATGGCAAACCGCCGCCATTGGCAGCTATGGGAATCCGCCACCATAGACTTTCAACGGGGCATCGCCGCCGTTGAAGTCTATGGGGTTTCTCCGCCATAGCCGGTCAATGGAAATTGGCCACCATTGGAGTCTATGGGAGAATTCCCCGAACTTTCAAGGGGGTCCATACTCTGTCGGGTTGGTCCAAGAGGGTCAAGGATGGTTCTACAGCCATGCCGGAGCAGTTCCTACAGATACCTCAAACCCTGGCCCTCAGGACTCTCCGGAACCGGAGGTATGGACCCCCTTGAAAGTTCGGGGAGTTCCAGCTTAGCCATTACAACCAACCTCACACTGATGATACCCATCAAGGTTGAAATATGTCTGTGAGTGGGTTTAATGGCTTTGCATCTCATCCCAGCCTCTGTCTAAAAGCTGTGTTTAAAACAGCATGCATTGGCTTGAGGATTTGCTTGTGTAATACGAGCTTGAGACAAAAGGTTGCACTCAAAGGAGTGCTCATTTGCATGTCATTTCCCAGAATCCCTTGCTACAGTGGAAGCGCTGTATGCTGGGCGATAATGGGGAAAGACAGGGTTGCAGACCTGTCTAAGACATGCAAATGAGCATACAGTAATATATCCATTTGCTAAATATATATATATATATATATATATATATATATATATATATATATATATATATATATACTGTATATATAATGTATTGAGGGTTCTGATGTATAATGCCCGGTAGTAAGATGTAACAGCACTACAGACAATGAAGAGAGCTTGTTAGGGCTGGCATAATGTTTCAATAGGGTTAGAGTTAGGGGTTAGGGTTAGCACTACAGACAATGAAGAGAGCTTGTTAGTGCTGGCATAATGTTTCCATAGGGAACTTCTCATTGCTGGACATGAAGAAAGAATCTTGTTCCTAGTTCTGCCTCAGCCTTCACTAAAAAGAGCAGTTAAGGATTTAGGGCCATAATACTAAGCTGTGCTATTACATAAGATACCTTCAAACATATGGCCCCTTGCAACCTGTTGATATGAAGGGACAGTAAAAGTGTATCCCAGACCAGCATAGAGGGGACAATAGCTAAAGACAGTGGAGTCGTAGCAAACTCATTGCTTGGGCGCGAATGGTCAGTTTGTGGCTCCTAAAAATAAGACCCCAATTTAGAGTTGGCCAAAAACAGGCACAAAAGACAGTTTGTGTGGGAGCCATTAGCATAACGTCTCGACACGTGGAGTTGAGATGTGTAATCCTAATTTTTTAAATGAGCGCAACTAATAATAATAACAGCATGTTCTTGTATAGCGCTGCTAGTTGTACGCAGCGCTTTACAGAGACATTTTGCAGGCACAGGTCCCTGCCCCGTGGAGCTTACAATCTATTTTTTGGTGCCTGGGGCACAGGGAGATAAAGTGACTTGCCCAAGGTCACAAGGAGCCGACACCAGTCAGTGTCTTTACTCACTGAGCCACTCCTTCTCCTTCTATTAGAGTCTAATTTGGAGTTGGATTAATGGCTGTGCTTAATTAAAGACTCCTTTCTAATTATGCGCTCTTTGGACAAATTGCTAATCAGACTACACTAAACGAACCCAGCATTTACAACATACATTTTCTGGAGCCATGGCAGAAATGGCTTCTCTGTTGATGCACAGATGCTACTTGGCAAGGCTCGATATTCTTGAGATTAGACCAAGACCCTAGAGAAGGGAAATCATTTATCATTATTTATTCAAATGTTCCTTTCTGTTGAATTTGAGATTTTTTTTCTGCCTGCGGGCAGTTTGTTCCGGGCGATGCAGAGTGTTACGTGCGGCGCTGCGAATTGATAGATTGGTCTGTGAGATGGCAGATTTTAAGTCGAGATGGATAGCTTCTGCGTCACTGCTGGCTGATAATGCTGTCTCGTGCAGCTCGGTCTGTCCGTGATATCTCGGTCCTGTGCGCTGGCAGTCGGCTGTCCGCTGGCAGCTCGGTCTGTGCGTCTGTCAGCTCGGTCTGTCTGGCGCTGGCCAGGCTCGGTCCCCCCCCCCTGTGCGCTGGCAGCTTCGGATCTGTCCCGCTGATAGCTCGGTCTGTGCGTGGCAGCTCGGTCACATGTACCGCTGATAGCTCGGTTTGGCTGCGTGGCAGCTCGGTCTGTGCGACTGGCAGCTCGGTCCTGTGCGCGCTGATAGCTCGGCTGTAAGCTGCTGCTAGCAGGTACCGTGGTCGCAGCTGGTCGTGCGCTGGGCAGCTCGGTCTGTGTGACGGCACTGATTGCGATGCAGCGCGGTCTGTGCGGCTGATAGCTCGGTCTGTCGCTGCAAGCTCGGCCGGTCTGGCAGTGCCTGGCGCTCGGTCATGCGGGCGCTCGGTCCTGTCCGCATAGTCGGTCTGTCCCTGACAGCTCGGTCCTGTCCGCTGATATCTCGGTCTGTGCGCTGGCAGCTCGGTCTGTCCGTCTGATAGCTCGGTCTTGTGCGCTGGCAGCTCGGTTGTGCCGCTGATAGCCTCTGTGTATGTGCGCTGGCAGCTCGTCTTCCGCTGATGTCTGTCGCTGGAGCTCGGTCTTCTGTGTCGTGCGCATGCAGCTAGGTCTGTCGCTGATAGATCTGGTCTGTGTCGCTGGCAGCTCGTCCCTGTCCTGAACTGCTCCGATGATGCTCGGTCTGTGCGCTGGCAGCTCTCGGTCTGTACGTGATAGCTTGGCTCGTCCGATGAGAGCTCGTCTGTGAGCTGGCAGCTCGGTCTGTGCAGCTGGCAGCTTCGGTCTGTCCGCTGTTAGCTTGGTCTGTCCGCTGATAGTCGGTATGTCGCTGATTAGATCGGTCTGGCGCTGGCAAGGCTCGGTCTGTCGCGATGGCAGCTTCGGTGTGTGAGCTGGCAGACTCGGTTACTGTCCGCTGATAGCTCGGTCCTGGCGCATGGCAGCTCGTCGTACGGCTGATAGCTTGGTCTGTGCGCTGACAGCTTTGTCCTGTAGCCGCTGATAGATCTGGTCTGTGCGCTGGCCAGTCGGAAGTCCTGTTCACGGCTGATAGCTATCGGTCCTGTGCGTGATAGCGTCTGAATCTGGTGCACGGCCAGCTCGGTCTGTCCGTGATAGAGCTCGTTTGTGCGCTGGCAGCTGCGTTCGTGTACGCTATAAGCTTGGTCTGTGCCTGATTAGTCGGGTATGGCGCTGGCAGCTCGTCTGTTCCGCTGATAGCTCGGTCTGTGCGGCTGGCAGCTCGGTTCTGTGCGCTGGCAGCTCGGTCTGTCCGCTGATAGGCTCGGCTCTGGTCCCCCTGTCGCTGGCAGCTTTCCATGTGCGTGGCAGCTCGGTCTGTCCGCTGATAGCTCGGTCTGTGCGTCTGGCCAGCTCGTTCTGTCCTCTAGATGCTCCGTCTGTGTCGCATGCCACCGGAAGGCGTCGGTCCTGATGCGCTGGCCAGTCGTGTCCGCTGTAGCTCGTCTGTGCGCTGCAGCTCGGTCGTGCTGTCTTCGGCTGGCGCTCTGGCGATGCACTCGTCCTGTCCGCTGATAGCTTGGTCTGTGAGCTGACAGCTCGGCTTGTCCGCTGATAGCTACGGTCTGTGACGACTGGCCGGCTCTCGGTCTGTGTCAGCTGGACGCTCGCTCGTCTCCTTCCGCTGATAGCTCGGTCTGTACGCTGATAGCTCCGGTTTGTGCGCTGGGGCAGCCGGTTCTGTGCGCTGGCACTCGGTCCCTGTCTCGGCAAGCTGGCGGTCCCCTGTCCGCTGATATCGTTCTGTGCATGGCGCAGCTGCGATCCTGTCCGCTGATAGCTAGGCGTACTGTCCGCTGTATAGTCGGTCTGTCCGCTGATAGTAGGCCGTGCTGATCGCTGGGTCAGCTGCGTGCTGGCAGCTCGGTCTGTGCGTGGCAGCTCGGTCTGTCCCCGCTGATAGCTCGGGGTCTGTGCGGCGTAGCCTCGTCGTCTGCTGGCAGCCGTCGCTGCCCTGATCTGATAGCTTGGTACTGTGCGCTGGACAGCTCGTCCTGTTGATGCGGGCTGGTGCTCGCCTGGACGCTTGGCTGTTCAGTGGCTGGCATGCTTTGTTCCGTGCGTGGTCGTCGTCGGTCTGTCGCTGATAGCTCGCGGTCTGTGCGCTGGCAGCCTCGGTCTGTGCGCTGGCAGCTCGGTCTGTGCGCTGGCAGACGGTCTTGCGTGTTGTCGTGTGCGCTGATACGCAGTGCTCGTCGTGCGCTGATAGCTGGTCTGTGCGCTGGCAGCTGGTCTGGCGTGGCAGCTCGGCTCCTGTCCGCTGCAGCTCGGTCTGGTCGCGCTGTACTCGCTCTGTCCGCTGACAGCTCGGTCTGTGCTCAGGCTGTGGCTCGGTTCTCCGCGTAGCTCGGTGAGCTGCTGCGCAGCCTCGGTTCTTGTCCGATGATTAGCTCGGTCTGTGCGCTGGCCAAGCTCGCGTCTGTCCGCTGATAGCTCGGTACTGTGGCTGTGCAGCTCGGTCTGTCGCTGATCTCGGCCTGGTGCGCTTGACTTCGGCATGCCGCTGAGTCGTCTGTGCGGCAGCTAGCGGTCTGCCGATCTTGGTCTGTCTGCTGATTTAGCTCGGTCTGTGCGCTGGCAGCATCGGTCTGTGCGTGGCACCTCGGTCTGTCCGCGATAGCTCGGTCTGTCCGCTGATACAGTTAGCTCGGTCGTTTGCTGGCAGCTCGTGTCTGGTGCGCTGGCAGCTCGGTCTCTGTCGCTCTGATAGTCGTGTCTGTGCGCTGGCAGCAGGTCTGTCCGCTGATACGCATTCCAGCGCCTATGCCCGCCGATCCACGCACGCTGGTAAATCCCCTCACCGCCCCACCCCATGATAGCTCGGTCTGTGCGCGGATAGCTCGGTCTGTGCGCTGGCAGCTCGGTCTGTCCGCTGATAGCTCGGTCTGTGCGCTGGCAGCTCGGTCTGTGCGCTGGCAGCTCGGTCTGTCCGCTGATAGCTCGGTCTGTGCGCTGGCAGCTGTTCCATGTGCTGGCAGCTCGGTCTGTCCGCTGATAGCTTGGTCTGTGCACTGGCAGCTCGGTCTGTGCGCTGGCAGCTGTTCCATGTGCTGGCAGCTTGGTCTGTCCGCTGATAGCTTGGTCCGCGCTGGCATCTTGGTCCGGCAGAGCTTCCTGCTAGGCTCAGGTTAGGCTGAGTCCATGGTGACTCCAGCCGTGCGGTGGCGTGCTGAGGGAAAGTGTGTTGGGGGGCGGGCCGGTGACTAACCCTCATACACGGCTTGCGGAAGCGTGCGCGAGCCCCTGATAAAGCTGCTCTCATTGCGGCTGCAGGGGCTCACTGCCGAGCATGAGCGCGGCTCAGCACGGGTCAGCGCCTAAGCGCTGACCATGCCCACGGCCTTAGTCTCCCAAAAAATATATTTTTAAGGCTGTGTGCTGATGCAATGAAGAGCAAACGTTACAGAGACATAGGATGGTAAAAGAAGAAACAAATTATGCAAATCTAAAAACTGTCTCACTAGCTTAAAGTAATGCGGCTCAGCTGTGGGGACCACCTGCTTCCTCTCCTTTATAAGTAAACGCAGGGGGAGATTGCTGCTTTAAATATTGATTGCATTCTTAGTAAACTTTTTCTGACTCTTTATTATAAATGTATATTGGGAGACAGTTGCTATGATAAACAATAAACACTAAATCAGTTATATGAAAGACACTTGTCATGTATTTATTATTAAGGAATCCATTTTTTTACAATTCATATTGTACTTTTCTGCATATTCCACTTGAGTGATGATTTATATAAACTTAGAAACGTACCTTGTGTGGCTGCACTTCTTCCCTTAAACCACCATTGCAATTTGCTCCCTATACGTGGTTGCTGCTTCATAAATTCGCCATTATGGGGGTCTCCATTCAGGTGAACTTGTGCCCAGAAACGCTCACGCCAGACATTTGCCTTACATATGTATCCTTTAGTTATTGGCTTTGTCCACAGAACATGCCAGCGTGCAGACACACATGCCAGCGTGCAGACACACATGCCAGCGTGCAGACACACATGCCAGCGTGCAGACACACATGCCAGCGTGCAGACACACATGCTTTCTTGTTTTACAATTTTGTATAACTTTTTCTAAGCTTTCATGTTGTACTATTTTTGTAAGACAATGTGTGTTCAATATGATACTGTCTTACAGAAGCTGCTTGTACAGTATTTACTTAGCGTTGGCATTCGGTTACTACTCGATGTTCTTCTGCTGTTGTATCGCTTATCTGGATTCTCACCTTTAATGTACTTTGCTTGCTTCTGCTTTTCCTTATATTGCGACATGTGTTACTTTTTGGGTTTTATTTGCACTCCCGTTATTTTTTTAGTTCTACCTTACTCTAGCATAAGGGTGTCCAACTCGAGTCCTCAAGATCCACCAAAAAGGTCAGGGTTTCAGGATACCCTGCTTCAGCACAGGTGGTGCAGTCGAAGACCTAGCCACTGATTGAGCCACCTGTGTTGAAACTGGGATATCTGGAACACCTGACCTGTTGGTGGCTCTTGAGGACTGGAGTTGGCTACTCGTGCTGTGGCACTCTGTAATCGGGCTTAGATGTCATTTTCTATAGTCCAAAGAAACTATTTGGTCTGTTTTGGGCCCAAAATCCCCATTTAAGTATGCGGATTTTCAGACAAAAATGGCCCAACCGACTGCTTCAGCAAATATAGAATTTGCCCATAATATTTTACACTCATTTTATCACTGTTCATTCAATGTCGGGGCTATATACATTTCCCTCACTTCCGGTGTTGGTTGGTTACTATAGGAACAGACTAAGGGATCACGGGTTTACACAGCTGCTCCACTTCCCCCGCGTTCTTTGTGTATATATATATATTTGTCACTGCTCACTTACTCATTGTACCTAGACAAAGGTGCCAAATTAGACTGAAACCTTCATGCATTAGTAAATCATAACCTGACATTACCTAAAACAGGAACCAGCGTTATGTTCCCTCAAAGCTAATTATATGCAGAAACAAAACCCGTAACACATTGCCTTAGCATAGGGTTAATGACACTTTGCTTTATCTTCCAATAACATAATGTTACTGTAAGTACATCTTAGACCCTGAAACAGGTCTTTAGGGTTAGGTTGAGGAGGAGAGGGAAATAGCGCCATGAAATAACGCTATGTTAGTTCAATCATGCGTAACTGTGGGGTTACACCCGTCCAGACCCTATAAAAGTCTTGTTTCAGTGTCTTATTTGTAGGTAGGTTGAGTCACTTAATCGCTCGGTGGAACTCGGCCAAGGAGGAGTGAAGAGCTATAAAGTAGAGGCAAATGTTGTAGGTGAAACACCAACATTTAAAGTTGATACCCCTTATAAGAGCTTAGTGACCCCCACCCACCCCAGAAAGGGAATCGATAATGTTCATGTCCCTCTCTTTTATAGACCACAGACCCACTTACTACTAATACTGTAACTATTGAACACAGTGTAGCAATCACGGTAAGTGTTAAGATATATTACAATATTCAGTACAACAAATCTAATGCATTTTTAAGTCAGATCCTCGCAAAACACTATTTGTACGTCACTAGCTAAATCACTTTTTTTGGGATAATCAAATAACGTTTGCATGCAAATTAGATTCCCTCCCTAGCCCTTTGTATCACTAGGCTAATTGATTCTAGGATTGGAAACCAGTGATTTACTGCAGATAATATGCCATTTCCTGATTACCTCTCACTCTGTGAATAGCGAGGTCCACTCGGCCGTACGTCCCTTTTCCCAGCTCCCTGATAACTTCGTATTGTTTGACAACTTCTACTTTCTCCATTGTTTTTGCTGTTAGTAACTGCAGCTCACCCAGAATGTCCATTGCTCCCCTTGTTAGTGATGATGAGAAACTCATAGTAATCTCTTAAAACGAAGTTGCAGGAATTATTTTTCTTTCATTAGATCCTAAAAAATCTGTGAAAAAAAAATATATATTTAGTGGAAATCATTCTTAAACCCTAGTCAGCATTTCCAACCTTAGTGGTTCTGTTGCATTAGATCGTCAACAATATAATGTTAAATAAATCAGATGTAGATGTGTAAATCCTCTGTGGCCAAAGAACAGAAAATTGCTTATTACAACAGCTGCAATCCTGTGATAAACAGCGTAAAAAATAACTTTATTCCATTTATCGCCTTTCTCCCAATGTCAAAGCACGTCACAATTACAGTACAGCGCGCGGTACGCAGCACATAGTAGGAATGTTACAGATACTGTCCTGCCCCAGAGAATTCAATCTATGTTTTTGATGCCTGAGGCACAGGGAGATTAAGTGAGTTGCCCAAAGTCACAAGGAGCTGACACTGGGAATTGAACCATGTTCTCCTGATTCACACTTAGAGTCATTGTTACCAGAATCTGTGTCTTTACTCACTGAGCCGCTCCTTCTCTAAACGTACAGATGTAACATACTCGCATTTTTTAAAATGGAGCCACGTTATTTTTTGTGTTGACTATTTCGGTAATACATTACGTTATTGGAAGCGGTAACATCTGCTACATCTGTGGAGCTCAAGTGAATATTTGTTAATAGTACTAAATGTATCAGTTTGAATAAAAACATGTTTCTGTTTAAGATTCATATTTTCACTTAGGCCTAAATCAGTTCTGTACTATTAGATAATACTTACTAAAAAAAAGTTTTTTTTAAATTAAACTGAATGCCATTTTTAATAAGTTTTAATATAACAGGTTATAGCAGGTTATATAGCAGGCTTTAGCACACCTCCCCAGCAGTGCAAGATCTTTGCAACACTTTCCTGTTTGTGATCATTTGTTGCCAATATTCCCAGCAGTTTGAGCTGCAAACTGTAATAATAGATAATGTTACCTTAGTAATATAAGAATACATTGTAGCTGCTGAGTACACTGACTGAAGGATTGATTGAAACTGAAAGGCGGCCATTTAGTGAACCCTGGGAAGCAGGATCTAAGCTGAACAATCATAGGAGTACTAATCGATCGGCCACTTAGGTATTAATTTTCAATAAAAGTAATCAAAGGCTGCATATATTAAAATGTAAAAAAAGTATTATTTTTTTTAAGCCCCAGTTTCTTGGAACGCTGTGCTCTTTTATCCATGTTTGGATTTCCTTTCATCTCTACTTCCTGGCTGGATGCGCGCTTCTGAGGACAGATTTCACCAAATTGTGAGTACTACAACTGCACTACACTTATATGGATGAAGATCGAACTAAAATATATGCTACATGCTCTAGAGTAATTTTACTGCAGAATTAGGAGTAATTTATTTATGTATAAAATGTTTTACCAGGAAGTAATACAGTGAGAGTTACCTCTCGTTTTCAAGTATGTCCTGGGCACAGAGTTAAAATGACAAATAATACATGGTTACAAATACAGTTACATAAGTGAGCAGGGTATACATTATATTCAAGACATTCCATGCACAGTTAGAGATAATATACATTATAGGCGTATGTAACAGTTACAGACCAGATTAAAATGTGAGACAGCTTTAGTTTTGAAAGAATTTAGGCTGGTGGTGGCTGTGAGAGTCTCTGGTAGGTTGTTCCAGTTTTGGGGTGCATGGTAAGAGAAGGAGGAGCGGCCGGATACTTTGTTGAACCTTAGGACTATAAACAGTCTTTTGGAGTCAGATCTCAGATGATAAGTGCTGCATGTGGTAGGGGTGAGGAGCTTGTTCAGATAGGCGGGTAGCTTGCCCAGAAATATGTCTTAATATAGTGACATACAGCATATTTGGTAGTGACATGCCCATTATTGCTTCATACAGAAGTTAGTCTGTTGCTCAAAATAAATAGATTCATGAAATGACTGCACTGATCATTACTCTGGGGACGCCCTTTGTTCTGGCGATATACATTTTTAATTGTGTGCTCTTCCGTGGATAAAGAACAATGGCCCCAGGCAGCATTCTTGCAAGTGAGCCAGTCAGCAGTGGCAACTTTAAAGAAACACTTACTGTATGCATTCCAAGCACCATCATATTCACTAAGCAGTAATATGCTATAAGACATCTTCTGGGCCAAAAGCACCTTACAGACAATTTACTTGAAGGATAGTGCTGTATAGTATGGCACAGATTAGGTAATATGGGCCCAAGTGATTTTGCCATATTGACTGGCTTCATTTATTGCCAGACATTTTTCTTTCTGAGATGGGCAAAAAAATGTCTATAGAGGGCCTTCTAAGTATAAACGGACACATTCTATATGTAGCCCTGTCTGGGGGTTAGTACCATGGGTTAATAGCCTTAATGGGTTAACCACGTGGGATCCCTCTGGTATTGCTCCTCCCCACTATGTGATGTAGGATGTCTTGTGACCAGTGATAGTAGGGTATATATTAGACTGTAAGCTCCTCGGGGCAGGGACTCCTCTTCCTTAATGTTACTTTTATGTCTAAAGCACTTATTCCCATGACCTGTTATTTATATTATCTGTTAATTATTTGATTACCACATGTATTACTACTGTGAAGCGCTATGTACATTAATAGTGCTATATAAATAAAGACATACAATACAATATATAGCTCCACCCAATGTTCTAGAAACAGGTTCCTTGGAGTTTCAGTTTGAGGGCCTCACCATGAGTCATGTGTATAGTTGTGTATTAAGGGTGTCCTGTCACCATTTATTGTTTTAAGTTAAGGAACGTGCCCTATATAGTTAGCGTCCATAATAATGGCCCAAGATTGTTCTCATGTAGGAAGAGGAGTGAGCATGTGCTCAGCTGGGAGTTCTCAGAGTAGAAGCTCCGGAGCCTAATGAGATCGCCCCACTGGAAGGTCTTTAGTAAACTCCCGATCTGATATGTCTGGACAAAGAATGTAATACAAAGTAACAGGATAATAATCCCAGAAATGAGTGTGTCCCACAACATGGGTCTACCTGAGATAGGGCATTATTGAAGCTACACCGGACATTGCCCATCTAACCAATACTAAGGGAAACAAGCATAAGTACCTCCCCAGAGTAGGAGTGAGAGGTACCAGGGGAAGAAGCACAGAGTAATCATATTAGTTACCACCAGTTAATGTCTGAAGTGAAGTCTGTCTTTGTACGGCGAGCATTAACGGATGTGAATAAAGCTCTTGTTTGTACTATAAAAGTCCCTGGCGCCCATCATTATTCTATCTGCATATCCACGCCCAGCCTGCACCACTCCAGCACCCTGACCAGGTCTGAGAGACTGAGCCCAGCCTGCGCTGACCCAGAACCCTGACCAGGTATGAGAAACTGAGGCCAGCCTACACTGACCCAGCACCCTGACCAGGTATGAGAGATTGACCCCAGCCTACACTCAGAACCCTGACCAGGTATAAGAGACTGAACCCAGCCTGCACGGACCCAGCACCCAGAGTAGGTCTGTGAGACTGAGCCCAGCTTGCACTGACCCAGCACCCTGACCAGGTAGGAGAGACTGAGAATTACTATGTTATATATATCTTTATATCAAACGCGATGTAAACTCCTATAGAGCCGGTCAGAGCAGGGTTACATGTTTGTTCTCCTAACATGCTACTGTATACATTTGAATTTCAACGCTGCAAGGAATGGTTTAATTATTTCCACGTATGTTACACCCAGACAAAATAATGATTCCACATTTGTTCATACTAAGTCTTGTCACAAATTGTGAGCATTGAGACAACTCAGACATTACATTCCTCGTCTTCCTTTTTTTAATTTGTGATCACAAAATGTATTATTACTATTCAACTGTTTGAAAAATGTACAATTACAGTTGGTAATTACCAGAATTACAGGTACCATACCACCCTTTCCTTCCTGTTACTACAATTACAGGTGGTAAGACTCGCATGCTGTTAATTCACTTGTAAATGAAGAGGAACTGT
Source organism: Ascaphus truei (assembly GCA_036426205.1). NCBI lineage: Eukaryota > Metazoa > Chordata > Amphibia > Anura > Ascaphidae > Ascaphus > Ascaphus truei. Next base: position 398,890 of record CM071588.1, read on the forward strand.
CCATTGTATATATAACACTATAATGTAAGTGCACTGTGCATCTTTATTTCATACATGTGAACATAACCGCCCTTTACCCTACGTTTCCACTTACCCTTCCTTATAGAGTGAAAGCTCCTTGTGGCAGGGCTCTCCTTACCTACTGTTACAATGTATGTCAATATTGTTTTTCTTCCTCCAACCCGCTGCACTACGGAACATGTTGGCACATAATAATATATAATAATAATAATAGAGAAACAAAATAACTCCCCCAAGACCTTTTGCCACCGTGCAATTTCATTACAGGCGCAGAGCAGGTGGGCTCTGGGTTGTAGGATATTAGTGCTTGTTCAAGCCTCTCTTGCTGCAGTGTGCTTATCAATAGCTCACTTACAGTACAGTGACAGAATAAAGTGCCTCATTTGGGCCTGGAATAAGCTGTACTGTGGGTTGTGAGGGGTTCTATCCTACTAACTGCTATATCACACAGCTGTAATACCAGGAACACATTGCTCATTGTGTAGTACTGTGTGAAGCTACACACAAGTGCTACCAATATTGTGACAAAGGGGTGCATAATAATATCTTACAGAGATCAATCTTTGCTTTTTATATAAAACTACACTATTCCCCCCATCCCCCCCTTTTCGTGTAAAAGAACATGTCTTAGAGTTGATATGAAATACTGCTGTTGTGTTGTGAGAAGATCCATTATTGTGTAATAATGTATAGATGTACTGAAGATGCACATTTTTATCCTTTACATATATGAAGAGTAATTTATTACATATTTGTGAAAGTGCTGTCCTTTATGTTTGGAATTTGTCTCCCAATCTACCTCATGAGCTACTTTCCCTGCTTTCTATTGTAAGCTTTGTGGAGAAGGGATTTCTCTACCAATTATCTTAGTAACACGAATGTTTTCATTTTCTTGTGATTTCTATAATTTTATCTTTCACAACCATTGTACCAAGCGTTACCATTGTAAGCCCTTTACCAATATAACATATTTATGGTCATAATAATAAGAGTCCCTAATTAAATGATTTCCCCATCTTTCTGAGAGTGAAATAAAAAATGCTAAAATAAAAAACTATTAATAATATTACTTTATAGCTTCCCACACAAAGTATATATTATATGCAATATTGTATAATGTGAAGTCAGAAGTAGATGCAACACACTTGCATATTTGGAGCATTTTAATACTACTTTAATCCCATTCATTTTTACATCATCTGCTACATATTGGAGATCAGTGTTCTCAATGCAATATAACATAATAATAATGACAGTATCACAAATGGAGAAATGTCTATATTGTTCTTACACATTTCCTAACAATAAGAAACACAATTTACTGCTACCATGTTATTATATGCACATATTTCATATTACAATCTAATTACAATGACTAATCTAAATAGATTGAAATGATTTCTTACTTACTTAGCTGTAGATCTCCTATTTAGCGTGATCTCCCATTCATGTCCTGATAAATAATGAGAATGATGGAGAGATGGAATAATGTCTGGGTTTCCTTTGTTTCACTATATCCTCTGCTGTCATTGTTTTCTCATTCAGCCCTGCAGTCTCTGCAGCAGATGTAATGCATAACTAGGCTCAGCAATGAAAGTCCCTCCTCCCACCTCTGTAATTTGCTGCCAGGCTCCTCTACATCAATCCCCCTGAAATTAAGAAAGCAGGGTACCAGAAATGGGCAAATGGTGTTAATATGTGTATGAAGCGTTTAAATGTTAAATGCATGAAGTATATCACTCACACATTTGCACATGCACAGACACACACTTGCACACACACACACACACACTTGCACACACAAACTTGCGCACACACACACTTGCACCCACACACACTTGCGCACACACACACATACACACTTGCGCACGCGCACACACACACTTGCAAACACGCGCATACACACTTGCGTGTACACACACACACACACACTTGCGCGCACACACACATATTGTAGTTGTCAAATTTTCTTTAAAGTATGCATTTCCATATTATATTTAGAAACCTATAGTAATATATATTTGTAGTTTTATAATGGTGTGTGTGCGTGCGTGCGTGCGTGCGTGTGTGTGTGTGTGTATGTATGTATATACACATTTTAAACAACATGGTGCCAACATTCACTTTCAAATACTAAGTGGATAAATTCATATACATTCACATCTATATGTATGTATATACTTTATAGTGTAGAATAAATGAGTTATTCAGTATTAGGTGGTACCTTTTTTATTTGGACTAACAATTTATGTCATAGGACAAGCTTTCGAGAGTTTTCTCTTCCTTGAGAAAGGTCCTGTTTCAGGACCGAAACGTCGGTTGTATGTGCCTTTTTTTTCAATACATTTATATTTGATATCAATCTGAGTGATGTCTCGGTTCTTGCTGCATGGTCTTGGACCCCTGGTCTGCCTGGTAAGGAATCTACATTTTATTCAATATTATATGGGACAAGCACCGGCTTTCTACCTTTATTGCGAGTGACATCTGCCTTTGTACATATATATATATATATATATATATATATATATATATATATATGTATATATATGTGTGTGTGTGAATATATATGTATTTATCCACTCAGTATTTGAAAGTGAATGTTGGCACCATGTTGCTTAAAATGTGTTAATTATTAATATTTCACCTGTATTTCTTTTAAATAAAGATACATACACCATGATTCTTTGTGCTTTGCACATTGTAAGTCTTACAGTACGTGTTTGTACTGACGCCCGAGCTGGGACTTGAACCTAAACAAAACTCATTAAGGAAATGCAAGTGATGCTTCTCTGCTTCTGCTCCTGGCTCTATCTCCATGGCAACGGAATAATCAGCAGTGACAGATGAAGACGAATGTCAGGTTGCAGTAGTGTTACCCTGCACACAAATCTGCACAGGATAGAAGAAACAAATGTATATGCCCATATTGGTCTAGAAATGTATACAGTATTAATTGGTTCATTTTATTTGATTACCTTATTGTTAGATATGATGTCAGGTGAATAATTAAGAGGTCACTGATTTCACTGCTTTGACCTTGCTTATTCCCACATAGAAAATGGGAACTGGGATATATTAGGAAAAGCCTTTCTAGGTAGAAAGAGTAGCAGGGAAGGATAAAAAGGTGGTAATGCTGTGATGGTATATAGGATGGCAGCTGTTGTGGTACCCCCGTTGACTAATTTTGACCTATTCCTGCACAATTTGCACCCAGGCAAGAGGAGTTGCACCAACAACTCTACCCAAAGAGAGTCAGGAGTCAGACCCCAAGAAGAAGACAGCGGAACATGTGTAACAATCTAGATTATCTATATATATATATATATATAGAATCCAATGCACAGCCGGCACACCATATGCAAGTAAATAAGTTTTGGTGCTTATCCCATAAAGCAATAACAGACCATACGATACCGGTTGCAACACGACATCAAGGGACAGCACGCAGGTAAGTAAATCAAAAATGTTCTATATTTGATAGAAGACACAAAAATCGACGTTTCGGTCCCCCAGTGGGACCTATCTCAAGGTGGTGCAATTGAATGCAGTGCACAATTGGTTTTGTTGAATTGCACTGGGGTTTGGGGTATATATATGTATTGTGAAACGTCGGTTTTTGTGTCTTCTATCAAATATAGAATATATATATATATATATATATAGAACATTTTTGATTTACTTACCTGCGTGCTGTCCCTTGATGTCGTGTTGCAACCGGTATCGTATGGTCCATATATATATATATATATATATATATATACACAGTGGTGTGAAAAAGAAAGTACACCCTCTTTGAATTCTATGGTTTTACATATCAGGACATAATAACAATCATCTGTTCCTTAGCAGGTATTAAAATTAGGTAAATATAAACTCAGATGAACAACAACACATAACATATTACACCGTCATGATTTATTTAACAAAAATAAAGCCAAAATGGAGAAGCTATGTGTGAAAAACTAAGTACACCCTTACTGCTTCCATAGGAATTAAGATGCTTAGTAGCAGACAGGTGCTGCAAATTAAATGCTCTTGATTAATTGATCATCCGCAAGTGTGACCACCTCTATAAAAGCCGAAGTTTTAGCAGTTTGCTGGTCTGGAGCATTCAGGTGTGTGTTAACACAATGCCAAGGAGGAAAGACATCAGCAATGATCTTAGAGAAGTAATTATTGCTGCCCATCAATCTGGGTAGGGTGATAAGACCATTTCCAAACAATTTAAAGTCCACCATTCTACAGTGAGAAAGATTATTCAAAAGTGGAAAACATTCAAGACAGTTGCCAATCTTCCCAGGAGTGGATGTCCCAGCAAATTCACCCCAAGGTCAGACCGTGCAATGCTTAGAGAAATTGCAAAAAAACCAAGAGTTACATCTCAGACTCTACAGGCCTCAGTTAGCATGTTAAATGTTAAAGTTCATGACAGTACAATTAGAAAAAGACTGAACAAGTATGGTTTGTTTGGACGAGTTGCCAGGAGAAAGAACATGGCAGCACGGCTTAGGTTTGCAAAGTTGCATCTGAACAAACCACAAGACTTCTGGAACAATGTCCTTTGGACAGACGAGACCAAAGTGGAAATGTTTGGCCATAATGCACAGCGCCACGTTTGCCGAAAACCAAACACAGCATATCAGCACAAACACATCATAGCAACTGTCAAGCACGGTGGTAGAGGGATGATGATTTGGGCTTTTTTTTGCAGCCACAGGACCTGGGGAACCCTTGCAGTCATTGAGTCGACCATGAACTCCTCTGTATACCAAAGTATTCTAGAGTCAAATGTGAGGCTATTTGTCCGACAGCTAAAGCTTGGCAGAAATTGGGTCATGCAACAGGACAATGATCTCAAGCACACTAGCAAATCTACAACAGAATGGCTGAAAAATAAAAGAATCAAGGTGTTGCAATGGCCCAGTCAAAGTCCAGACCTCAACCCGATTGAAATGCTGTGGTGGGACCTTAAGAGAGCTGTGCATAAACAAATGCCCACAAACCTCAATGAACTGAAGCAACATTGTAAAGAAGAGTGGGCCAAAATTCCTCCACAACGATGTGAGAGACTGATAAAGTCATACAGAAAATGATTACTTCAAGTTATTGCTGCTAAAGGTGGTTCTACAAGCTATTGAATCATAAGGTGTACTTAGTTTTTCACACATGGCTTCTCCATTTTGGCTTTATTTTTGTTAAATAAATCATGACGGTGTAATATATCATGTGTTGTTGTTCATCTGAGGTTGTATTTACCTAATTTTAAGACCTGCTAAGGAACAGATGATTGTTATTATGTCCTGATATGTAAAAACATAGATTTCAAAGTGGGTGTACTTTCTTTTTCATACAACTGTATATATCAAATGGAAATATTACTGTATGCTCATTTGCATGTCTTAGACAGGTCTGCAACCCTGCCTTTCACCATTATCACCCTGCACACAGCCTTCTACTGCAGCAAGGGATTCTGGGAAATGACATGCAAATGAGCACACAGTGCCACCTTTTGCTTCAAAACCATTCAACATGGTTCCCTATAGGCCTAAGCTTGCTGCATAGTCACAGCTTTGAGCACAGCCAGGGTTAAGATGCATAGCCAGTAAACCCACCCACAGACAGCCGTTTTAACCTTAATGGGTCTCCTCAGTGTGAGGTTGGTTATACTGGCTTTGCAAAAATGAAACAAGGATAGGTTTTACCATACTTAGTTAAGTTATGGTGGGTAAAAAAGTGACAAAAACCCTCCACAGCAAAGCACATAGCAAATGGAAATATTACTGTATGCTTATTTGCATGTTTTAGACAGGTATGCAACCCCGCCTTTCACCATTGTATATTTATTGAAATGTAGGCCATCTTTATTTTTTTTTACAACAGGAATGGTACCGAAGCCAGCGGGGACCCACGGGGACCACCCGAGGACCCCCGAACGCCCATGGGGACCACCTGAGGACCCCCAGACACCTTCAGGGACCACCCAGTGAACCCCTGTGTGGCCCCCAGACACCTGCAGGGACCACCCAAGGGCCCCCAGACACCTGTGGGAACCACCTGAGGGCCCACAGACACCCGAGGAGACCACCCGGGGACCCCCACCGGCCTCTGGTATTAATCCTGTGTATAAAAAAATATTTATGGTTTTATGTGGGGGCACAGGGGGTGGGTGGGTTTTGTATTGGTGTTTATTACATATTGTAATGGTTATAGGCTGGCCCAGGAGGTGGGTAGTAAGGTTGTTGTGTGTATTTTTGTTTATTGTGGGTAGCGGGGGTGGGTCAAGGGGGTAATAGCCCCAAAGATGTGTGTTTAGGCCTACCGGATGGGTAGCGGGAGGGGTTAACCTCCATTACCTTAGCGGTATTAACCGATAAGGTAATGAAAGGGTTAAGTCCACCCACAACCCCCATGCAAGGCCTAAATCCACACCAAGGGCCAAATACCACCTTCACCCACCCTCGCTACCCACAATAAGCATGACACTGGTGGTTAACCCCTTCATTGCCTTAGCGGTCAGCTGCTAATGTAATGAAGTTGCCTTTAAGTGTGTTTTTCATGTATCTGATTCATGCCGGGGGTCTCCGGTCGTGATATGAATGGATATCAGCTCCGGAGTCTCTCGGCATCAATCCGATGCAGGAAAAATGCCTTTTTTTTAAATTGCCGTCTCGCCACTTATCGGCAGCTTCTCAACACCTTCTTGCCAACTTTTCCTGGCGGAACGAGTTTAAGAGGAAATCTCAATTCTAGAGCCACTATTAGCCTTGATAAGCTAATCGAGGCTACTAGAATATCACGAGTTTGAAAAGCTGGCGATAAGTGGCTTATCGCCGGGCGTTTGGCGATTTTTTTTCCTGGGAACAATATTTACTGAAAAGCTCTCTTATCGCCGACTTATCGGGGCTTTCTGAATAGCAGTAGGCCTTTTTGGCGATAAAGTGGCGATAAGTGGCTTATCAGAGCTTTCTGCATTGACCCCATTGTCGTTGTATAAGACACCAGGTGACCCATGCACGTGTATGGGCTGTAAGGTTTTTACTGGAGTCGTAAGTGGCATAGCACAAGTACATACAGTATGTGCCATGGTTTCCTAACCCCAAATTCAGCTATGCCACCATTGTCTTTGCACATTATATGCATCATGTTTTATCTCTTGCCATTGCCTGTTTGCATGAGATTTGCCTATGTGTAAAACAGTGACAGTAGTTAACACATTGAATAGTGGCGTGCACAATTACTGTGAGAAAGTCATTGCCTATTGGGACAGGGAATGTGTGCCTGGAAGAGGAACAGTTGGCATTTTTCTTTTTCCTGTCTGCATGATGTGACAGCTGAAGAGGGGAAGGTTTCAAAGCTGCTACATGTCATAATGGGGGCGGGGGGGGGAGGTGGCGGGGGTGGGTTAGCAGGGGGAGGGGGGTGGCGGGGGGGGGGGAACAATAGCAAGTTTAGGGCTTTTATTTAAGTACCACAAACTTTATTGTTTGCATAGTGTTAAAATGTTAAATTGCATTAGTGTGTATCCAACACGTGTTAAATGTTTAGCAAACAATTTTTTTTTGAAATAGGCACAGTTACAGTATATGTACAGATTTGCAAATATGGTCCACTAAAGCTACCCCCTAATGTGTGCTCTCACGGTGCTTTAACTGGAGCCTTGCACAAGCAGCGGGCCCGCACTATAAAGACTGGAGCCTTGCACAAGCAGCGTGCCCACAGTATAAGGACTGGAGCCTTGCACAAGCAGCGTGCCCACAGTATAAGGACTGGAGCCTTGCACAAGCAGAGTGGCCACACTGCCCAGAGAGAGAGGGAGAGAGGAGAGAAAGAGAGGATAAGGAGGGAGGAGAGTGGGAGAAGGGGGGAGAGGGAGAGGAGAGGGAGAGGAGAGGGAGAGGAGAGGGAGAGGAGAGGGAGAGTGTATTATGTACCAGATGTTCCTTAATCATTAAAATAATTCAGATACAGCATTTTAAATGTCCTTTTCTTAGCAATAAAAGATATTAGAATAATTTGGAAAGCAACATGCAAATGTAAATGTTGCAGCACGCCATTTGAAATCCAATAACCCAGTAATGTCATGTGTCTTACATGGGTCTATATTTACTTCTCTGAATATCACACAGCTGAGAACTATTAATAACTCTTTTCACTGTGCAAAGCGGGTGGTACCTGAGGTGTAAGCTCACGGACTATATGTTTGAACATTTAAGGCGCTTTCACTGAAAATAATTCTTTATCAGTAAATATTGACAGTAAGTGATCTTACATTTCTCATCTCATTACATCATTCAGTGTATGTACTTGTACTTACTTGTAAATAATTGAAGCATGGCTTATATAAGAACTACATATTTTCTGATTATTAGTAATAATAATAATAATAGTCATATAATTGTAGCTAAACTTTATTAATAGAGATGTGGAGCTGTCTTCAAATTTGATTTGCTAATTTTTTGTGTGCCTTTTTTCCTTACATTACACATTTAAAGTTTCTCAGAATTTCAACAATTTCGCCAGTTTTGCCAAAATTAACATACAGCCTGCGTTAAAGAAGTGCAGAGCCAGTAAACCTACTCACAGACAGCTTTTTTTTTTATTAGTGTGAGGTTTGCTACTGGCTCAGCAGAGAAGGCGCATGTGCTCACACTTGGAACTTTTATTTGCTGTACTCTGTATGGGGGAGACTTTTTGTCACTTTTTTATTCACCATAACTTATTTTGTGTCTTTTTTTTTAATAACTAAGATTCTGACTTTTTAATTATGACATATTAACATCCGAACATTGTTCTTCTATTTAAGGAAAGATGGGACTCCTGGCTTTTCTTGTTTTACCGCTTCTTCTTTTGGGAATCTGCGGCATCGTTTACATATATAAGGAGGTCGTCAGATTAATGTCAAAATCAGCGGTAAAGAATAAAGTGGTTGTGATTACCGATGCGATTTCGGGGCTGGGAAAAGGTAAGCACGCAGTTAATCTGCAACATTCTAACATCTATTCAATCTCTATTTATATAAGTCTATTAAATAACAATATGAAATATTGCTTAATAAGCATTGAAAACATGAATAGATTATCTTCTATCGAATGCACAGTCACTGCATGTGGGTGCTTATTATGTGCGCAGTCACTGCATGTGGGTGCTTATTATGTGCGCAGTCACTGCATGTGGGTGCTTATTATGTGCGCAGTCACTGCATGTGGGGCTTATTATGTGCGCAGGAGTCACTTGCATTGTGGGTTACTTAGTATTGCGCATCACGCTTCATGTGGGTGTCTTTATGTGCGCATCACTTTGCATGTGGTCTTATTATGTGCGCGTCACTGCCTGTGGGTGCTTATTATGTGCGCAGTCACTGGCATGTGGGTACTTATTATGTGCTCAGTCACTGCATGTGGGTGCTTATTATGTGGCACAGTCAACTGCTGTGGGTGCTTATTATGTGCGCGTCACTGCATGTGGTTGCTTATTATGTGCGCAGTCACTACATGTGGGTGCTTATTATGTGCGCAGTCCACTACATGTGGGGGCTTATTTATGTCCAAGTCACTGCATGTGGGTACTTATTTGTGCGCGTCACTTTGCAATGTGTGGTGCGTGATTATGTGCACAGTCACTGCATGTGTGGCTTTTATGTGCGCAGTCACTGCATGGGGTGCTTATTATGTGCGCAGTCACTGCATGTGGGTGCTTATTATGTGCGCAGTCACTGCCTGTGGGTGCTTATTATGTGCGCATCCTGCATGTGGGACTTATATGTGCGCAGTCACTGCATGTGGGTCTTATTATGTCGGCAGTCACTGCATGTGGTTGCTATTATGTGCGCAGTCACTGCATGTGGGTGCTGTATTATATGTGCGCAGTCACGCAGGTGGGTCTATTATGTGCGCAGTCACTGCATGTGGGTATATTATGTGCGCAGTCACTGCATGTGGGTGCTTATTATGTGCACAGTCACTGCATGTGGGTGCTTATTATGTGCGCAGTCACTGCAGTGGGTGCTTATTTGTGCGCAGTCCTACATGTGGGTGCTTTTATGTGCGCAGTCACTACAGTGGGTGCTTATTATGTGCGCAGTCACTACATGTGGGTGCTTTATTATGTGCACGTCACTGCATGTGTTGTGCTTATTATGTGCGCAGTCACTGCATGTGTGCTTATTATGTGCGCAGTCACTGCATGTGGGTGCTTATTTGTGCGCAGTCACTGCATGTGGGTGCTTATTATGTGCGCAGTCACTACATGTGGGTGCTTATTATGTGCGCAGTCACTACATGTGGGTGCTTATTATGTGCGCAGTCACTACATGTGGGTGCTTATTATGTGCGCTCACTACAGGTGGGCTTATTAGTCGCAGTCAATGCATTGGGTGCTTAATATGTGCGCAGTCACTGCATGTGGGTGCTTATTTGTGCGCATCCACTGCATGTGGGTGCTTATTTATGGTCGCAGTCAACTGCATGTGGGTACTTATTATGTCGCATCACTGCATGTGGGTACTTATTATGTGCGCAGTCACTGCATGTGGTACTTATAGTGTGCGCAGTCACTGCATGGGTGGCTTATTATGTGCGCGTCACGCTTTGGGTGTTATTATTGCGCATCACTGCATGTGGGTGCTTTTATGTGCGCAGTCACTGCAGAGTGGTCGTATTATGTGCTCTGTCACTGCTGTGGGTACTTATTTGTGCATGCATTCACTGCATGTGTCTTATTAGTGCGCAGTCACTGCATGTGGGTGCTTATTATGTGCGCAGTCACTTCATGTGGGTGCTTATTATGTGCGCAGTCACTTCATGTCGGTGCTTATTATGTGCGCTGTCACTGCATGTGGGTGCTTATTATGGTCACACAATTTCTTCAAAGTGCAGGTCTCCTCTAATACAGAGATACAAAGTGCAGGTCTCCTCTAATACAGAGATACAAAGTCCTTCTCTACTCACACGTTCATAATGAAGTTCTCCTTTTAATGCTGATAGCCAAGGACAGCGTTTCAGGTCCCATATAGACGTTTCACCCCGATGAAAGGTCCACATGGGACCTGAAACTTCTTTCTGCTGTTCTTGGCTGTCACATTAAATAGAGAACTTCATTATTAACTTGTGAGTGGAGATGTACTTTGTATCTCTGTATTAGAGGAGACCTGCACTTTGTATCTCTGTATTAGAGGAGAGCTGCACTTTGAAGAAATTGTTTGTCTGTGTTGTGTTGGCTGCACAAGCAGGATTCTCCTCGCCTGAAACTATGTCCCACAGTTTGGAATGGGTTATTATGGTCAACGTATTTGACATGATTACCTCTGCATATCGTCTTTCTCCTGAGAGACATCTGAGCACAGAAAGGAGTACACCTGGGAGATAGCAAAGTATATTTAAATGACTCACACCCCACATACAAGATTTCCACAAGGAATCAGGTCCTAGGGACATGTCAGGTCCTAAAGCCCTTTGTGAGCAAGGGGGTACTCTCAGGACCAACAGGATCAGAACCCACAACCTCTGCTATTCCTGGCAGCAGCTGGATAGCTGCACTGTCTCAGCACACTGCTCACACCTGTAACTAATCACACTCTGGAAACTCCCTGCCATCCATTAAAAGTAGCCATCTTCCACTTCCTGGTTGCCATTTAATGTATCTTGTGCACAATAAGGAGCACACTTGGGAGATATGGTAATAGGATATGCAAAGTATAGGGGCCAGGGGGGAATACGGTCCATGAGTATGATTAGCTACAGGTGTGAGCAGTAAAGCGCAAAAGTATGATGCTAGAGCTGCACTGACAAGCATAGGTGGGGGGTTCTGATCCTTCATATGCATCATTAGGGCCTGACTGGTCAGGATAGGTATTTTGGAAGTCTTTTAGGAGGTGTGAATTATTTAAATATATGTTGCATATCCTGATAGCATATCTCCCAGGTATCTCAGATGTGCTCCTTTTTGTGTCTCTCCACAAGTTATTTTAAGGTGGATTTGAGGGGATATATATAGACCTTGGGACCCAAGTTAAAAATGTTTTTCTCTCTCTGGAAGTTCTGTGAGAATTGTGGCAGTTGCCCTAAGTCTTTAACGGTCAAAACTGCCCACGTAATATCCATCTGCAAAGTGGATTTTGTTCAAAAACCAGCAAAAGATGCGCTGCTGGAATTTTGACACATTCACCCACTTCTAGTAACTTGTTCCTAATTAATAGTTCTCAATGAAGTGGAGTTTTTAAGTTACTTCTTTTGGCCACAAAAATCCTGTCAGCACTCCACGGCAAACCTAAACGTGAATGTTCCTGCAATGTTCCCTTTCATCTTTCACCATCCTGTGATTTTTCATGACTCTTTGTTCCTTTTATTCTTATGGCGCTGAATTGTAAATACCCCCTCACTTTACTAAGCGGTCTTCGGATATAAAAGATCTCCCAGCGCTGGCACGCCCCGTGTATCCCCCCAATGCTTTATTTGGGTATCTGTTGTATGTTTTCATTTTTCAGAGTGCTCCCGGGTATTCCATGCTGCTGGCGCCCGGCTTGTTCTTTGTGGGAAGACCTGGGAGAAATTAGAAGCTTTACACGATGCTTTAATCAGTGTTGCAGACCCCAGTGTTGTAAGTACAATTTGTTTTGTTCACACCTGATGAAAGGTCTCTGTAGGACCCGAAACTTTATTTCTGCTGCCCCCAGCATTAAATCGTCATGAAGTTTTTCACCAAGATATTGTAAGTTACTACCTCCTAGGGGAGGACTGTCATTTACTACATAACTGTATTTTTTTGTGTTCCCCCCCAATACTTTTTTCTCCCTGTTTGTTACTTCTTCACACTAATAAATACCACAGTATTTACCCTTCAAGCACTTAAAGGTCAACATTCCTGGAACGCTTTCCTAGATCTGTCTCAGCATCTCCCCTCCTGAAATCCCTCTCCTGGCTTCCGATCAAATCCCGCATCTCACACTCCATTCTCCTCTTCACTTTTAAAGCTTTACCCCCCTCTGCCCCTCCTTACATCTCAGCCCTAATTTCTCGCTATGCACCAACCCAACTCTTGCGTTCTTCTCAAGGATGTCTTCTTTCTACCCCCTTTGTATCTAAAGCCCTCTCCCGCCTTAAACCTTTCTCACTTTCTGCCCCACACCTCTGGAATGCCCTTCCCCTCAGTACCCGACTAGCACCCTCTCTATCCACCTTTAAGACCCACCTTAAGACACACTTGCTTAAAGAAGCATATGAATAGCAATGTGAATATTCTGAACGCATGATCCATAAAGTTTGGCCTCCTGCAGACGCACTTACCAGAACTCCCTCCTACTGTCTCTGTACGTTCTCCCTACCTACCAATTAGACTGTAAGCTCCTCGGAGCAGGGACTCCTTCCTTAATGTTATTTTTATGTCTGAAGCACTTATTCCCATGATCTGTTATTTATATTATCTGTTATTTATTTGATTACCACGTGTATTACTACTGTGAAGCGCTATGTACATTAATGGCGCTGTATAAATAAAGACACACAATACAATACAATGCAACAGTATCATTATTACTGTTATCGTTTGTATATAAAATGTCAACATATTCCGCAGAGCGGTACAATGAGGGAACAGAGTGATATAAATGACATAAACAGACTTGCAAACAAGTGAGGACAGACAAGCGCAAACAGATACAGAAGGTAATGAGGACCCTGATCCTATGAGCTTACACTCTAGAGGGAATAAGGGGCAATGTTGAAACAAAAGGTAAAGTTGCTGTTGATTGAGGGACTGAGTATGGTCCAGTCACACAGCTGATACGTTAAATTTTGGGGGTGTCAGATGGCATGGAATTTGGTTCAGCTACAGATCAGGTTCCAATAGATTGGAGTGCGGGAGGGGAGAGGGGGGGGGGGGGTTATTTAAGGGATACGCCAGATAGGCTTCCTTTAAAGGGGGAGTTTTCAGGGAGGTTTTAAATGTCTGAAAGCTGGTTAGAGTTTGATGGATGTGGCAGGGAATTTGGCAGAGATGGGGCAGATGGGAGAAGTCTTGTACCTGGAGTGAGAGGAGTTAGGCTTTGTCCCCGGTGTTGACGCTGCATGCGTGCCTGCCTGGCGCGTGCAGCTCTATTCCCCGGTCTGTGTAGAGCTGCAGGGGGAAAAGACTGGTGGAGGGTTAGGGGAGTGACGGTGGCGTAGCAGGGGGTGCGGCCATGACGTCACCCGGCAGATTCGCCTTCATTGGCCGGCGGGCTTGGCCAGCGCTTCATCGCCAGGTCTGAAGACAGTTTTTCTGTCTTCCGAAACAGCGGGGAGCTAGCCATAAAAGGGAGGATAAGAGGCGGATGTCGTGGGGAGAGTGTAGGGGGTGTTTTAGGGGGAATTTGGAGACGAGAGCTGAAATGTAAGATTTCTTTGTACAAAATACTGAAAATATTCGGCTGTTTAATTAGACAACTTTTGTATTTAAATAAAGTGCTTCATGTTTCCAATAAAGTATTATTTTTCGTTGTTTCAGGGTTAGACCAATATTTAACCTAATTCTCTTTACAGAACTGTCTAACTGGATCCTATATAGCTATATACATATACAGAACTGTCTAACTGGATCCTATGTGGCTATTTACAGCTCAACCCCCGTTATAACGTGATCCGTTACAACAGGAATCCGCTTTTTGTATTTATGAATACTTTACAACACAATTATTGGTATCTTAATTACTTTATTGTACAATGGATACAATTGTACATTATTTCTATCGCGATCCGCTTATAGCGCAATGTGATTCTTTAAACCCCAAGCACATCGTTATAAGGTGGTTGAGCTGTACATATACAGAACTGTCTAACTGGATCCTATGTAGCTAAAAACATACACAGAACGGTCTAACTGGATCCTATGTAGCTAAATACATATACATAACTGTCTAACTGTATCCTATGTAGCTAAATACATATACAGAACTGTCTAACTGGATCCTATGTAGCTATATACACCAGTAAAAAAATGACATACTACAAAAAAGCACAAACTCAGTTTTGCCGTTTGCTTTTTTCAACATCAAATGATATTTGCTGTGGGTTTTCTATATGAAGATGCCCAAGTAAATCACTTCTGGTTCTCTGATCAATGGTCTATTCTATAGGATTTACACACTGTATCCTACTCACAAAATGTGGTTATAGTGTTTCTTTGAGTTTACAATTGTCCATCTCTGACCCTTCTAACTATAATACCTATTCACAATTCCTATGTATTTGAGGAACAATCCATGTTTGTGCAGTGCTGGTAAAAGGGCCTTTTTTCTGTCTGTTTGGTATATCTATATCTCCCTCCTCTGTCCTAACTATCAATGAGAAAGAGCTGAGTAGGGCTCAGACTAGCAACCAATTGAGGGTGTTGATGGCAACTGCAATCCTAAAGCAACAGTAGAGAATGTTACAGCCCAAAGGGTTTAAAATCCCAACATATATAACTCACCTCTTTGACATGTTTCTGGTTCAATTATTATTATAATTACATTAATGTAGCCAAGCACACTCTATGAAAGTTCTGGGACCAGCGATGTTTACAACTATAATTCTTTCTTTTTCAGACATTTACCCCCAAACTGGTTCTTCTGGATATCAGTGACATAAACAACATGCAAGATATAGGCAAAGAGATTTTGGATTGCTATGGATGTGTGGATGTTTTCATTAATAATGCGAGTATGAAAATTAAAGGCACAGTACAAAGTGTCACTTTGGAACTGGATAAGAAGATCATGGATGCAAATTATTTTGGTCCCATTACATTAACCAAAGGTTTGTAAGGTATATTTTGCCATTTGCTGTCAGTCGTTGTATTTGCAAAGAATTCCTGCAGGTGCAGCTGTAAAAATCATAATGAGATTCTTTCTTACTTTCTGTTCTTTCATCTCCAATAGATTTCTAATGTCAATAAAACTCATGTTGTATTTACATTAATATTTATATTTTCCTTGAACACTTTCATTTCACAATACCCAAACGCACATATTTATATAACTATGGGTTACAGGGATGGTGTCCTCCTTACACAAGGGTACCCCTATATTTGTAAGACTAAAACACAAGGGGTTTTCAGGGAACACCCCCTACCCTGGCACATAATCTTGAACCTAAATGTAAGGCTTTGGAACCATAAGGATCACCTAGCAAGTCACTCTTTGTACAATATGAGCTGACCTGGGTTCCTCTGTTTAATTTCATAAAATAGAACCCGTTGCGTCTGCGTGGATCACGGTTATATTACAGGAAAATAGCGGGCTGACAAAATCTGAGAACACAGAGGAATGAACGTTAGAATTGGCCATTTATTTCTATTGTATAAATACAACTGAAACAAAAGGAATTGGAATAAAAGTTGCCCTTTTTCTAAGGATAGATCAAAGTTTTATTAGCTGTATTATTCCAGGAGAAGTTTACAGTAAATTAGATTGTGAATTCTGCAGATTTGTGTGTATATGTTCGGTGCATTATCTGCTCTCTTTTTGCAATAAGCAGCAAAAGTTACCGTGTAAACAATACAGCCGGCGTGGGGCCTTTACAAATAAATACACACAAATAAATGCATACAAATAAATACACACGAATAAATACACACGAATAAATACACACGAATAAATGCATACAAATAAATGCATACAAATAAATGCATACAAATAAATACATACAAATAAATGCATACAAATAAATACATACAAATAAATGCATACAAATAAATACATACAAATAAATACATACAAATAAACAGTAAGGAGAAAGCATCAGATTATATTTAAGATCAGTATTGAAATGGATCATTTTGGGGGAATTGCACTTTTCAGGTATCGCAATTCTAAAGGTATACTTTATACCGTGTAAAGTTGTTTAAAATATACAGCATTTCTCAAAATCCTTTTGACCTTTCATAAAGCAGCCGTCCCTGATCGTGCAAGGGTCATTTTTCCAACATCTGTTATTTTTGGTAATTTGCACAAAGTTGCTGAATTAGCTCATTATATGAATATGTCAGAACACAAAATAGTATTGATATTAAATGATTTATTATACAAATGCATGAGTTTGAATACAAATTAAAACACATATTCAGTTCATGTTTGTGGAATAGGTTTCCCCTTTCCGTTAATTTACCAGACTGTTTTATAACTAAATGTCAGATGTAATCTATCCAAACTGACATTTTGCCAAAATGTTTCTAAATGCTGGGTCTGCAAAAAAGACTTCAATAATTCTATATAAAATCTTCACATGCACACTTCTGTTAGAAAATGTTTGGTAAAGTTCATGAACCAAGCTTAATTTGTCTCTCTGTCCCTCTGCCCCCCTGTCCCTCTGCCCCCCTGTCCCTCTCCTTGGGGTTTACTCAATAAACTGCGAGATCGCTGAAACAGCTCCCAGAATTGGGCCCACGGTCAATACCCCTCCATGGTCCACCTGTGGTGCAGGGCCTTACCAGGCAGTGGCAGCTGTCGAGAAAGCCTATGCAGGTGGTCCTGACATGGAACGTCCACAATCGCCACCTGGGTGGGCTCCCCCCATTGCTGTCACTGCGAAATGACCGGCTCAACAGGTCGGACCTCGGGGGAAGATGGGGGGCTTTTTCTTGCACCGGGAGTAGCTTCGCCCCATGCCTTGTTTTTACCCCATTTCCCTAATTCCCTTCCTTACTCACAGCTCGGATGTCCAGGGATAGGGAGAATTATGTGTATGTGTTTTTTATTAATTCAAATAACAAACTAAATTCCTTAGGTACCACATCATTTTAACATTTATTATGAAACAATGCTTCCAAATGAGCTACATTATCAAAGTCTTCTGTTTTTATTATGGCATTCGTGTTCTTCTCTGTGCTTCCTATCCAACTGATGTTCCTTTCAATAAATACATTTCTTTATATCGTTGCCATGGTAGAACAGTGGATAAAGTCCAGGTATCGATGCTACGAAATCCACAACAATGTAATCACAACAATATACCACAGGGCCGCAGACAAATCTTCTGGGACCCAGAACTAGAGATATGACCAGGCACCCCCCCCCCCCGCCACCCACAGTGTTGGCTGTCTTGCGAGCCCCCCCATTTCAAACCTCACAAGCCCCCTCCTCTATTTCTCCCCCGCTTTCCATGTATTTCTCTCCCCTTCGTCTCACTCTTACCCCCTCTTTTCCTCACCTCCTCTCTTACACCCCCTATCCAATCACTCTCCCCCCTCCCTCAATCCCCGCTCCTCATACTCATTCCATCCCCTCCACCACCTCCCCTGGCCCCAAACACACAATCCCTCTCACAAAATACATTAAAAAAAAAACACCCCCAAATAGAAAAAAACCCACTACGCCATAAATACATACAACCCCTGCACCCCAAAAATACATACAAAAGCCTCCCCCCAGATACATACAAAAAAACACCACCCCAAATACATAACCCACTCTCCACCAAATATATACAACCCCCCCACCAAATATATACAACCCCCCACCAAATACATACAACCTGCCCACCAAATACATACAACCCCCACCCCCAAATACATAGAAACACCCCTTTCCATCCCACAAATACATACAACCCCCTCAAATGTAAACAAGCCCACCCACCAAATACGTACAACCCAACACCCACCATATCCATAGAAATAAAACCCCACCCCCAAATACATACATACCCCTCCATCCCCCAAATACGTACATACCCCTCCATCCCCCAAATACATACATACCCCTCCATCCCCCAAATACATACAACTTCCCAAATACATACATACCCCTCCATCCCCCAAATACATACATACCCCTCCATCCCCCAAATACATACATACCCCTCCATCCCCCAAATACATACAAAAAAACCCCACCCCCCAAATACATACAACCCAGTGACAGAAAGTGAGGGAGCCCCGCAACGAGAGGACTGGCAGCCGGGCAAAGAAGCCCAAATTCCAACACCCCATGCAGGCACCGGGCCCAGGACACTTGTCCCCTGGCTCTCCCCCTCCTCCCCCACCCTGCTCTCCTCCTCCACCCTGCTCTCCTCCCCTGTCAGCGGCCCTGGTAAATGACATTAAAAAAAAGTTTTATGTGAAATTTGAGGACAAAAAGCATCTGCGTATATTTCAAAAGTGCTTCCATATTTGACTTGCCAGGATTGCGTGTCCTTAGATGATTGAATCAGTGTTTCAATGTGCACAATGTATCAATTTTGCAACAGACCTATCTGGGCCTAAAATAGTATCTTGTATTCACAAAGTGTGGCATGTGCTGTGATCGGCTGCTAGACAATGCGCCTGAGACCACCGGGATACAGTGGAATCAAGGAGCACGCCTCCCACCGAGAAACAGCAGTCACGCTGAAACACACGTAATAAAAAGGAAACATATCGCAACAGTCTCTATAACGTTGATTGCAGAGAAAGTACTCACAAGCCTCTGCCTGCTGGGAACAGGCAAGTTTTTCGTACAATCCAGGGGGAGCGTGTGGGGAGAAAAAGACAACAATACAAACAATATAAGTGCAGACATATTTCACTGTTGGAACAATGCTGCAGGCTTGGCGCTACACACAGCCTACTCACAAGGTGCTGGATGTAAAAAGGCAGGTGTTAGAAATGTAGCTGTGGCTGGAGATTCGCTGAGGGTGTGTGGTAGTCAGGGATCCCATCAAATGACTCAGGGGAAGTTATCCAATTTAGAAGGATAAAGAGAGACTAACATAGCACAGATCAGTCATATAAAAAGTATTTTATATAGAAAATGTAGAAAACGCACTTACAATAGTGCAATTAAAACAGGGCATGTAACACACAAATGTGTAAGCAGGATCACTGCACCGCAGTATCTCTCACCGCCTCCTCTCCTTCTGGTGTCTCTCGTAATCAATAGGGACTCAGCGTGGGCTGTGCTCCGTCGCGCCCGTCAGTGTTGTGACATCACACCCGCCCCAATTCTCGCAATAAGGTGCCAGGTGTGAACTGCTCGTGCTGATCTCCTGCGTATCCAGACGTAACACAGGTCCTCCCACCCTACGCGTTTTGCCTGGATGTGGACTACAGCTTAGTTAGGAGTAGTCTAGGGCCCATTCTGAGAAAGATCTATAGCAACTCACTGACTTCATGCACAGGGGCAGGGATGGCAACATTGTGTATAACACACAGGCACTGTGTGTGTGTGTTCAGAGCAAAATACGTGCAGCTGAAAATAAGGAACTGACAGGCAGAAGCTGCAAAGGAGGGGGGTGAACAGAGGGGGCAGAAATGGGAATTCTTGTTCCAGGACAGTTGTCTTTTTCTCCCCACACGCTCCCCCTGGATTGTACGAAAAACTTACCCGCACTTTGGAACCAGTGAAGACAGGTCCCACCAGAGGGGTTGAGCTGGGAGTATAGACCCATTTATTGTATTTCACCTAAATTTTCACTTTGTCATATATATATATATATCACTATACTTCACTATATTTCACTATTCACACATTCACGTAACAAGATTTGTTCTGAATTGTTATAATAAGTTATTCACTTTATTTTCAGTGAGCACTTAATGTTGTTTGCGCCTTTTTGTCCCTTCCACTTGTTCACTGCTGAGAACAGGCACACAGGATGGTAAACAGCGGTGCACAGCTGACAATCAGATGGGCTGGAAACCCCAATGGGACCCTTGTTGCAGACCTTCATTTTTTCATGCGTTGAATAAGTATATTTTATAACACTTGCATTTCCACCTGTGCACCGCCATTTACCTGTTTTCCATAGCGCTGTTGTGGGAAATATTTTTTTATTACCCAACCCTAGTGAGAATTGGATTATTTTATTCCTTTCTAATAGAGAAATGGTATTGATATATCAGGATACTTTGCATGAAAGTTGGGGTGTGCCTGAGCTGGGGATCACGTTTTATTGCCCTTTAGTTAATGCCACATGTAGTGTAAATCTCACTAACTAATTACTGTATTTACCACCAACTTGGATTAACCGTTTCTTACATTTCATGAGTTGCTAAATAATGTCATGATTTTAATTGGGAGTTCATCTTATTTTTAACATATTCAGGCTCTGCCGTTATAAATGTCTAGGGATCATATATATTAAAGGAAAAGTGGCGTATTTCTGGAGTAAAAACATTGCCTTACGTGTAGATCAGGGATGGCCAACTCCAATTATATTAGTTGTATCCAGAATTCATTGCATCTTTACACTGTATGGCAGAGGTGGCCAACTCTAGTCCTCAAGGGCCACCAACAGGACAGGTTTTAAGGATTTCCCTGCTTTAGCACAGGTGGGTCAATCAGTGGCTCAGTCGAAGACTGCATCACTGGTGCTGAAACAGGGAAAGCCTGAAAACCTTTTTCTTTTTTCTTTGATACATCTCGTGCAGTTTTTTTTGCCCCAGAATTGCCCCACTTTTGCCTTGATACATACAGGAAGCTGCTATATATAATGATTATGTGTACTGTATATGTTATTTTGATTCGTTCTTTCTTTTCACAGCTATTCTTCCTCACATGATTTCCAGAAGAACTGGGCAAATCGTACTGGTAAATACAATTCAAGGAAAATTAGGAGTTCCATTCCGTGCTGCATGTAAGTAGTTATGTTTAAACATTCTCAACAATGGTCTGGCAGACAAAGTCATCACACATCAGGAGTTTAACTTTATTCTGGTGAAAAGCCCCAAGATCGCAACGTTTTACAGCCTGGCCAAAATTCACAAACACAAATTGCCACCACCTGTGACCCAATCGTGTCAGGCATTGGCAACCTTACTGAACAGGCAAGTTCCTACGTAGACCAAATTCTGCGACCATTCGTAGTAGCTTTACCCTCCTACTTTAGAGACACCAAGGATGTGTTAAATAAACTAGAGGGAATTACCATCTCTGACGATACCATCCTTGTCAGTTTAGATGTTGAAAGCCTGTACACAAGCATCCAACATGGACCAGTCTAAGGCCCGTAATATAGTGGTTGCGCTTGCTGCGCCGTGCGCGCGGCTCGTATAGTTGGCTGTGGTTAGCCAGCCAATGTATGCTAGGGCTGTGCGCGTGGAGCCGGCTGACAGGGGGGAAGATTCAGAAAAGTATGTATGTGTGTATGTGAGTGTGTATGTATGTATGTATGTGTGTA
>CM071588.1:421267-486523 GCA_036426205.1 Ascaphus truei
GTATGTATGTATGTGTGTATGTGAGTGTGTATGTATGTATGTATGTGAGTGTGTATATATGTATGTATGTGTGTGTGTATATACTGTATATTTATCAACGTTGCACAGTAAAAATAATGTTTATTTATACTGTACGTCTTTTTTTTATTTTAAAAATATTATTTAATACATTTTTAACTCGCACAATCTATACACAAACATATACACACACATATATATACACACACACACACAAACACAAACACACAGTACCTTCCAAGACTGTCGCTCACAGCAGCACGGACCCGTACACACAAAAAGTGTGTGGCACGTGCACGCGCGTTCGCCCAGGCGTGCACGCCCACTATATTATGGGCCTTTGATGCAACCTCTTATTTCTTGAACACTAGAGGACAGTGGCACAAAGCCCACAATCTATTTGTAAGAACCCGCTGGCAGTTCGTACTAAACAAAAACTACTTTTCGTTTAACAACAAGCTGTACCACCAAATACAGGGAACCACCATGGGCAATATGCGAACCTGTAATACAGGGGACCGCCACGGGCAATATGCGAACCTGTAATACAGGGGACCGCCACGGGCAATATGCGAACCTGTAATACAGGGGACCGCCATGGGCAATATGCGAACCCGTAATACAGGGGACCGCCATGGGCAGTATGCGAACCTATATTTGGGGTGGTGGGAGGCTGAAGTAGTTTTTTCTGAAGACCTAGAACTGTACACCACATGCATTGACATGTGGGTCTGCTTTATCGATGATGTACTCATCCTATGGCGTGGTCCGGTAGGGACACTTAAGACATTCATAAACATATCTGAATACTAATAACTTGAACCTACGCCTTACACTAGAGTATAACATCAACTCTATTTGTTTCCTTGACCTTAAAATATCAATGGGCATTAATGGCACACTAGATACAACTATCTTTCGAAATGCGAAAGCAACAAACAGTCTTCTACAGGCTGTTACAAAAGTTTCTTCTTCAGAAAATCAGGACTCAGTTTCAGTTCAAATATATATCAGCAGTTTATTCTTCAATCAGCTTTCAATCTTCAATAAGCTTTTACATAGCAAAGATACATACATACTCTTACTTGTCAGTTCAAAATACAGAAGTGTAGTAGTTTAAACTACATTACCCATGATTCTTATACTTTTCTGAACAAAGAACTCATCAATCAATGTCTCTTTCTCTCCTGATTAAACAGACTGATTTCCTCAGGAGGTAAAAACCCATAGGGACCTTCTGCTGGCAGACAGGAACCCGAGACACATAGACATTGATACCTAAGGAATGTTTATACAATTATAACCACATGTGAACTCTGATGTCCAAGCTGACCATGAGCCTTTCATAAAAGTAGCATGTTGAACTTATAACATGTTAACCTGTTGGGTGCTGAATATATATAATACATGTGTATATACTTGTATTGCTATTCTACTTTTAATACAGAAAATATATAACTAAACTTATTTCATCACAGGCCAATACCCATCACTCAAGGGCTCAGGTAAATGGGATACCAGTGGGGCAATTCCTACGTTTGAAAAGAAACCCAGAAGAATTTGAGAGACAGGCTGTTCTAATGAAAACTCGCTCTCTTGAGAGAGGTTATAGCCACAAGGCTGTAAAGAATGCCTAAAAA
Source organism: Ascaphus truei (assembly GCA_036426205.1). Lineage (NCBI taxonomy): Eukaryota > Metazoa > Chordata > Amphibia > Anura > Ascaphidae > Ascaphus > Ascaphus truei. The sequence continues at coordinate 422,926 of CM071588.1, forward strand.
AGAGCAAAATACCTGCCACGCGCAGAACTGTTAAAGGAGAAAATTAACAACCCCGAACAGAAAGTGGTCAGATTCACTGGGACCTATAAAAAGCAGTGGAGGCAAGCACAGAGAATTGTACAAAAACACTTGCACATTTTACAGGCCAACACTGACATCAAAGAAGTTATACACTCCTACCCATCAATGGTGAGTAGGCGTGCTCGGAATTTACAAGTCACTCTGGTGCGAAGCCACCTAAGTGATCCTTCCAAACCAATGGGGCTACCAGTTAAACCAACAGGATCATTCCAGTGTCAAAGGTGCAAAGCCTGTAAAAACGTCAAAGTTAAGAAAGGATTTGGATAATGGGGAACCACCATTATACCTTCAAGTCTTATTTGCCCCTAATGTGGACAACACAATCATAAAGAAAATTCTTAATTAAAAATTAATCCTGCCTTGTACTGGGTAAGTGGTGAATCCATATCCCCCTATCACCATATTATGCTTTAACATCTCCCACAGCAGTTGCAGAGTGAACTATGTGTACTAATAGAACTATCAGTCACATTGAAACATACTGCCTGGGATTCCAGTCTGTATCTCCGTCCAGCTGTCTTTACAGAGTTCTTCTAACCGAAACATGCCTTACACGTTTGGAGGAGGTACAGAAAGGGTTAACTATAACAGCAGGGACTTAGCGATGCGGCTATATAAGGCTGCGCTTATAGTGCCGGCGACAGCGATGCTACGTTGCATCAAAACAAATGCATTGCCGCGGTCACGTGTGCTTATATTAAGCGAGATGCGCCGGAGCGACGGCTTGTCATCTGAAAGTGATGAAAGTGATCACTGACAGTCACCATCGCCGTCACGTCGCCGGCACTATAAGCGTAGCCTTAACCTTAACAGCTCCAATAGAACACTCTCCTTAAAAGTGCCTTGAAGCGTCATTACGCGAAACGCGCGCGTCGGCTAGCGACATGCACTCGCAGGAAACTCATTGAGACCGCACAGAGTACTAAACTGCTGCTAGACTGTTGCGATATCCTGCCTGTCTCAGATTACGCTCAATCACCATGACCGTGACGGCTCATTTGACTTGAAGAAGCCGACGGGTCAAGATCGTGGATTTAACATGGGGTTATTGCATTAATAGATGAAGAAAAAAGATAAAGACATTAAAGAAATAATCACAGATGAAAGAAGAAGAAGATGATGAAAAGATTAAAGAGAAGATTTTGGTAACCTGTTCCTGATCTTCACCGTGGATGGCGTTTGATTGTGTTTCGTGACGTCACCGGACGAGAGCTTCCTGATTCCCCGGGATTTGGAGGACCAATGCTTCTAAAGGTAAAATAAATATTGAATGTATGTACTTTTATTTTTACAGGATTTTCGATTGGGTTTTAATTTTTTTATGTTTTCATTGCCCATTGACTGCTAATGTATTAATCTGTGCCTGTTTAGGGTATAGATGAATACAGTAATAGCCAATGCATTTTTTGGCAAATGCATTTCTTCTTTTGACTGTAATATTTTCTATTTATTTTTATTGTTTAGATTAAATTGTTTTGAATTGTGATGGCTTGAATGTTTTTTTATTTTCAGATTGTTTTGCGTTTTTATTTAATGATGTATTTTGTTGGCTAATGGTGTAAATTGGTGTTTTCTAGTAATTGTATTAATTAATTGTTGTGTTGGTTAGAGCTTTTAGCTATTACATTTATTTTGGGGCTAGTGGTGTGATTTATTTCATGGATTTGTTAGTGGTTTTATTTAATTGATGTGTTAGTGGTTTTATTTATTTAATTGCTTGGTTAGTGGTTTTATTTAATTGCTTGGTTGGCTAGTGCTTTTAATTTTTGTATGTGGGGGTTTATGTGCTTGTAGTATCGGTTTTATTATTGTGTATTTTGGACATTCATGCTTTTGTATTAGGGTGACCATTGATAGCTATAGTAGCTTATCATGCCCATATTATATGGGTATGATGTACTACTATGCCACTTAATTGTACAGGGTGGGTCCGGTGGGTGATTAGGCCTCCCGGGTGGGTAGTGGGGGAGGGTGGGTTAACCCCTTAATTACGTGATGAAGGGGTTAGGGGCCATAAGATTGTTATTTTTTTTTATAATAACATGCTCTTGTATAGCGCTGCTAGTTTTTACTTAGGGCTTTACAGAGACATTGTGCAGGCACAGGTCCCTGCCCCATAGAGCTTACAATCTATTTTTTGGTGCCTGAGGCACAGGGAGATAAAGTGACTTGACCAAGGTCACAAGGAGCCGATACCAGCAATTTGAACCAGGTTCCCCTGCTTCAAACTCAGTTCCAGTCAGTGTCTTTAATCACTGAGCCGCTCCTTCTCCCATTTATGTATTGTTGCTGGCATCGGAGGACATGGCCATGCAGTATGCTGACGAGGACGCCCTTCATGTTGGCAGGGGTAAGTAGAGAGGTTTTTATTTACTTTATTTATGCTGGCTGGCTAATGCTGTGTTTAATAATGGGCAAATAATCTATTATCCATATCTGGATAATACTTATTTTGCACATTACTGTACTGTATGTGTTTGGTGGGGAGGTGTATTACTTGAAATGTAGGCCGTGTTTTTTTTTTAAATACAGGAATGCAAATTTTTTTTCCCCGGAGCTTGGTGCATAGGCCCCTTAATGTGAACTTTGACCCCTCCTTGGGCAGGTTTATTGACAGGATAAAGATGGAAGGTAACAGAGCAGCTTATCCTGAAAATGACCATCATTAGCTGCCACTAACGGGTGACAGAATGTTATTTCACACCCAGGGTTGAGCACAGAACTGCTACTAAAATGGTGCATGTTCTGCATCTGAAAATATTTGAAAGATTAAAGGACCTGAATTTGTGTAGTTTGGAGTAAATATTCTTCAAGGGTACAGGAAGATGCAGGAAGGAGAAAGAGAAGTGCTGGAATAAGGAGCTCACGCTCTGACAGAACTGATTTTTTTTTACAAAAACACACATGTAGGCAGAGCCAGCGCGAGGGTTTCATGTGCCCTGGGCGAAACGTTAAATGTGCACCCCAAAAATTAAATAACCAGTGGCGCCCTTAGGCTGTGTCTGCCGCCTGTGCCTGCCACCCTGTATCTCCTTCAGAATCGAGCATCAAATGACGCCACGACGTCACAGTTGCCATGGCAACAAGACGCCTTGTGACCTCTGCGGCATCATTTGATGCTCGATTTTGAAGGAGAAGCAGGGCTGCAGAACGGAGACGGCCGGCACAGGTAAGTAAGTCTTTCCCATTAGGTCCGATAGGCCCAAGAGCACGGCAAATGGGGCGGACATTTTTGCCGCCCCAAATTTTGCTGCCTTATTAATGCGCCCATAAGACCTTTGCACCCTAGCCTACTGCCTAGGTTTGCCTAAAGGACGGGCTGGCCCTGCATGTGGGATATTGCTTGGTCTGCAGCTTTAATACATCTCGTTATTATCTCTGCGTCACGTAATTTCTCCCTAACTTCTCCTATTAACTCTCCCTAAATCCCACACTGACACACGGCGCACACTTGTAGTAAAGACCTTGATATATTGACGCAAGAGGAAAATGAAGCAACTTGTGTCAATTTTGCATGAAATTTGCCTTGATACAACATTTCATATTGTCTGTGTTTAATCACCACATTTACAATATTTCGGTAACAGCCGTAAGTGATAGACTAACAATTATTGGGTATAAAACATTGCCAACCTATTTTCTTAGACTAGAATATTTTGGCTTCTCAATGCTGCAACAGGGGAGTAGCCTGCATCTTTGCTCACCTGGGGATCTAGATGAAGTAATTCCCGTTTCATTTATAACCACATTAATTTATGAAGTTGTTGGGACTTGTATTTAGAGCTCCAGTTGCTGGCAAAGGGTGTGTGATTGCATAGAGTATAAATATAGGATAAGCATCTGCCATGCAACCCACACAGAATATGGTATAGGCAAATTGCGGCGCTCCCTCTTAGTGATACAATCAATAATAAGAAACAAAGGATGGAAAACCAACGTGTATTACTGGCCCCAAAGTGTATAATTGCTGCTCAACCCAGTGAGGATCTTACCACGATCCTCGCAGTATAATATGAAAAGAGAGACTAGGGGGGCGCAAAACAGATAGGAGTGCAAAGTTAGATATAGCACTAACACATAAATAGTGATCAACAATCAATAAGCCGACTTCCGCACTTCGGTCAAAAAGATCCAGGCGGAGGTCCTTGCATGGACCTGGATGTTTTTGACTGCACACGGCTACCGTAGCTTGCCTAAGCGTCTTGATTGCAGTCCCAATCACCGGACGCGGGACCAGGAGAGCACTGCATCGAAGTGCGGAAGTTGGCAGCGTTCGCCGGAGGCGGTCACCTAAATGTGACTTCATTGTTACTCACTTTTTAAACTTGAATAAAATGACACCTTTGTATGTGTACCTGTGTGTTGTTTGCTCTCATATGCATATGGCACGAGTAATGGAGACAATACTTGGGATGCTGTACTGTTATCAAATCGGAAAAGGAAACAAAAGCTGACAGCTGCAGAAAAGAAACACCACAGATAAAGATAACCATTTCCTGGACTCAGTACCACACATGGCCGTGTGAGTACAATATTATACTATATTATAAACTATATGTATCCATTTCACTGGGATTATTGATCACTATTTATGTGTTAGTGCTATATCTAACTTTGCACTCCTATCTGTTTTGCGCCCCCCTAGTCTCTCTTTTTCATAACACACAGAATGCCAACAGTATATACATGTTACTACAGTGTAACAGAAACCGTGTCAGTGGGACAATGTCAGCTTAGGCCCAAGGGCATGGTTACTGCTTGCTTGCTCTCGCTTGCTCTCGCTTGGCTGCGAAGGGGCTGGCCACTGAGCACCCTACAGTCCGCAATTAGACGCGGCTTAGTAGGGGCTCGTCGGCGCATGAAGTTTCCGTTGCTTGCTGAGGCGCGCTGAACAGAGCCGACAGGAAATTTTTGAATGCACGCTGCTGGTCCGCTCACGGACGGCCTCAGCAACCAACTTGGAAGGAAGCAGACAATGTTGAACGGGTCTGGCGTCCAGCGGGTATTGGTGACCTTCTGCCCCGAGTCCCTTTGGCTGTCCGCCTGCGGGAGATGGTAGGGGCTGTGCGCCGGGACGCTGGGGTGAGGCGTATGTTCCGGGTCAGCGTTGTTCCTCCAGTCGTGCCGACCGTGGCTGTCACCTGGTGGAGAGGGGGTGCTTGTGCTCCGGAGTGGTGAGCGGGGTGATGCCATCCATCTGGGCCCTAAGGGGGGTGCCGCTGCTGGCTAAAAAGTCAGCCTGCTGAGAGATGTGAGGAGGCCTTTCGCTGCCGTTGTGAAACTCTGTGGGTGGATGGTGCGCTCCACTGCCACGATCCGTTGGCTGTCAATCGCTGCGAGATGGAGGGGGCCTTGCGCTGCCGGGGGAGCTGGGGATGAGTGGGGTGCCGTTCCAGTCTGCGCGTCGCGGCTGTGGCGTGTCAGCCCGTTGGTGTTGCTGGGAAATGGAGGTGTCTTTGGCTCGGCCCAGGGTGGGTGAGCTGGGTGAGTTGCCTCCATCTCCCGGAGTCAACCTGTGGGAGCTGGTCCATCACGGGCGGTAGAATGGATGGGCTTTCGCGGTTACTGGCCGGGGGGGGGGTAGCGTGTGATTTGCCTACGGAGCTGCTGGGCGCGCTCCCTGTGCATGTCATCCTGCGGGATGATGAGGGGGCCTGGCGCTGCCAAAGGTTGGTGAGCTTCTGTGATTTGGCCGTGAACCATCTGCCAGAAAAGTTGCCGGTATCGGTGGCACCTGGCTGGTGGAGATGGAGGAATGGCCTGCGTCTGGCCGGAGGGGAGGCTGGGAGGGGTGGTGTAATTGTTCCGCACATCAATGGCCGCGATCCTGTGGTCTGTAATCCTGCGGGGAGAGGGAGGGTCGTTGTTGGCTACTGGGGGGTGCCGGGGGGGAGCGGTGAGTGGTTCCCCCTCTGCCGCCGTTTGGGGTCGCTGTTGTTGTAGACGATGGTATTTGTGTTTGTGCATGTATTGTGGTGTGTGTGTGGTTTGTTCATGGTTGCTTGTCATGCAGGTTGTTGTGTGTAGGGTGGTATTGTGTGTGTGTATGTTCGGTGTGTGTGTGTGGATTTGTGTGTGTGTGTGCATGTATGAATGTGTTGTCCATTGTGAGTGGTGTGATGTGTTAAAATGGGGGTGTTGTGTGTAGCAACTGGGGGTGTATGTGGGGCGTTATTTTGTTAGTGTATAGTGCATGTTTGTATTTGCATGTTGAATTTCGGTGTTGTGTCCCATGTGTATGTGTATGTGTGTTGTGATTAATGTGGTGCGCGAAATATATTTAGGAAAAAAGAGTCAAGGTTGCACAAATGTTAAGAATAATATTACTCTCACATGGATCTTTTTTAAAATTTTTAAAATATTAGATAATATACCCCAAACAACCGGCACCCAACAGGGGAAAGCACCACACACACGACACCCCACGACTCAAACACACCACAAACAGCACCGGAAGAACCCAGCGACCACACAGCACACAACGTTCCGAAGCGATATGACAGGCGACAAACACCACGAATCACAATTCCAAAGGTGCCACCCAACACACTGTGATACCGAGAAACCCGACCTCACACAAACCCGCTGTTAACATTTCTCCTCCAAGGACAGGACACAACTCATGGATTAAGAGCGAGGGAAGGCGGGCGTCAGCGAGAGCGAGCTTGCAAGCACGCGTAAAAAGCGCTACTGTAATGTCCGCCGGCCTTATGATTAATGCTCACTTTCAGTTTGAAATGGCCAGCTGCGTCCATTTTTGTAATCAACATCAAACCCACAGGGATGGATCTTTAATGCATTGGTCCAATTGTTTTGTAATTGTAAGTAGATCAGAGGTTTTTAAACTTTTTTATTTTTATTTTTTGTAAGAACATCTAAAATTATATTGTGAAATGTCAGCAGAAGCAAGAACACCCTTCAATAGCTCAGTCTGAGATCAGATGCATTGTAAGTAACCGCCCAACCTCTCTAATAGCGCGTCTGAATCATGGCATTGTAAGGAACCCCAACCCTCGTCTATATCATGTCTAAGAGACATATGCATTCTATAAGAACCCAACACTCTCATATAATCGCACCACACAACCAACAACACCCCCCCCCCAACCAGAACCCCCCAACAGACACACCCCCCCCCCCAGAAACAACACCCCCCCACAACCCTGCCCCAACAGAAAACCCCAGGCCCCCCCCGCCCCCCCCACAACAACCCCCGCAACCCCACCCCAACTCCACACCCCCCCCCCCCCCCCCCCAGCCCCCCCACACCCACACCCGACACGCCCCAACAACAACCCACCCCCCCCCCACTCAACCCCATCCCCGCCCCCCTCCCCCCCCCCCACACCGCCCCTCACCCCACACACCCCCCCCCCCCCCAACCCCCCCCACCCCCAACCCACCCCCCCCCCCCCCCCACCCCCCCCCCCCACCCCCAAACACCACCCCCCCCCCCAGCCACCCACCGCCCCCAACAGCCCCCACACACCCCCCCCCCACCACGAACCCAAAACCTACACACACAGCCACACCACCCCAAAACCCCACACCGCAACCAAACTCCCACCTTCCGACACCGGGAACCCCGACAAACACTCGCGCAGTGCCGGCGGCGGGCAGCGCACCCCCCCCCGCATCCCCCCCCCACCAGACCCTCCACACCTCTCAGCGGCGACCCCCTCCCCAAAAACCCACCCCGTCCCCCCCCAGCTCTCACACACGCCCCCCATGACACACATCCCCGCACCGACACCTCCGAAACCACCCGCCCTCGCCGCACACCCCCCCCCCCTCAGCCCCACACTACACCTACTACTCCAGCCGCCCTCCCAAAACACCAGCCTTGCCAACCTCTCAACACCAACACCCCCACCCCTCTCACCACCCCCTCCCCCCCCCACACCCACGCGCAAACCAACCGCCCCCCTCTACCACCCCCCGCCCACAAGCTCACCCCACACCCGCCGGATAGCCCCCCCCCGCAGGGCCCACCCCCCCACCCATCCACCCCAACCCCCCCAACCCCCCCACACACCCAACTGCCCCCTGCCGCACCACCCCCTTCCGGGCCAAACAGCGCCCCCCCCCACGTCCACCCCCCCCCTACCCCACAAACGCGACACCCTTCCCACCGCCCCCCCCTCAACCAACCCCCAACCCCCCCACCCCCCCCACCCCCACCCCCCCCGCGGCACCCTACGTCTCCGACCCATCCCAACCTTAACCCCACCCCCACCCCCCCGAATCCCCCCGGCGGCACACTCCCACCCCCCACACTACCGAAAACCACGCCACACCCACCCTAACCTAACAACGCTCCCGCACACCCCCTCCCTCCACCTCCTTCGTCATACCCCCGCCCCCCCCCCCCCCCCCCCCCCCCCACCCCCCCCCCCCCCAACCCCCCCCCCACCCGCCCCCCCCCCCCACCCCCCCCCCCCACCAACCCCCCCCCCCACAGACAAACGGCACCAAGGCCTGCACCAGACTCACGAAGCCAACCCCACTCTTGCAGTCTGGCGCGGCCCAAAACACCTATCCGCCCTCCTGTCCCCCAATCCGACACACACACCTAGACACACCCGTCCCCCCCCCCCGCTCCACGCCTCAAACACACTCCCGCGGACCCACCTCCCGACCAATCCACACCACGACCCCCACTCCCCCCAACACCCCCCCCAAATCCCTGACAGCCGAAATTGAGCGAACCGCCCCCCGCACACACGCTCAATCCAATCACCTCGCAACCGCCACAATGCAAGACACACATCACCCCCCGCCTCGCCGCGCGCCCGCAACCCCCCCCCAAAGGCCCCGCCCCCTCCCCCCCCCCCCCCCCCCCCCCCCCCTCCCCCGCCCCAACAACCCCCCACCCTCAGCCCCCCCCCTCCCACACCCGCATCCAACACGCCATCTCGCTAAGTCCGCCGCACATCACGCCCTTCACCAATCACTACCCCCAACCATGAGTCTGCCACCCCCCCACTCACCCTGCCCCTCCAAACCACCCCGCAGCACCCGCGCCCCCCCCCCCCAGCCCCTCCCCTCCACTGCAACCGCACAGCATCAGGGCCCCCGCCCTCACACCCCAAAAACCCCCCGGCGCGGCCACACACGCCCCCCCCCCCCCCCCCCCCCCCCCCCCTCCACCCCCCCCACAACAGCCTCCTACCCTCACTCCACACACACCTCGTACCGCAGCCAGAACACAGACGCGAACCGTACCCTCCTCTAAAAGTAACAATCCCCAGCACCCCCAACACCCCCCCCCTGAGCAAAACCGCCCACCACCCCCCCTCTGGAAACCGCCCGCACCCCCCCCCAACCTCTCGCCTTCCACAAATGCGCACTCGCCGCCGCCCCTCCACCGCACCGCCCCAACCCGCAACCCTTGCCAACGGACGCACGCACCGGCTCCCCCCCCCCCCGCCTCCACCACATCCCCACCCCCCCTCGCGCCACCCCCCGCCTCGCCGCACACAACCGGCGCACCCCCCCACAACGCCCCGCCTGCTCCAAACCGGCCCCCCGCCCCCACCCGCCACACGCTCGCACCACACCACCCCCCCGACACCCCACACACCCCCCCCCCCACCCATCCCCCCCCCCACCCCCCCCCCCACACCACCCCCCCCACCCCACACCACCACCCCCCTTCCCGCCCCCCCCATTCCCCCCCAGCCGCCCCCCCCCTCCTCCCCCCCCGCCCCCCCACCCAAGCCCCCCCCCCCCCCATCCCCCCTCCCCCCCCGAATCCACCACTAATCCGCCCACCACCCATCCATACACCCAACCTCCACTCCACCTTCCTCTTCTTCCCGTCCGAGTCTCTCCCGCCCACACCCCCCCACCACCCCCCCCCCACCCCCCCCCCCTCCACCCCCTCCCGCGCAGCTCTCTGTCCGCGCCCCGATCACGGCGCGCCACCCCCCCCCCCGCCCACACCCCCCCCCCCCACCCCCCCTCAGCCCCCCTCGCCACACCCGAACTCCCACATCACCAACTCCCTCCCCTCACCACCCCACCACAAGTCACCCCAGCACACGGAACCCACACGCCAAGAACCCACACACAAAATCCCCCCACCCACACCCTCCCGCCCAATAACCAAACCCACCACCCCCCACCCCCCCCCCACCGCACCCCTCCAAACCCGCCCCCCAACCCAGCCCTCGCGCTGGCGGCCGCCCCCACACCCCCCGTCGACCAACACCCCTCGAGGCCCCACCCCACCACACAACCCCACAACCACACCCACACCAACCACACCCCCCCAGCTCTCGACACAACATACCACCCGAACACACAAACAAACACAACCCCCCCCACCCCAACCCCCCCTCGCGGCCAAGCACCGTCAACCCCTCACCTAACCCCCCCAACCCCCCCCCCGAAACAGACGCCCCCCCACCACACACCCCAACCCCCCCACCCCCCCGCAAACCCTCACCCAAACACCCCCCCACCACCCACCCCCGCCAACCACCTAACGCCCCAAACCCCACGCAACCCCCCCAACACACACCCGCCCCCCCCCAACCAAACCCTCACCCCACACAACATACCCCCCCCCAACCCCCCAACCCCCTTCCCCCAACCCCCCCCCCAACCCCCCACCCCCACAACTCCCCAACACCCCCGCACCCCCCGAGCCCCAAACCACGTCCCACACACCCCGCCCCCCCCCACCTCGCCCACACGAGCCCCGCAAGCCCCCACTACCCCCCCACACACACCCCCCCACCCCACCACCCACCAACCCCCACAACCCCACACCCCACCCCCCACCCCCCAACCACCACCCCTCCAGCCCACCCACACCCCCCCCCCCCCCACAACCCCCCGCACCACCACACGCCCCTCCCAAACACCCCCACACACACCCCACCCAAACCCACACCCAACCCCCCCCCGCCTACCACACCTCCACACCACCCCCCACTCGGCAAACCCCCACCCACCCACCACACAACTCCCCCACCCCCCCAACACCCCGCCCCCCCAACACCCCCACGCCCCCACCCACACACCAACATCCCCCACCCCCAAACCACCACGCCCCCCCCTCCCACCCCACCAACACTCCCACCCCCCCCCCGCCCCCAAACCACTCGCCCCCCCACGCCACCCCCCCCCACCCGACCCTACCCCCCCCCCACCTCCACAAACCCCGCGACCCACCCGCACCCAACCCCCCCCACCCGCCCCCCCCACCCCCCCCCCCCCCCCCCCCCCCCCCCACCCCCACCCCACCACAGCCCCCCCAACACCCCCCTCAGCCCACACCCAACGCCCCCCCCCCCACCCACCCAACACCCACCCATTCCCCCCCACCCCCCCCCCCACAACCCCCCCACCCCACCAATCACCCACCCCCCCCCCCTCTCCACCCAAAAACCCCCCCAAACCAACACCCCCCAACCCACAACCATCCATAATCCCACCACCACACCCACCACCCCCCCCCCCAAATCCCACCCCTACACCACCAACCCAACACTCCCCCCCTCCCAAAACCCCCCCCGCCTCACACCAACCACCACAACCCCCACACCACACACCCCACCACACACACACCCCCCCCACACCCCAACCAACATCCCCCCCCCCCCCCGCCCCACCCACCCTACACCCACATCGCCCACCCCCCTAAGAACCCCCTCCCACCCCACGCACCCAACCCTCCTACAGATCCGCGCCCCACACCGCACCCCTCCCCCCCACCTCCCGCACTCACCCCCTAACCCCCACCCCAAAAGCACCACCCACCCCCCCACTCCCACCCACCACAATAACCCCCCCCCGCCCCACCCACCCCCCCCACACACCCACCACCCACCCCCACACCTCAAAAACCCCCCCCACCACCCCCACCCCAAACCCCCTCCCCCACGCCACCCCCCCCACATTCCCCCAAACCCCGACTCTCCCCCACCCCCCCCACCGACCACACTCCCCCTAACCCCCCCCCAACACCCCCCATCACCACTCCAGCCGACCCCCTCACCCCACACCGACAACACACACCACCCACCCCCCGCGCCCGAACGTCCCCCAAACACACCACACCACCAGACACCCAAAACAGAACAACCCCCCCAAACACCCCCCACCGACCACCACACCCCCCCCGCACAACCCCCCACAAACACCCCCCACACACCAACCCCCCCAACCCACACCAACCCCGCACCCCCCAACCCCCCCCCAAACCAGCCAACCCCCCACCCCCCACACACCCCACCACACCACCACCCACACCCCGCCCCCCCACCCCAACACCCCCACCCCCGCCCCCCCAGAACCCCCGCCCCCGCACAACCACCGCACCCCCGGCCTCTCTCCCCCCCCACACGACCCCACACAACCACAACACCCACCCCCCCTACCCACTACCCCCCCACAACACCCACCCCCCCCCCACCAAGCCACCCAACAAAAAAAACCCCCACCCTCCCCCCCTCCCCACCCCTACACCCACACCGCATCCCACACCCCGCCCACCCCACCCCCTCCCCCACAACCCCTCAATCACACACCCCCGCCCACACACAACACAACCACCCACCACACACCACCTCACCCCCCCACACACAACCCCCACCCCGCACCATCCCCCCCGCATCACCCCCACCGCCCCACACCCAACACCCCTACTGCCACCCCCCAAACAACCCCAACCCCCCACCACACCCCACCAACCCCCCCCCCCCCTCCCCACACCACCACCCCCCCCCCCCCCCAACCCCCACACCACCCCACCCACACCCACCCCCCCCCACCCCCCCACCCCCCCCCACCAGACCCCCCCCAAGCCACCCCTCCCCCCCAGCCCCGAACCCCTAAACCCAAGCCGCCAACCCCCCCCCACACCCCACACCCCCCCCCCCAACCCCCCAAAAACCCCCCCGCCCCACCTCCTCCCCCACCACGCACCACCCCTCCCAACTCCCCCCCCCCCAAACACACCCCACAGCCCCCCCACCCCCCCCCAAACTCACCCAGACCCCACCCACACCCCAACCCCCCAGCCAACACACCACCACACCCCCACCCCCCCCCACCTCACCCGCCCGACCACCCCCACGACACGCCACCCACCGCAACAACAAAGCGCCTCACCCCCCCCCAACCCCCCAGGCCAACACACCCACCCATGCCCAGCACCCACCCCCCCCCCCAGGACCCCCTCCCCACACCACACGAAATGCAGGTAATCCCAACCCCCCCTAACCCGAACCCCCCCCAACTCGCCCGACCCCCCCAGCCCCCCAAGGCCACCCCAAACCCACGACGCCCCCCCCCCCACCCCACCCCACCCCACCCCACCCAACCCCCCCCCCCCCCTACCCACCCCCCCCCCCCAAACCCCCCCGAACCCCCCCACCCACAACACGCCCACCCCCACACAACCCCCCACCACCCCCCCTCCCGCACCCCCCCCCCCCCCACACCCCAACCCCCCCCCCACTCACCCCCGGCCCACCCCACACCCGACCCGCCCCCCCAACAACCGTCCCCAACGCCCCACCCCCCTCACCACCTCACCCCCCCCCCCTTCCCACACCCAACCCCCCCCCAACGGCAACCCCACCCCCCCCCAACACCCCCCAAACCCCCCACACCCCCCCCTAACCACACAAAGCCCCCCCCCCCCCCAATACCCCCCCCCCGCACCCTCACAACCCCCCCCCACCCCCCCACCCCCCCCCCCCCCCCGCCCAAACCCGCACAACCCCCCCCGCGGCCAGGCTTGAAACCACACTCACACACCGCCCTCCCACCAAACATCCCACCACCCACCCCCACCACCGACCCACCACCCCACGAACAGAGCCCCCGCCCCTACCCCCCCCCAACACCCCCCCCACACCCACCACCCCCCCCCCCCCCCCAACCCACACAACAACCCGCCCCACACCAAAACCCCCCCCCCCACCACCCACAAGTATATGCGCTCCGCCGCCTTCGTCAACTGCCCCCCCACCCCGCTCTAAATATCGCGTCTAGAGCTCAGAAATGCAGTGTCAGGGAGGACATCCACCAAACCCTCTCTAATAGCGCGTCGAGATCAATGCTAGTGATAGCCCCACCCTCTAATAGCGCGTTGCTATCAGATCATGGTAAGAAACCCCAACCTCTCTAATAGCACTCTGGATCGATCCATTGTAAGGACCCAACCTCTCTAATAGCGGTGCTTGATCACTCATTGTAAAGGAACCCCAACCCTCTCTACTAGGTGCTGTTCTGAGATCAGATCATTGTAAGGAAACCCCAACCCTCTCTAATAGCGTCTGGATCAGATGCATGTTAAGGAACCCTAACCCCTCTCTAATAGCGCGTCTCAATCAGATGCATGTAAGGAACCCTAACCCCTCTAATAGCGCGTCTGAGATCAGATGCATTGTAAGGAACCCTACCCTCTCTAATAGCACTTCTGAGATCAGATGCATTGTAAGGAACCCCAACCCTCTCTAATAGCGCTTCTGAGATCAGATGCAGTGTAAGGAACCCCACCCCTCTCTAATAGCGGCGCGTCTGAATCAGATGCATTGGTAAGGAACCCTAACCTCTCTAATAGCGCGTCTGAGATCAGATGCATTGTAAGGAACCCTAACCCTCTCTAATAGCCGCTCTGAGATCAGATGCAGTATAAGGAACCCCAACCCCTCTAAAGTCTCAAGGTTCAACAAAGTATGCACGCCGTTCCCCTTCCCTTCTCTTACCAATGCACCCCCCACTGGAGAACAATCTACCAAGACTCGCACAGCCACCACTAGTCTAAGTTCTTTCAAAACTAAAGCGTCTCACATTTAATCTGGTCTGTAACTGTTACAGCTCCTTTAATATATATTATCTTTACTGTGCATGCATGTCTTGTATAATACACACATATGTAGAAGCACATACAACCGCTGGTAGTGCGGGAGGGGGTACTTATCTGCCGGTGTGCTGTACCAGGGAGTCCAGACATCCCAGAGGTCTTGGAATGAAGCGGCACACGGTCTTTCTCAGGTGCAGTTATTTGTGCCACCAAGGTCCAACGTTTCGCAAATAGATTGCCTTATAGGTAGCCCCTCCTTGATAAAGGCAATCTATTTGCCGACGTTGGACCTTGGTGGGCACAATAAACGGCACCTTAGAAAGACCGTGTGCCTGCTTCCATTCCTGTGCTTGTATAAACACCCCTATCCCGCATGGCAGCCAGAGATAGGTATGCATAATTCTCTCTTCTCCTCAAAGTCTCTGATTCTCCGACTGGGTTTTAGCTGAGTCCCCCTGTGCCACTGACCGCCTGACCGTGCGGTGGCTTGACGAAGTAAATGCTCGCATTTTAAATTTGGAAGTCCCGCTCACGCGAGCGCTTGTGCGCGGCACGACGCTTACCCACGCTTGGCGCTTGGCGTAAACAAAAAAATCTGTTTTTGAACCACGCTCACTTCCTGCCGGCCCCCCCACGCGCGCTTGCGAATAGCGCGCACCCCTCCTCTCATGTTTGGAGAGTTGGTGATGTCACCCGCTCTCCAAGAATGAGCGCGGTCAGCGCACAGGGACTCGCCTTAGACTTGTTCCCGTGTGCATGTGTTAGCTCAGTGGTTTACCTTTTTCTTTTCAGGGTGCTTTCTTCATGGGTTCAGGCCAAGGCTGTTAGGAGTGAATAAGAAGACAGGCGCCAGGAAGTTCTCACGGTCTTTATTCAAACAGCAGTTTTTCCACAACACTCAGGACAGTTTTATCCCTTGTCAGTGCAGCCTTGCGCCGAGCTTATAGTTGCAGTGACGGTGACTGCGAAAGCGCACGGCGCCAAACAAAACATACCGGAAGTCAGTCGCGGGTGCCCATAGTGCACGCGACCGGCGGGTCCAACCTTTCTCACTGACTGCCCCACACCTCTGGAATGCCCTTCCCCTCAATATCAATACACGTTACCCGCTCTATCCCACTTTTAAACCCACCTTACAAACCACCTTAACGAAGCATGAGTATTACTGCTGATACTTTACACCTGATACATAAAGCTTGGTCCCTTGCGACCGCACTAAACCCCCCACAGACAGCCTTTTCGACCTTAATGGTGTCTTATCAGTTATACTGGCTTTGCAAAAATGAAGCTTAGGATAGGTTTCATCCACCACACTTAGTTAAGTTATAATATATATTTTACATACAACCCTGGTTTAAGAAGACACTGAAGTACAGTAGAGTTCATTTAAAAGCTGCAGTTCGAGCCAATACCACATGTGTGTTTTTTTCTTCTAAATAAATCAGTTCGTTACTATGAAAAAATACTTGAAGCATTTTTTTATAAATAAATTTTTCATGTATTCTAATGTAGCAAGCATTTTGTTTTCTATAGAACATTTACAATTTCAACACACCCCCCTTCTCTTCTCGACAGGCTCTGGCTCGTGTGCCCTGCCCTCTCTCTAGCAGTGCATCATTGTATCAGTCGCGGCCTGGTCACGACAGAACTTTGCATCGGGGTACTGTTTTGGCATCAATAACTGAATTAAATACCCCGTGCAAAGCGATCAATTACAGAGAAGGAATCGATCTGCAACTTAGCTAATCACTTGTCAGTGTGCAGGTTGTATTGAACACAATTAAAATGGTAATAAAATTAAAATCGTTTTTTAAATAAAAGCGTTAGCTTGAACTGCAGCTTTAATAACGCTTATTTTCAACCAAAGGAAAATTAACTGTTCTACAAACAACGCCTCTAGTGGCAGTTCTGAAATAGCATAAAATTAACTAAAACCTCTGGCCCAGATCCTAAAATTAAATGAAGCAGGGGTCTCTAGAGCTGAACCTCATCATGTCAGCTCGGGGACCCCTGCTTCCCGAGATACTTTATCTCTGTAGGGGTGCATCAGCTAGGGGTTGCCAGTGGTTTGCCCCAAAATACTGGACATAGGGTTAAAAATTGCACTCCCCCCCCCCAATACATATAAAATAGACCCTCACCTCCCCAATACCTATTACCATATACCCCCACCTCCCCAATATCATAAAAGAACAATATACCCCCACCCTCCCAATACATATAAAAGATACCCCCTCGCCCCCACCTTCCCAATCCTATAAAATATACCCCCACCTCTCCCAATACATATAAATATACCCCACCCGCCATCCCCAATACATATAAAATAACCCCACCTCGCCGTGCAATACTATCATAAAATTACCGCCTGACTCCATCCATAAAAACCCATCCCAATACATCGATAAAATCGGCCCCCCATCCCGACTCACCGACTCATTATATTACGATTACAAAACCCCTCTCAGCCCCCATATACATATAAAATAACTAACCCCCACCTCCGCAATACCATATAACATCTCCCCACCTCCCCAATACATATAAAATATACCCCACCACCCCAATACATATAAATTTACCCTCACCTCCCCAATACATATAAAATATACCCCCACCTCACCAATACATATACAATATACCCCCACCTCCCCAATACATATAAAATATACCCCCACCTCACCAATATATATAAAATATACCCCCACCTCCCCAATACATATAAAATATACCCCCACCTCACCAATACATATAAAATATACCCCCACCTCACCAATACATATTAAATATACCCCCATCTCCCCAATACATATAAATATACCCCCACCTCCCCAATACATATAAATATCCCCCACCTCCCCAATACATATAAAGATACCCCCACCTCCCCAATACATATAAATATACCCCCACCTGCCCAATACATATAAAATATGTATCTTAGGGAGGAGCCTAAGAGGTACTGCCCCCCACACTCAAGCTGCTAGTCACTGAGAGGAGACGGTGACGTCATCTGAACCGTGCCGGAATCTCGCAAGGTACACGCGGCACCGAGGCGGACATTCGGAGACAGAGTGCAGCCTTTTGGGTGTGCTGGGTCGGGCACTTCTTTGATTTTACACTCACCGACTTTTGTGAGTATTTTAACTGTTTTAGGTAGGCGGCCAATACAAGTTTTTATTTCTGCGCAATCCTTTGCCCTCTTTAATCCCCACTGGAGAATAAAAGACCGCAGGGACCCTAAGACTGATCCAGGAGACTACGTTCCTGAAAGGGAGACCTTCCTAAACATCCACGGTAGCAGAGGACACCACGAGGGGTTCGTGATTTACCGAAGGCGACCAGGACACAGAAGGCTCCAAGCACAGATTCCCCTGCATGTATTTCATCTACTTCTAGTTGAACATACAACGTGAAGAGGACTGTGTGCTTTACATTTTGTGAACTGTGATTTTGAAACCATCTATCATCAGCTGACCTTTCAGGATTGGGACTTACAGTCTGTATATCCTTTAACTTTGGACTTTAATATCACTTCACATTTATATCACATGCGCCAGGTGTATGTCTATTTTTGTATTTGTATTCATGTGTAGAGGTTTATTTTGGGATATTCCTCAGTAGATTACCAGGCTGCTTTTTTTTTTTTTGTGCACTGCACTGTTTAATTCATTTGTGCACTGCACAGTCACATTTAGGTATAGCGTTTGTCACAGTATATTTTGTATTTTTAATGTATACAGCTCAACTCCCTTATAACGCAGTGCTTGGGGTCCAAAGAATCACATCGCGTTATAAGCGGATCGCGTTAGAAATAATGTACAATTGTATGCCTTGTACAATAAAGAATTTAAGATACCAATAATCGTGTTGTAAAGTATTCCTAAATACGGAAATTGGGAGCCACGCATGCATCGCGTTATAAGCGGATTCGCGTTGTAACAGATTGCGTTATAACGGGGTTGAGCTGTGTAAGTGTCAAAAAGGAGAGCTATTGAGTGTGGCAAATGTATAACAAGCAACAGAGAAGCCCAATGCTACATCCAATATGACAAAAATACACAGTAAAATACTTATATATTCTCTTGAAAAAGGGTAATTTAGTTTAACCCTTTGGCCAAAGCATTGTAAGTCTGCGAGCCCCGACAAGCCAGACCCAGTTTACAAGCAAGTAGATCTAAAATCCTGACACAACGATCAAGTCTTGGTCAGTAGTGCATAAGAAATTATTTGTGCATGCACAGGTACACTAAAATTGTTTCACCAAGTGAGATGGGAAACCATAGTTATATGACTTAATAACCGTCTAAATACCTCACCCAAACCTGATATATTCAGTATTCAGAATTACTTTCAGTATTGGAGGTGTATGAATTGAGTCAATTGTGGAACTAAACTGATGCAAATGTTGCATTAATATGTCACAGTGTTTTGTTCTAGTTTGGTACCAGTTATTTAGGCAGTAGGATGCGTTAGGCTTAAGTTACTCACATACAGTATTATAATGGGATCTATTACTCGCATTACACCTTTTTCCTGGATTCAAAAACGCTGCCAGGTTTAGGTGCTTAAAAATCTATTTACTTTATTAAAAAAGTTCCTTACTTAACAGTATATCCAAGCACAGCTTTTGTTGTATTGATGCATACATATTTTGGGCAGCTCCAAAAGACACTTTTGTAAGGTGTCTCGCAGCATGGAAGGTGTCTTATGTGGTATTGCGGCTTAGTAAATATAGCCCTTTATGTTACATTCACTTAAATGAGGCCGTATAGTGTCTCCCAGCATGGAAGGCGCCTTATAAGGTAACACTTCTTAGGACCCTTTGGACCATATTTCCTAAGCAGTTCTGTCTTCTTCCATATGACACTGTCCGTATCTGGAAGACTCCTTGCAGAACACTGGCATGAATGGAATATAAGGAGTCTTCCAGCGTGACGTTTGTCTTATAAAGTAGCAGCTCTTGCTTAGTAATTATGGCCCTTTATGTTTTCCTTTTTCCTATACAGATGCAGCTTCCAAACATGCAGCTCAGGGATTTTTTGACTGCCTCCGTGCAGAGGTGGAGGAGTTTGATGTTTTCGTTAGCACTGTGAGTCCTACATTTATCCGGTCTTACCACGTTCAACCACAGCCTGGAAACTGGGAGGCATCTATTTGGAAATGTAAGAATAAATGTATTTGATGGTTTGCTTATTTCTCGCTAATATTAATATCTTTAAAGGATCAGTTGTTCTTAGGATGGCGGCAAAAAATTATTTCTCTAAAACCGCCTCTGGATGATTTCCCAATATCCTTAGCCGGTAAGAAAAGGAAATGAATGAAAACTACAATTTTAAATACTTCCTGTAAAAAATAATTTAGCATAAATAAGGAAAAAAATAAGGGTAGGGTGGCTTAGCATTTAATAAGCATTAGTTAATTAATGAGCGACTGGATAAGAGATGGCAGAGCAGATACAGTTTGATAGGTGAGAGAATAATATAATTTTCTGAACTTAATCAAGTTCACTTTAGGCTCAGTTTGGTCAGTTTTATGAACAATTGGGTCATAATTCCCATTTTTAAATTTTGAGTTGCATAAGGTAGTGGTTTTCAATCCTTTAAATACTGCAGAACCATTAAGACCGAATTATAACTTCATGGAAACACAGCCTACCTAGTATATGGTGCATCTAACATGAGTGGAAATATGGCTTTTAAAAATAAAATAATCAAACATCTTTACATATTGTATTTTATTTAATTTGAAAGAAAATTTAATAACCTTTTTCAATCAATATATTAAAAATATACGAAATCCAGATTGTTTCTTGAAAAATAAAATATATGCCATTATCAATTCCCCTCCCCCCCCTGGAAATCCTGTTTGAAACCCGTTGGTGTAAGGAATTAGCCCCAATCGTTTGTTGCTACACTCATGGATATTATAATTATCCTAGTCATTTTGGCCATAATGAATTATGACATCAAATAATGAATTTCATGTACTTATTATTATGTATGCTGAAGAATGTCGCAGCTTTTTAATTAAGACAATCTGAGATTTCATTTGGTGGAAATGTGCATTTGGTGCATCTCTAGTTTTTATTTTCAGTTTTTTCAATATCTTCAACATCTTTTAACACGTCGGTACCTCCAGATATTTAACATGTCGGTACCTCCAGATACTTTAACACGTCAGTACCTCCAGATACTTTAACACGTCGGTACCTCCAGATACTTTAACATGTCAGTACCTCCAGATATTTAACATGTCGGTACCTCCAGATACTTTAACACGTCGGTACCTCCAGATATTTAACATGTCGGTACCTCCAGATACTTTAACACGTCAGTACCTCCAGATACTTTAACACCTCCAGATATTTAAACATGTCGGTACCTCCAGATACTTTAACACGTCAGTACCTCCAGATACTTTAACATGTCAGTACCTCCAGATACTTTAACATGTCAGTACCTCCAGATACTTTAACATGTCGGTACCTCCAGATACTTTAACACGTCGGTACCTCCAGATACTTTAACATGTCGGTACCTCCAGATACTTTAAACATGTCGGTACCTCCAGATACTTTAAACATGTCAGTACCTCCAGATACTTTAACACGTCGGTACCTCCAGATACTTTAACATGTCGGTACCTCCAGATACTTTAACATGTCAGTACCTCCAGATACTTTAAACATGTCGGTACCTCCAGATACTTTAACATGTCGGTACCTCCAGATACTTTAACATGTCAGTACCTCCAGATACTTTAACACATCAGTACCTCCGGATACTTGAACATGTCGGTACCTCCAGATGCTTTAACATGTCGGTACCTCCAGATACTTTAACATGTCGGTACCTCCAGATACTTTAACATGTCGGTACCTCCAGATGCTTTAACATGTCGGTACCTCCAGATACTTTAAACATGTCAGTACCTCCATATACTTTAACATGTGGGTACCTCCAGATACTTTAACATGTCAGTTCCTCCAGATACTTTAACATGTCGGTACCTCCAGATACTTTAACATGTCGGTACCTCCAGATACTTTAACACGTCAGTACCTCCAGATATTTAACATGTCGGTACCTCCAGATACTTTAACATGTCAGTACCTCCAGATACTTTAACACGTCGGTACCTCCAGATACTTTAACATGTCGGTACCTCCAGATACTTTAAACATGTCGGTACCTCCAGATACTTTAACATGTCAGTACCTCCAGATACTTTAACACGTCGGTACCTCCAGATACTTTAACATGTCGGTACCTCCAGATACTTTAACATGTCAGGACCTCCAGATACTTTAACACGTCGGTACCTCCAGACACTTTAACATGTCGGTACCTCCAGATACTTTAACATGTCAGTACCTCCAGATACTTTAACATGTCGGTACCTCCAGATACTTTAACATGTCGGTACCTCCAGATACTTTAAACATGTCGGTACCTCCAGATACTTTAACATGATGCCGATACCTGTATCTCCTAGCGTTGCCAGACGGCTTCTCCAAAAATTCTGGACACAATGGGGAAATGATCTATGTGCTCGAGACACACACACGCTCGAGAGACATACACACCTCTCTCCGCTCCATGCGGTTTCCTCTTTTCCTTGGCCCCACCCTCAGGCTCCAATCACCACCTGATTAGCTGCTGCTGGGTAATGCAGCCAATCAGGGTGGAGGAAGCTGCCCAGCCTCGCTTGCAACAGCCCTGCTCTCTACTCCTCCCTCTCTTGTGGAATCCCGCGGGCCCCCCAGCCGGTCAGGTGCATTATGGTCCGATAGACGTAATAAACCGGTATACACACTCCCACCCAGAAGTAATACCAGTATACACATACAACAGTCAACGCCCATAATGGTAAAACCGGTATACACATACACGCCCAGAAGAGGTAATACCGTATACACATACACGCCCAGAGAATGGTAATAACCGTATATACTCACAACCCAGAGAGGTACTATACCGGTATACCCCATACACGCCCGAAGGGAATACCGGTATACACATACACTCGCCTAGAGAGTACTACCTGTATACACATACACGCCCAAGATTATACCAGTATAACACATACACCCGCAGAAGGTAATACCGGATACACATACACGCCACGCCCTGAGAGGTAATACGTATCACAACACATACACTCCCGAGAGGGTATAACGGATCAATACACCTCCCCAGAGAGGTAATAACCGGTATACACAATACCACGTCCAGAGAGAGTAATACGCGGTATAACACATACAAGATCCCGTCCCAGAGAGGTATACGCCGGTACCACATACATGTCCAGAGAGGTAATACCGGTATACACATACACACCCAGAGAGGTAATACCGGTATACACATACACGCCCAGAGAGGTAATACCGGTATACACATACACGCCCAGAGAGGTAATACCGGTATACACATACACGCCCAGAGAGGTAATACCGGAATACACATACACGCCCTGAGAGGTAATACCGGTATACACATACACGCCCAGAGAGGTAATACCGGAATACACATACACGCCCAGAGAGGTAATACCAGACACATACATGTCCAAAGAGGTAATACCGGACACATACATGTCCAAAGAGGTATTACCTCTAATTTTTTACTGGATAGTGTCCAAATACAGGACAGTCCGGTTCAATACTGGACACCTGGCAACCCTAATACCTCCAGATATTTTAAACATGTCGGTACCTCCAGATGCTTTAAACAAAAAGTATTTTATCTTCACTAGTTGTTGTTTTCAGACATTTCTGTTCTGCTAAACAGGCATTAATCTTGTGTTTGAGGTCATAAACTCAGAGTTTACCTCAGCTCGTTAAACTCCTACATAAACCACAATTATAAACTTGTTTCAAGGCAGATAACATTTCACAAGATGCTGGAAATTGTGTTCGCGCCAGGCTGTACTAAGGGCAGGCACTAAATCTTATTGAAACACACACAGTTTATACATAAGCCGCAAACGATTTCAAAACGGAGTGAGTAAATAGATTAGTGTCTGTGGATACATTCTCGTTGGAATGCATACATGTAAACTCTGTTTCAGACAAACCGTTCTCTAACCCACAAACAGTGTTCCATACACAAGCATCGTATCTTTCATTGTGTACTGTAGCAAAACTAGTACCAAGTTAATCTAATTATAATAATATGCTCTTGTATAGCGTTGACAATCTACGTATCATTTTGCAGTCCTAGGAAGTCTCTGCCTTTGAAGCGCTTACAATGTATGTTTTTGCCTGAGGCACAGAGAAATAGACTGATTTGCTGAAGATCACAAGGGCCCAGAGTCACAAAGCTCCATTATCCTATTTAACATAAATTAACCAAAATTAATGTTGCGTTAATCCCAACGCCTATGCACTAAAGAGAATAACGATAACCTTGAGTTAACCACTTAAATAACTCATCGGTACATTTATACGAACATATAGGTAACGTATATGCAAATAAGATGCTAATGACCCATTAGCCTAACATCGCAGATCCGCTAAACTCCATTAAGGTTAGCGCAGGGAAAAAACGTTATGATATGGCCATTACCAGGAGTAATAAATTATTAGATAATATATTGCTCATGAAGAATGATCAAAGTTACACTTATAAAAACACTTATCTAATATATCCTTAGGTATAATAGATGCACCGGCTCACATGTGAATTTTTCCAGTAATTAACATAGCTGAAATAATTTTTTAATTACTTCATATAAAAAATATAAAATGGCTAATAAACTTGCCTATGTACCGTGTATTTATTTGAATTTGAGCATGCACATGGGTGTTACGTTAAGATAATGCACACGCGTTACACGGCTGTAACACGCGTTCATTGGAACGCACGTTAGATTTTTTTTCCCAATCTGCATGTGAGTTGGAATTCCAACATTTTGGATTATGTACAAAATACACAATTTTGAAACTTCCTAATTTACATACAGTAGTATTTATTTTATTTATTTATAAAATGTTTTACCAGGAAGTAATACAGTGAGAGTTACCTCTCGTTTTCAAGTATGTCCTGGGCACAGAGTAAAACAAATAATACATGGTTACAAATACAGTTACATAAATGAGCAGGGTATACATTATATACAATACATTGCGTGCACAGTTAGAAAAGATGTATATTATAGGCGTATGTAACAGTTACAGACCAGATTAAAATGTGAGACAGCCTTAGATTTGAAAGAACTTAAACTGGTGGTGGATGTAGTGTGATAGTCTTCAGTAGTGTGATAGTCTTCAGTAGTGTGATAGTCTTCAGTAGTGTGATAGTCAGTAAGTTGTGATATCATTAGTGTGGTTTTCTTCTTCAGTAAGTGTGGATAGTCAGTAGTGTGATAGTCAGTAGTGTGATAGTCAGTAGTGTGATAGTCTTCAGTAGTGTGATAGTCAGTAGTGTGATAGTCAGTAGTGTGATAGTCAGTAGTGTGATAGTCAGTAGTGTGATAGTCAGTAGTGTGATAGTCAGTAGTGTGATAGTCAGTAGTGTGTATCTAGCTCACTTGCTTGCAGATTTCTAAAAAAAAAAAATAGACATTGGGTGATAACTTTTTTATTTGGACTAACAATTGATAGTATAAGACAAGCTTTCCAGGGTCCTCTCTCCTCTTCTGGACATTTACTAAGATTCCCTGAGTTTAGCACAGATGTAGAGTCCGAGATCTAAGGCAGATGAGGCAGAGTCAGGAAGATTGGCAGAGGGAACATTTCTCTTTCTGGATATTTGTCACACTCTCTTAAAACCCCAATTTCTGTGTTTTCCTGCCATTTGTTATTCTGAAGGTACCTGTATATAGCCCATAAAACCAGGGTCTCCTTATTACTTCCATAGAAGCTAAACAAACAAGGTAAAATATCAATAATATCAAAAACAGGCAGTTCAATCTTCCCACAGACAGTGCTACACAGCAGATAGATTGAAAATCTCCAAATGTTATAGCAAAGACACACAGATACCTATAGCTGCAAATTGGTGCTGTCCCAAGGCTGTGTCATTATGGATGGAATGTCACATTTATGCATCCTGGCATAGGCGGCTGTTTTAAATACAGAAGTAGATGTTAAATGTGAATTTTCTTTGAAAGTCTTTTTCAGAAAGCTGTCCTATGGGGTGCACCCAGTGGAAGTAGCAGAGGAAGTTCTTCGTGCCGTGAGCAGAAAGAAACAAGAGGTGTTTATGGCAAATCCCATTCCAAAAGCAGCTATCTATGTTAGAACCTTCCTTCCCGAATTATTCTTTGCTGTGGTCGCCACTGGAGTGAAGGAAAAATACTTTGTGGAAGAGGAAAAGTGAAACAAAATAACTAATTAGTTAAATAAATATTATCTTGAGTATCTAGCTGTTTATTATTGCATGGCAGTACAATTAATGTTTAGACAGATATTAACTAGGTTTATAGTAGCAATATATGAATTATTTATTGTTTTCATTATTTTGTGTTATGAGAACCAATACTTAACTGCCATTCTCATTATACCTAAAATGATATTAAAGTTAGGATTACTGTTGACAATTGAGATTGATACTTTTTCGTGAATTCTGGACAACAATTAAGAATATGAAGTGTTGAAAAACAAATCTGTTTGGTTTTCATTCTAATCAAGTTGAATTACTCTGATAAACATTTAATGAGTTGTATCTATAAATAAGAGAGAATCTTATGTACCACGGTTATTAATTTAACAAAAAGGGACAGATATAAACATGTGCTTCTGGGTATGAATAGATCTCTCCCTTTATATATTAGTTGGAAGAAAATTAGATGGGAATAAAATGATATCAAAATTGACATATACATTTCGAGGTAAATTCTATACAGTACAAAGCGGCCGTTTAGGCCGTTTTGAGCCGGAAATCCCCATTGAACTTATAGATTTGACCCCTTAGTATCTTCATTTGCATGAAATCGAACCAGTCTCCATCACCAGGAAACGCCTTCACAGCATACTCACGCGGGGCCGGAATATGTTAACATATAATTGGATTCCAGGTTGCACAATGACAATGTAATAGGTTTTCTGACAATGTTGATGATGTCATGTTGCGGTATATTGGTGGTAATGGCTGTGTGATCTGTATGAGTATCATACAGTGGGCTCACTACGGTATTGCAGTTGGAATGGTTGTGATGGTAGCTGCTGTAGGAAGTGGTCATGTTGTTGATGGTTTAGATAGGTGCCATGGTGATAGGAGTGCTGTGAGTTTTATGGTGGCTTTCTTGTGCCATGTGCATGAGTGATTAATAGTCAATATTGATGATACTTAACTTCCTTTCCACAGTGATACATTTTGTTGTCTGTCAGTAAAGACAATCGTAGTTGCTAGGCTGATTGTTTGGATAAACCATAGACTGGTAGAAATTCCTAAATGTATCATTGTTATTCCTTTCAGGAATAATCTTCAAGCTACATTAAGTATCTTGCACAACCATACATGGGTTAAAGAAATATAAAATCTAATTAAAATCTCACATTCCTGATAAAGATCTTTTAGGGAACTGAAATGTTGGTTATGACTCCTCAATAAACAACTCTATTTTGCATTATTAGTCAACATGTCCTTTAATTCCTAAAGAGATATTGAGATAGCAACGCGTAAGGACACACGTACAGTATCCTCATTTTGGATTCTCCATCTTGAACATGGTTGTTGGTTGTGCATGGTGAAGCTGGAAGCAGGCATCAAAGTAGCCATAATACGTTGATGGTAATAGTAAGTGACAGCAAACATAAACAGAGTGCAGATAAAGAGCCATTTGTATAAGATTCCTTTTACACTGAATGCAAGTACAAGATGCAATATTCTAGTGACATATGATTGTGGATAACTGTAGAGTTGCTAATTGTGACACAGAATTACAAGTAAATACATTGTTATGGTAGCTTTTCACTTACCTTTTAATGCTTTCTAATATGATTCTTTCCTTTCATGTTTAATGCTTTACCACACCAGAGATGTTTGCTTGTAATTATTATCTTTTTGTTGAGAGTAACAGAAAGAAATTGCATTGTTGTGCATTGATTAGATATGTATCCCAATAATCTCTAAGAAATGCTAAACAAATAAAGAATGCTAAATGCTTTTTCGAGTACTGTACTTATATGTTTGTAACTGTTAAATAGACCGTCGAACCTATGACTAAAGTGAACCAAGACGGGAGCATTATCAAAGGTGGAATGTGATCTGGTTGACACTTTTAAAAAACAAACAAAATGTTTTGTTCAACATTTAATGTTTTCATGCAAAAGAAAGAATTTGGAAACTTTGTACAGTGTTTGACAAATCTTATCACCAAACTTGTAGAAAGTAGTTACAGGGCTATCAATAAACCTGCTGGAATTCAGTGTTCCCAACACGACGCAGTTCATATTCCCTTTTAATATGGAAACTAATGACACTAATACATTGCGCAAACTTTTTTTTTCACCCATTAACCCTGTTGTAGTTCAATCTGTCGTTTAAAAAAAATAAAAAAATAAAAAAAAATGGGTGCATCAATACAATCTACACTGGCGACACACTTTATTCGAGCTCGGCTAGTCCCACGAATTTGGGTATACCCGGGTGTATTGAGGTTTGTGACTGTTTTCTGCCCGAGTGCATTGAGTTATTTTCCAGCAGGGATTGAAGCATTTTATTCCCGCTGGCTGCAATACTGAACAGTACATATATATATACTGCATTACAATTCATGAATTTATGCCATCTGGTAGACACGCGAAGCATTGCAGCCTATTAAATCCTAATCATTATCATTTAACAGATCAGCCGCCCATCAGCCAGGCATGAACCCAGGCTGGGAAGGCAAACACAACGGGGCTTGTCAGAGGTGAGGAGCGGCGCATTCCAGGTATCTGCCAGGTACATACCGGGTATTTGCTCGAATAAAGTGTGTCGGTGCAGTACACACTGATAAGTGATTAGCTAAGTTGCTGATCGATCCATTGTCCTGTAATCGATCGCTGAAATTTGGCTAGGGGTTCACCAAGGGCATCTTGGGTAATCTTCTGCTGCATTGACAGCAAAAGTTCTGTGAAGAAGATCATGTGACCAGGCAGGCACTAGATTCAATTGGTTCACTGCTAGAGAGGGCAGGGTTCAAAAAGGTGATGCTGTTTCAGAAGAGGAAGGGGATGTAACTTTGTAAATGGTTGCTATGGGAACAAAAATGCCTGTTACATTAGAATACATTAAACATGTAAATTACATCAGAGCAGGATGTAATTTCTCTTCAGAAGGACTTGGAGAGACTGGAAATGTGGGCAGGTAAATGGCAAATGAGGTTTAATACAGATAAATGTAAGGTTATGCATTTGGGATGCAAGAATAAAAAGGCAACTTACAAATTAAATGGAGATATACTGGGGGAATCCTTGATGAAGAAGGATTTAGGAGTGCTTGTAGACTGCAGGCTTAGCAATAGTGCCCAATGTCATGAAGTAGCTGCAAAGGCAAACAAGATCTTATCTTGCATCAAACAGGCAATGGATGGAAGGGAAGTAAACATAATTATGCCCCTTTACAAAGCACTTGTAAGACCACACCTTGAATATGGAGTACAATTTTGGGCACCAATCCTAAGAAAAGACATTATGGAACTAGAGAGAGTGCAGAGAAGAGCCACCAAATTAATAAAGGGGATGAACAATCTAACTTATGAGAAGAGGCTAGCAAAATTAGATTTATTTACATTAGAAAAGAGGCGCCTAAGAGTGGATATGATAACTATATTCAAATATATTCGGGGACAATACAAGGGGCTTTCAAAAGAACTATTCATCCCACGGGCAGTACTAAGGACTCGGGGCCATCCCTTAAGGTTGGAGGAAAGGAAATTTCACTAGCAACAAAGGAAAGGGTTCTTTACAGTAAGGGCAGTTAAAATGTGGAATTCTTTACCCATGGAGACTGTGATGGCAGATACAATAGATTTGTTCAAAAAAAGGTTGGACATCTTTTTAGATGGGAAAGGTATACAGGGATATACCAAATAAGTATACATGGGAAGGATGTTGATCCAGGGATTAATCCGACTGCCAATTCTTGGAGTCAGGAAGGAATTAATTTTTCCCCTTAATGGGGTTTTTTGTTTGCCTTCCTCTGGATCAATAAGTAAGTATAGATATAGGATAAAGTATCTGTTGTCTAAATTTAGCATAGGTTGAACTTGATGGACCTATGTCTTTTTTTCAACCTCATCTACTATGCAACTATGTAACTATGTAATTGTTTTAAATGCTACAAGTATTTTCTCATAGTACAGAAATTATTTATTTAAAAAAACCACATATAGAATTTTGCTTGGCCTGCAGCTTTAAGTCCAGTTCACAAACCATAATTCATGTCATGAATTTCATTTAAACCAGTGAGAAACCTGTAACATCTTATCTGTTATGTGTATTTTTCAGTGAGTGTTCATTATCATACTTTAGTTTTTTTTAAGGTACTACATTTACAGTACTTAAGGCAAATATTAATGACCTTATTTACTGAGCAGTAAGAACCTTACCCCGATTCCCTAAAATAGGACATAGGAGCCGTTATTTCTCAAAGTCCCTGGCTGCAAAACGGAAGCAAAATAACTGCCCGAGATTCCTCTAGGAAAACAAACCCATTGAAATGGGATTTTCCTGATGGATGAATCTGGTGCAGTGTTTTTGTACCCGTTTTTAAGCCGGGAGACTTTGATAAATGACCCTGAGGGTGTGTTCCACTGCTGGAAGCAGTCTTATGCAATAGCAGTGCTTAATAAATCTGGTGACATGTGACAGTGACAGTGATGAGAACGGGCCTTTCTCAGACTCATCTTATTGGATAAGTGCCACAGGAAGAAATAAATGTACAAGGCTCTGCTAAACAATGTATCATGATGTTACCCCCCATTTAATGTACTGCTACCTATAGTGCATATCCACAAAGCGGATTTGCGTTACTATGTCTTCGCGTTAACCAGGGAAATATCGGATCGCTAACTTTTAACGGACGTCTGGTGTACTCATTTGCAAATAATATGCTAATGAGCCATAAGCATAACATTGCACACCCACAAACCTCCGTCCATGGTAGTGCATGGAAATAACGTTACGATCATTAGGTCGCACCATAACCTGCCCTTACTCACATCCAGACCAGGATTATCTGAGCGTTATTTCTGTGAATAGTCTACTAGCAAGAAGGGCAGGTCTAACGTGCGACACAAATGATTTTACTGAGTATAGGACTTAACCCTTCCATTACAAAAAAGTTTCACGTGTCATATAAAGATCTATATTATGGATCACATAAATATCTGAAACACATCAAGAGATGCATCTGATAATTTGACATGAAGTTTATATAATAAACTACAGTATACAGTACTATGGTTTTTAGTGATTAAACTGAATGTACGATATATTTGTCTGACCTAACATGGTATATAATCTTGACTGTATTAAGTATGCGTGTACAATTATGTGACTGCATATTAAAACAATAAATACCAAGAGACAGAAGTAATGAACAATTTTATTCCAGCACAGGTACTGCGAGCGATCAATAAAGGGACAAAATGTTTACTGGTCAAATAACAAGTCTCCTTTTTTTGTGGCAGAACTGTCTGTAACACGCGTGTTAATTGGAACTGACGTTATATTTATGCCAATGCGTATTTGCACTGTATTGGTAAATGCGTTTTCTGCGCAACAAAAATCCCCATTAATACAGATAATATAACGATGATAGTTTGCTGAACGGGCGTTGTTTTTGCATATCATTAGCTTTGTGGATACCTCTTAGACTGAGAAAACTAGATTTAAAAAGGTTTAATGGAGCTTTGTGGATCTACCCCTAAGAGAAAAGATTCTAAAGATAAAAAGGCTATGTAATGCAATTAAAATTAAGAGCTAGGGCAGTTTATTTAGATGTGTGTGTATATATATATATATACAGTGTTCGACAAACCTATACATTTGCACGCCCCGGGCGAGTGGATTTAACATCGTGGCGAGCTCCTATTGGCCCAAGCAGCACACGTGTGGTACTAGGTGGCAAGTAGATTTTTTTGTTCGGCGAGTAGATTTTTTGGTGATTTGTCGACCACTATATATATATATGTATGTATGTATGAAATATTTGCTGAATCGTAGTCTTCCTTATGATGATCAAGTGTGTGTGCTGGGGGTGCCATGTGTGTGTGTGTGTGTGTCAGTGTATTAACCAGTGTAATACACTAATACCCACCCTAAGGGGCTTTACGGAAAGGGCTTAGTCAGTACTTGGGGGCCTAACCTACAATAGGTTATAAAAGCGAGTTCGCACAGAAAGGAGTAACATGAGGTAAAGCAGGAACTAGGGTGGTCCTGAGTTAAGACCCCTACTTGTACTGTTAGATTTGCCATTAGGCCCGGGCCTAAGGCGGCAGAATTGGGGGGCGGCAGATTGTCCTGCCTCCTGACGTCAGACACAGTCCTCAGGCACCGCCTCCCCCAATCCTGGATTGGAGGAGATGTCTGAATGGGCGGGGCCTGCAAGCAACAGCACAGCGCGGGTACAATGTTACAAGTCTCTCTGAACTTGCTGCTGTGCAGTTAGTACCTGTGTGAGGAGGAGGGGACAGCAGGCAACAGGTAAGCATCCACTGAGGTGAGTGAGTGAATCTGTGAGTCTGTGTATGTGTATAAATACAGATCTCTACCTCTTTCCTGGGCCTCTATTTGTTGACTCCACGGACCCAGCAGCTGAGTAACCTCCTTGTTCTGTGTGTGTGCCACAGGAGGTGCTATATTGTGTGTGCTGCGTGGGGGGGGGGGGGGGGGGCGTTATATTTTGTGTGTTGAGGGGAGGGCAAGTATTATGTTGTATTGAGGGAGGGAGGGCGGGTATGAGTGTATGAGGAGGAGGGCGGTTATTATGTGTATGAGGACGAGGGCGGTCTTAGGTGTAGGAGGGGAGGGGGGGGTATTATGTGTTTGAGGAAGAGGGCGGGTCTTATGTGTATGAGGGGAGGGGGCGGGAGGCGGGATGATGGTGATTATGGGTTGAGGAGAAGCGGTTATTATTGTTATGAGGATTGAGGGCGGTATTATGTGTATGAGGAGAGGGTGTTATTCTGTGTATTGGGAGGGGCGGTAGAGAGGGCAGTATTATGTGTATGAGGGAGAGGGCGGGTATTATATGTATGGGAGAGGGCGGTTATTATGTGTATGAGGAGAGGGGCGGTAATATTTGTTGTATGAGGGGAGGGAGGGGATGAGGGTAGAGGACCGGAGGGAGGTAGGGGTATGTATGTGTATGAGCTGCGGGAAGGGTGGGGGTAAGTATGTGTGAGGACTGAGGGCGGGATTATAGTATGAGGAAGAGGGCGGTATTAGGGGTATGAGGGGAGTACGAGGGCGTATCGTTATGTGTATGAAGGAAGAGGGCGGTTGGTATGAGGTGGTAGAGGAGAGGGCGGTATTATGTGTATTGGGGAGAAAGCGGTATTATGTGTATTGGGGAGAGCGCGGGTTTCTGGTATGAGGAAGGAGGGCGGGGTATTTAGGTGTTGAGGCAGAGGGCGGGTATGATGTGTATTGGGGAGAGAGAGGTTTATGTGTATTGGGGAGGAAGAGAGGGGTATTATGGGTATGAGGAGAGGGGGGGTATTAGTTGGTAGGAGGACCGAGGGCAGTAGTCAGATTATGTGTTGAGGGGCGAGGGCGGTATTATGGTGGAGGGAGGGCAGTACTTATGTGTATGAGGACGGGAGGGACGGGGTGTAAGGAGTGCGCTGGGGGGAGGAGGATTACCTGAGGCCGCGTAAATTAGGTGGCTGGCAGGGGGTAGGGGCGGTGGATGTCTACTAGGGGAGGCGGGGTTTAGGTTGTGATGAGGATGAGGGCGGTATTATGTGTAGGAGGACGAGGGCAGGTATTAGTGTATGAGGGAGGGGGGGGGTTTATGTGTATGAGGAGAGGGCGGTATTATGTGTATGAGGAGGAGGGCTGTATGTACTGTGATGAGCGGAGGGGGGGTATGGTATATGTGCATGAGGAGAGGGTCAGTATTATGGTGTATTGAGGCGAGGGCGGTTATTATGTGTATGAGAGGAGGGGGGAGGTTATTTGTGGTGAGGATGAGGGCGGGGGGGGTTATATGTGTATAGGGGAGGGCGGTTGGTTGGTTTATATTGTGTATGAGGATAAGGTCGGGTTATTATGTGTATTGGGGAGCGGGCCAGTATTTATGTGTATGAGGAGGCGAAGAGGGCGGGGAGTCGGGTAGGAGTATGGAGGAGGAGAAGGGAGGGATGAGGGAGTATGAGGAGACAGGCGGGAGCGGCTGGGCGGTAGATTAGGTGTAGAGGGCCACGGGAGGCTTCGGCCCGCGCGGGTATTAGGGTAGGAGGACCGAGCGACGTCTTGTGTTTCTTTTTCTTTTTTCTTTATTATGGGGTATGAAGAGGAGGCGGTAGGATGTGTATGAGGACCCGAGGGCAGGTGGGTATTATGCCCCTGGTATATTATGTGTATGAGGAGAGGGCGGTAATTATGTGTATGAGGCCAGGCTGGTATTTTCATGGTATGGTAGTGCGTATTAGGTGTATTGGGGAGAATGATGCGGATTATTGTCGTTGGGAGAGCGGTAGTGTGAGGAGAGGGCGGGGGTATTATGTGCTATCGGCCTGGAAGGGCGGTATTATGGTATTGGGCGAGAGGAGAGCGGTATATGTGTAATGGGGGAGCGACGGGTATTATGTGTATGCGGCATAGAGGGGGGTAGGGGGGTATTATTGTAGGAGGAGAGGGCAGGATTATGTGATGAGGGGAGGGCGGTCGGTAGTAGTGTAGGAGGAGAGGGCAGTATTATGTGTATGAGGAGAGGGCGGTTATTATGTGTAGGAGGCAGAGGGCGGTATTATGGTATGAGGGGGAGGGGGGGGTTTATGTGTATGAGGAGAGGGCGGTATGGTTGTGACGGTATTATGTGTAGGAGGAGAGGGCAGTCAGTTATTATGTTATGAGGGGAGGGGGGTTTATGTGTATTATAGGAATTCGCCGAGGGCGGTATCGGTATTAGGTGTATGAGGAAGAGGAGGGGAGCAGACCGGGCGGCTATAGGTGTATGAGGGGAGGGGGGTGGGTTTATGGGTATGAGGGAGAGGGCGGTATTATGTGTATGAGGAGGGAGGGCGGTATGTTGGCTGGTATTATGGGCTTATGTGTATGAGGAGAGGGCGGTATAGGTCTGAGGAGAGGGTGTTATTATGTGTATGGGTGAGAGTGCGGTGGGAATTATGGGATTATGTGTAGAGGAGAGGGTGGTATTATGTGTAGAGGAAGAAGGGGGTATTATGTGTATGAGGGGAGGGAGGCGGTGGGGGGGCTGTATATGGTATTGGGGAGCGAGGGCGGTATTATGTGTAGGGGAGAGGGGGTCTATTATTGTGTATGTAGGAGGAGGGCGGTTATGAGGTTAGGGGAGAGGGCCCAAGTATTATGTGTATGAGGGGAGGGGGGGGGGTTAGGTGTATGAGGAGCTGCGTGGCTGTATTATGTGTATGGAAGGGATGGTATTGGTATGAGGAATCGAGGCGGGTATTTGGTGGTTATTATGTGTATTGGGAGAGGGCCTGTTGTAATTATGTGTATGGGGGAGAGGGAGGGTATTATGTGGAATGAGGACCTGCTCCCGAGGGCGGTATTAGTGTAGGAGGAGAGGGCGAGGGCCGGTTATTATGGATGGGATTGGAGGGGGTAATTAGGTGTTGAGGGGATGGGGGTTTTGTGTATGAGGAGAGGGCGGTTTATGTGTATGAGGAGAGGGTGTTATATGTGTATGGGGAGGAAGAGGGATAGAGGTATTCGGTATATGTGTATGAGGAGAGGGGGGTATTATGTTATGAGGACGAGGGGGCGGTGGTATTGGGGTAGTATGTGTATGAGGAGAGAGAGAGTGGATATGGGTATGAGGAGAGGGCGGTATCGGTATTTATGTGTATGAGGGGAGGGCGGCGGTATTTATGTATGAGGAGAGGAGGGGGCGGGTATTATGGTAATGAGGGGAGGGCGGGCGCTTATGATGTGTTATGGAGGAGAGGCGCGTAGCCAGCTGGGATATGTGTGAGGAGGAAGAGGGCAGGGACTCTGGGAGGATATCGCGTTTAGTTATGTGTATGAGGAGAGGGGGTTAGAGTCGCCGGGGTGGTATTATGTGTATGAGGAAGAGGGCGGTATTATGTGTATGAGGAGGAGGGCGGTGGGTGGTGGTATATGTGTCTATGAGGAGGAGGGCGGTACTATATGTGTATGAGGGAGAGGGCGGTATTATGTGTATTGAGGAGAGGGGGTTATTATGTGAGAGGGGAGGGGGGTGGCGGATATTATGGGTATGAGGGGAGGGGGTATTAGGTGTATGAGGAGAGGGCCGGTATTATGTGTATTTGGGGGAGGGAGAGGGGGTAGTATGGTGTATTGAGGAGAGGGTTGCGTATTCGGTGTATGAGGAATGAGGGCGGTATTAGTGTATGAGGAGAGGGTGGTAGTATGTGTGTATGAGGAGAGGGCGGTTATTATGTGGATCGGGGAATGAGTGGCGGGGGGATTATGTGTATGAGGAGGGGTCGGTATTATGTGTATGAGGAATCCCGCCAGGACGGATGAGGGGAGGGGTAGGAGTGACGAGGGACGGTGGGAGTATTGTAGTGGGGAGGGGTAGGTAGTAGGTGTATGGGAGAAAGATGACGGTATATGGGGATTGAGGATCCGAGGGAGGTTTATGGGTATGAGGAGTTGAGGGGAGGGAGTATGGGTATGAGGACCCAGAGGGAGGGGGAGGTGGGGTATTATGTGTATGAGGCCGAGGGCGGTATTTGTGTTGAGGAGAGGGCCGGGTTTTATGTGATAGGAGGAGAGGGCGGTGGTATGGTATTAGGTGTATTGGGGACGAGGGCGGATTATGAGGTTTTGGTATATGTGTATGAGGAGGGGCGGGAAGACGGAATTAGGTGTATGAGGAGAGGGAGGTATTATGTTTAGAGGATTTCCTTGAGCAGGGCGGTTTTATGTGTTATGAGGAGAGGGCGAAGGGAGAAGGTGTATGGGAGTGGGGGGGCGGTCGATGGGTAAGGGAGAGGGAGCGGGTGAAGAGGGGGATGATGTGTATGAGGAAGAGGGTTGGATTCATGCTGTATGGAGACAGGGAGGTATTATGTGTATGAGGAGAGGGCGGTTATCAGGTGCGGTATAGGTATTATGTGTACGGGGATGAGGTGTGGGATATGTGTATGAGGAGAACGCGGTATTATGTGTATGAGGAGGAGGCGGGTATTATGTGGTATGAGGAGAGGGTGGGTATGATGTGTCTGAGAGAGGGCGGTGGTTATTGTGTATGAGGAGAGGGCGGTTATGGATATGTCTGTATGAGGAGAGGGCGGTATTATGGTCTGAGGACGAGGGCGGCCGGTGGTATTATGTGTATGAGGAGAGGGTGGTTAATTAGGTGTATGAGGAGAGGGAGGTGATTTATGATGTGTATGAGGAGAGGGCGGTTATTATGTGTCTCGGGGAGAGGGCGGGTTATTATGGTGGGTTTATGAGGAGAACGCGGGTATTTCGGTGGGTATGGTTATTATGGTATGAGGAGAGGGCGGTATGGTATTATGTGTATGAGGAAAGGGCGGTTTATTATGTGTATGAGGAGAGGGTGGTATTTGGGTATGAGGGGAGGGAAGCCGTATTATTGGGGGGTCACTTATGTGTATGAGGAGAGGGAGGTATATTGGGTATGACGACAGAGGGCGGTAATTATGTGTAGGAGGAGAGGGCAGGATATGTGTATGAGGGGAGGGGGGTTTATGTGTATGAGGAGAAGGAAGCGGCGGTGGTTATGATGTTATGGGAGAGGGAGGTGGATTATGTATGAGGAGAGGGGGGTATTATGTGTATGAGGAGAGGGCGGTTATTATGTTGTATTGGGGAGAGGGCGGTATTATGGATGGGGAGAGAGGGCGGATTATGTGTATGAGGAGAGGGCGGTATTATGTGTAGGAGGAGAGGGCGGTATTGTGTATGAGGAGAGGGCGGTATTGTGTATGAGGGAAAGGGGTGGTTTATGGTGGTATGGAGGAGTTGGAGGGACGGGTATGATGTGTATGAGGAGAGGGTTTATTAGGGTATGGGGGAGAGCGAGGGACGGGGGTATTATGGGTACTGAGGGAGAGGGGGGTATTATGTGTATGAGGAGAGGGCGGTATAGGTGATGAGGAGAGGGTGGTATTATGTGTATGAGGAGAGGGGGTAGGTATTATGTGTATGAGGGCGCGGGCGGTATTATGTGTATGAGGAGAGGGCGGTTTTATGTGTATGAGGGCTCGAGGGCGCACGGGGTTTAGGTGTATGAGGAGCGTACGATGGGCGGTATTATGTGGGATGAGGACACGAGGGACGGGTGTGAGGGCGGTTAATTATGTTGTATGAGGAGAGGGCGGTCGTATATGTGTATGAGGACGAGGGGCGGTATATGTGTATGAGGAGAGGGGTATTATGATGAACCCCCACGTACTAGAGGGCGAGGGCCGCGGTATCCTACCTGTGTCATGAGGCAGACCCCGGGACAGGCTTCCCAGCCGGATAGGTTTATGCGGATGGAGGGCGGGTGGTATTGTATTATGTTATGAGGAGAGGGGGTATATGGTTGTATAGGAGAGGGTGGTAGTATGTGTATGAGGCAGAGGGCGGTGGGTATTATGTTGTTATGAGGACGAGGGCGGGTAGTATGTGGATCGGGAGGGAGACGGGCGGTATTATGTGTATGAGGAGCCAGGGTCCGGGATTATGTGTATGAGGAGAGGGGCGGTATTATGGTATATGTGTAGGAGGATGAGGGAGGTAAGTGAGGTGTATTAGGGGAGGAGGGTCCTGGTAGTTTTGTATGAGGAGAACGCCGGTATTATGGTTTCGAGGAGCCCATGGAGGCGGTGGGATTATGTGTATGAGGAGAGAGGGCGGTGGGTAGGTATTATGTGTAGGAGGAATGGAGGGCGGCTATGGACTTATGTTGTATGAGGAGAGGCGGTATTATGTGTATATGAGGAGCGGGGGAGTATTAGTGTATGAGGAGAGGGCGGTATTTGTGTATGAGGAGAGGCGGGATTATGGATGAGAGAAGGCGGTAGTATGTGTATGGGAGAGGGGGGGGGGGGGCGGTGGTCGTGTCGGGGTAATTTATTATGTGTATGATGAGAGGATTTTGTATTAGTGTAGGAGGAAGGGCCGGTATTATGTGTATGAGGGAGAGGGTGGTTTATTCGGTATGAGGAGAGGGGCGGTAAGTATTATGTGTATGAGGACCGTAGAGGGCGGTGTATGATGTGTACGGGGAGAGGGTCGGTCTTTTTTGGTATTATGTGTATGAGGAGGTGGAGACCGAGGTGGTGTATTAGGTGTATAGGAGGTACCCCCTCATAGGGAACGGTATTATGGTGTAGAGGATCCGAGAGCGGCTGGGTATTATGGTATGAGAAGAGGGCGGTTTATATTGGGTATGAGGACCTGTGGGGCGCGGATTAGTGTATAGGGGACGGAGGGCGGGATGGTTGTACATATGTGTATGAGGATGTACGAGGGACAGGTAGGTAGGTGTATGAGGAGAGAGGTGTTTGGTAATTGTCTGTATGAGGAGAGGGCGCCGGATTATGTTTATGGGATGAAGAGGGCTGGTATTATGTGTATCGGGGAGCGGGTGTATTATGGTGTATGAGGAGAGGAGAAACGCGGTGGATTATGTGTTGAGGAGAGGGCGGTCTTATGTGTATGAGGAAAAAGGGGGTATTATGTGGTATGAGGAGAGGGCGGTAGATTGTGTGATGGGAGAGGGGGTATTATGTGTTATGAGGAGAACGGGTCGGTGATGGTTGGGTATTATGTGTATGAGGAGAAGGCGGTATTTAGTGTATGAGGAGGAGGAGGTGGTATTATGTGTATTGGAGGAGAGGGAGGGGTAAGTTATTGTGTATGAGGAGGGGGGGATTTGTGTTTATGAGGAGACGGGCGGATGATGTGACGAGGAGAAGGCGGTATTTTATGTGTAACGAGGAGTCGAGGGCGGTATTATGTACGAGGGAGAGGGCGGTAAATGTGTATGAGGCACGCGAGGGAGGGCAGGGGGTTGGAGGGGTATTATGTGTACGAGGCCTGGTAGAGGGCGGTATTATGTGTACGAGGAATGAGGGCGGATTATGTGTACGAGGGAGAGGGCGGTGTATTATGGACGAGGAGAGGCGGTATTATGTGTAATGAGGAGAGGGCGGTATTATGTGTATGAGAGAGGGGGGGTGCGGTGGCTGTATTTATGTACAGTATATTGCGATAGATGGTTGTATTATGTGTTGAGGGAGAGGGCGGTGGTATGGGTATGAGGGGAGGTGGGTGTGTATTATGGTATATGAGGAGAGGAGGGCCAGTCCAGTATTAGTGTATGAGGACGCGGGGGAGGTATTATGGGTAGGAGGAGGAGGGGGGTGGTGGTATTGGTGTATGAGGAGAGTGTGTATTATGTGTATGAGGACGACGGGCGGTATAATATGTGATAGGCCAAGGGAGAGGGCGGCTATGTATTATGTGTATGAGGGAGAGGGCGGTATTATGGGTATGAGGAGAGCGGGGGTAGGTGGGGGGGTTTTTAATTTTTTTATTTGGAATGTGTATGAGAGGAGGCGTATTATGTGTTGAGGAGGCGAGGGAGGTGGGTGGTATTAGGGTAGTGAGGGACGAGGGCGGTTATTATGTGTTACGAGGGGAGGGGGTTTTGGTATTATATGTATGAGGAGAGGGGGGGGTATATGTGTGTGAGGAGAGGGCGGTATTATGTGTATGAGGAG
The DNA here is from genome assembly GCA_036426205.1 of Ascaphus truei. Lineage (NCBI taxonomy): Eukaryota > Metazoa > Chordata > Amphibia > Anura > Ascaphidae > Ascaphus > Ascaphus truei. Next base: position 463,700 of record CM071588.1, read on the forward strand.
GGGTGGTTATTTGTTGATATGAGGACGAGGGAAGGGAGGATGGGGAGATGTGGGCGAGCTCGGAGGGCAGGAAGGGGAAGTAGTATGTGTAGAGGACTGAGACCCCGGAGGGGGGGGGGGCGGAATTATGGGTAGGAGGAGAGGGGTGGTATTAATTTGGGTGTATGAGGGGAGGGGGGCTATTATGTGTGCTGAGGAAGCGGGCGGTATTATGTTCTATGAGGAGGACTGAGAGCGGTATTATGTGTAGAGGAGGAGAGCGTGGATTATGTGGTATGAGGAGAGGGGGTTATTATGTGATGAGGAAGGAGGGCGGTTTAGTTATATAGGTGATGAGGGAGGAGGGCGGTATTATGTGTATGGGGGGAGAGGGCGGATTATGTGTATGAGACGAGGGCCGGGCGATATTATGTGTTATGAGGGAGAGGGGCCTTGACCTCTTCTCCTCCACCCCCGAATCAAAGCTCCCACCTCCCTCCCCCTTTTCCCCCACTCACTCCTTATTTAAACCTCCTGCCCATTACCTACCTCCCATTCCCCCCTTCTATCCCTGGTATTTGTGGTAGGAGGACCGAGAGGGCGGGCGGTTATTATGTATGTATGAGAGGGGTGGTTTAGTGTATGAGAGAGGGTGGTATTATGTGTTGAGGAGGGGGCGGTATTAGTGTATCGGGGAGAGGCGGAAGGAATTATGTGTATGAGGAGAGGGTGGTATTATGTGTATGAGGAGAGGGCGGTATTATGTGTATTGGGGAGAGGGCGGAATTATGTGTATGAGGAGAGGGGGGTATTATGTGTATCGGGGAGAGGGCGGTATTATGTACAGTATATTGAGTAGATGGTGGTATGCATATTGAGGAGAGGGTGAGACGAAAAATGTAAGGGCGGGAATAAGGTACAGTATGGGCCTAAGGGCGGCAAAATTGTAAATCCGCCACTTTTTACTTGTAAAAGATCCAATGCGCGCTGGGGGGGAATGGAAGCCCACGAGAAAGCACAAGTAGAGGGCACTGGAAGGGGATAGGCCCCGGTCCTTCTCTCAGACCAGTGACTTTTCTAGCCAGGAGATATTTGAGTTGGAATACGGTTAGTAGTGTATAAATCTTTCTAAATGACGTTTTCCCCCAATGTCCAACAAGTTTACATTTTCATGTAGTATTTTTATAGTGGTTTACTTTTTAAATTAGTTTCGCACCAATATTTTTTCACTGGCCAATTGTTTTTCCTCTGGGAACACCATTTTCCTCAAATGTGGGGGTTGGGCCCCCCAAAAATTCCATTTCAAAGAATACGGATTTTTTACATGCTGGTACATATTACTTGGGTTATTGATGCAGGGAAACTGCATTATTTGTCTTTGTCACTAATTCTCTGTCTTTCTCTCTATCCCCTCCTGTCTTTTTGTAACTCTATGGGCCTCATTCAGAAAGCGTTCATAAGCCACTTATCAAGCACTTATCACCCAAAATGCCTACTGCTATTCAGTAAGCGGTGATAAGTGGGAATTGCGCAAAAAAAATTGGTCATAAAAAATATCACCGAGGCAGCGGTGATAAGCCACTTATCACCACTTTTCGGCATGTTCATAAACTCGTGCAATTCTAGTAGCAGTGATTTGGCTATGAACGCCTATCACCGCTCTAGAATGGTGATTTTATCACAAAATTCTCATGCCAGAAAAAGTTGGCGTAAAGGTGTTGGAAACCTGCAGAGAAGCGGCGAGATGGGACTTAGAAAAAAAATGCATTTTTCCTGCATAGGATTGATGCCGGGAATCTCTGGGGCTGATATCCATTAATATTAGCACCAGAGACCCCTGGCATGAATCCTGTGCAATAAAAATGCATTTACAGTAAACTTCATTACCATAGCGGATAGCCTCAGGGACCCCCTACTTCCCGAGATACAGGCCCCTTTATGGGGGGACAGTATCTCCTATGCATCTAAATGTCCGCGTCACGTGACCATGGGAATAAAATGCATAGGCGATACCGGCACCCCATAATGGGGCCTGTATCTCGGGAAGTAGGGGGTCCCTGAGGCTGAACCCAATGCGTTTCAGCTCAGGAGACCCCCTGCTCATCTAAACTATTAACAAAATTCAAATTTATTTACATACATTTCTGCAGAGATTTTAACAGGGAGAGACGGCTCTCTCAGAGCAGCTCTCTCTGCAGGAGATACAACTCGCCGGGTAAGGCCTTTTCAGAGGGTCGTTCATCAGATCACCGGCTTATCAGCCGTTTTGTGAATTTTTCTATGAGAGGTAATGAAGGCTTTCTGATACCGTGATAGCAACGCTCATAAAAAGGGTGATTTAAGTGGTCCGGTGATTTTTTTTATGAACCTTCTCTGAATGAGGCCCTATATCCTTCCTTTTCTTTGCCTCGTTCTGCAGTTTCCAGTGTTCATATCACTTCCATCCCTCTGAACCCCCATTTCAACGCACCTAACCCCCCAAGGCTGTGGAACATTCCGTGAAATCAATGTTACAAATAACACAGTACTGTAATGCTTATTGAATTTGTTTATTTAAAAAAAGTATACAATCGCCAGAATAGTCAAATATTTTACAAACTCTAGCAGTATTCATCACATTGTGTGTGTGAAAAATTATTTACATTTCCAAATATCGAGGGATTTTGCCCACTTATTGATGAATCCATAAACCCTTCTCTGTTGCCTTGGGGTGTGTTGATGTAAATATCCCACATGGGATGGGAAGCATCTTCGTCTAGATTTTTTTGTTTATTTTTTAAACTTCTTTCCAGATTCCTCCGCCTGTGCTTGAATTCTAAAATGGTCTTTGTGTATCTGTTGATAGTCGTCACTGACGCAGCCATACAGCAGGTAAACGAGCCCCACGCAAGGCTGTAAAAATGGAAATATGAAAATAAATAAGTTATAAGGAAATTAAACATGTGGAAAAATGGAATGATTAGGATGTGAACATGATGTCCAACTGAGACATAAAATCAGGGCTCACAACGCAACGTTACCTAAAAGGTGGTGCAATGTTGTGTTTAGTTTATATAATATTATTTTTTTTTAACTTTGCTTTTATAGTTTATGTACAGTCCTTATGCAAATTAAAAGAAAAGGAAGGACTTTATAAGACAATATGACTATGGGCTATATTTACTGTAGTATAACTGTATTGAGTTAGGGTTGATGCGGAGTTAAGAGCTATTTAAGGCAAAGAAAGTCGCTGATGAGAGAAGCGTCTACCGTCAAATCTCTCTTGACAGTTTGCAGTACAGGAAATAAATGAAAGGATCAGCTGTCAGCTCATACTCAAATGTCACTTACAGACTTTCTTCATAATAACAGATTTCCATTCATATTTCTAATTTCTTTATGTAGCAATGAGAAGTCATGTCTATTATAACCATTGTACATAAATTGACAGAGGATACACCAGACTCGCAAGAAGAAGGTCATTCTTCATGAATCCTACACAACATCTGTTTCTGTTGTTATTTCATTTGAATGTACAGTATTTGGTCTGCATAGCTAGTATTGGCGGGCGTTCTCAATGCTAATAACAGTACAGACAGCATGTTGAGTGTTAGGAGATTGGAGGATATATTTCCACTTAAGAGAAGGGTTTTTAGTATTCCATGACTCAGCTCTTTGGGCTCATGGAGAATTTGTTTGAAGCTGGTAAACTCATTATACATTTTATCGACATCTGAACTGCATCTTTGTGAAGTGATTCAGTAACAATGAGTGCGTCTGAGAAAGATATCTGATGAGCAGAGTCGCATGCGACTCTAGTACTGTAGCTGCAGAAACAAAGCTCCATTTTCTTCTGTGAAGTTCGACTACCAGTACTAGCAAAGCACTATTCAGAAAAACTGTTTTTCCTTATGCTTTCCGTGCTTTTAAGGGGGAAGTCTTTATCATCTTCTAATTTGTTATGTAATTATCACAATCGTTTCTTAATGCGTCTATCACACCATTATCTCTGAAAATTGTGCCCTCTCCATCAGAGACGGCTGCAGGGGGGGGGGGGGGGGTTGGGGGGGGGAAGAGTGGGAGAAGAGGGGAGGGGGGAGGAGGGAAGAGAAGGGAGGAGGGAAGAGGGGAGGAGTGAGGAGAGAAGAGGGGAGGATGGAGAAAAAAGGAGGGGGAGGAGGAGAAGAGGGGGGAGAAGCTTGTTTCACATTAAAGAAAATAAAAGACAGAAGATAAAATAACTAAACAAATTCTAATGAGAAAACAAAAAGTGATAGTCAGCATTCTCAAAAAGGTAATCAACCGACTATATGTAGGGTGCAAAAGGAACAAGGAAGACCCAAACTCCCCCCAAACCAATAACAAAACACCAACTAGTGTTCCAGCACTCACTGACTCTAAGAAAAATATCAAACAGGGAAGATGCCAAAAAATGGGAAACTGAATGCAAGCACAAGATTACAATATACATGGAGTAATGTCACACAAGCGGGTAATACAACAGTGGACCCCAACTATAGGTGGTGTGGGGAAAAAACAGGGAAGGGAGAGATACACACAATAGGAGAAAGGGTGGGTGGGGTGTGGGGGGAAAAAGGTTGTGGGGGAAAAAAGGGTTGGGGGGAGGGTAATTAGGGGGGCAACATTTCGGGGTGAAGACCCCTTCCTCAGGCCCGTATTCCAATTTTTCCACTTGACGGAGGAGTGAAGATTTATACGTACATGCACCATTCATATTCACATGCATTAGATATTTTTACATATATGTGTTAGAGTGTATGTTTTATATGGTTAGATTGTGACATACAATCTTTTTACTGTCTCCATTGGGAGTATTAAATTGTATATTATTCGTTACCTTCTGCCTTTATAATACACTATGGTGGCACGTTTTGTTGTTCTTTTGTCTCCCATTTCTTGAGGTATCTTCAGCTGATCCCAAGGAATTTAGAAAAGAACTCTAAGGGGATTTTCTACTCAATTGTCCAAGCGCCAGAAAGGTCTGATTTCTGCACTCACTCCAACTGGTTGCAGGCAGCTTTTTAGGCAGCTCTAATTGGACCTCAATACACGGGACTGTTTGCACTTTATTTTTGTAATTTTGCATTTATTGATTCATTGCATTATGATATTGTGACACTAGTGCTTTTTTTGCACTAATTTAGCACTTAACAGCTGTTAGCAAACTAGAGGAGCCCGCTCTGGATAGCATGCTTATAAATGCTAGGGTAGTCGTCCACTGTGCCCTGCTGGTGTGTGAGATGATTGACTTGAGTTAATCACATCTAGTATATATCACAGAGACCTGACTAACTGCTGGGATTGACATTCCTTTGAGTGACCTAGTCCCTGATGGTACTCTGTATTGCATGTTCCTAGGGAGTGTAAGGAGAAATGGGGAAGGTGTAGCTGTATTTCAGCACAATATTATTTGCACCTCCCACCCTGTGCTCAGGCTGAAATCTTTTGAGTTTATGACCATTCGCTGTGCCAAACAGGACAATCGAGCTTTGTATTTCACCCTGGTGTATAGGCCGCCTGGACTTGAGGGTGATTTTGTGTCTTAGTTGTTTAATGTGGTCACGCCTCTCCCAGCATTTAATTTAAATTCTGTGGGGAAGAGCATGGGGCCTCTGTAACCACCACACACCCCCTTGAAATTCTCGTACCCCCCACCAGGGGGGGCACGCCACCCAGTTTGCACACTGCTGCATTAGCTCATACCTAAACTTGGTGTTAATCAGTTCCACACCCTAAAATAGGGTTTTATGTGGTTTGGATTGATATAAAACCATAGTTAATATGATTTAACTAACATTAACTTTTGTTAAACACCTTATTTCATATTGTGGACTGGAGTAAGTCTAAGACATGCTTAATGTCACATTTTTGGAAGCTAACACAATGCTGTGCTACAATACGACGCAGAGCTTGTGTGCGTATGTGAGCCAACAGGGAGGTTAAGTCTATAATTTGCTTTGTGGATATTTATTTATTTATAAAATATTTTACCAGGAAGTAATACATTGAGAGTTACCTCTCATTTTCAAGTATGTCCTGGGCACAGAGTTAAGACAAATAATACATGGTTACAAATACAGTTACATAAGTGAACAGGGTATACATTATATACAAGACATTGCATGCACAGTTAAAGATAATATATATTATAGGCATATGTAACAGTTACAGACCAGATTCAAATGTGAGACAGCTTTAGTTTTGAAGAACTTAGACTGGTGGTGGCTGTGAGAGTCTCCGGTAGATTGTTCCAGTTTTGGGGTGCACGATAAGAGAAGGAGGAGCGGCCGGATACTTTGCTGAACCTTGGGACTATGAACAGTCTTTTGGAGTCAGATCTCAGATTACAATTGCTGCATGTGGTAGGGATGAGGAGCTTGTTCAGGTTCAGATATGCGCTAACCTCAGGGAAAATAACATCCATTACTGTTTAAGGTAACGTGATATTATGACCCCTGATTAGATGTAGAGATAGTTTAAATATGGCACTGACAATTTGTTAAATTGATCCCATGCTCATTATTGATCTAGAATTATTCTTCCCCTATCTTCTCCTGCACTCAGGCACCATAATCCATCTTATCCCTAACAGGGGCCTCCAATATCTCCCCAATACGGAGTCCTTTCTGAAAGTTTCTTGGTAGAACATCTTAAGAGGTCTGCTTGTGTCAGAGCTTTTGCAATGTGTTCCCAATGTGCAATGTGAGAGCTGTCCCTTGAATTCCTGTTAAATATGTATTGCACTTTTTGAAATATGCCATTCATTGTACTACAGTATCATGTGAGATCATTTTAGCAGAACCATTTTCTATGCAGCAGAAAACAGATATACTCTTGTGGTTTTGTATTAAAAGCCGGTTTCTGTTTATAAACAATAGCAAAGGAATTTACCAATAGGACCATCCATAATCCCAGTTCTGAGGTCTCCAATCTTCTGGACCAAGGTTGACTGTCATTTGAAATACAGTTGTGTACATCATATGGGCGACCATTCCAAGCAGACCTATAATAAAATATAAGGAATACATATCTTTGAAGTTAATACCATGAATTTATAACATATTTCTAATATCAACAAAAAGAACACGGTCATACAGTATGAGAGTCATTTTTATATTTTGACAAAGTAGCAGAAAAAAAATAATTGCAACGACTTTCTTGGAAAATGCAACAATTTTCAAAATGTTCTATTTACTGTAATTAATGTGAAGTTTAAATCCCTTTTAATCTAAAATCACTCAACATATTTCAAAGCAGTATCGCTCATTCTGCACATATGAATGAAGTTAATCCGTTTCAAACTGGTCATATATTCATTTAGAAATGAGAGGGCATGTTAAGAGGAAACATCATATACAGTATATATAGAGAGAGAGAAACAAGAAAGGGAAATGAGGAAATAAAGAGAGATGGAAAGTTTTTAGTTATCAAATCTATTCTATTTTATCACCACTCAAATGAAAATTGAAATACATAAAGCATGGGAGTGTGGACGGGATCTGGAAAAGCCATTAAGGGTTTTAACATTCCTTCTGCATGCCGCAGACTCCCGTAGAGAGATGGACACACAGATACTGCGGTACACAGGGGATTATTCATTCCAGTCCACGAGCTTTACTACACATTCATTTCACTCCCACAATCTGAATAATAAAAACCAAAGCTAGAATAATTAATAATCTGAGGAGGAAGCTGGGGCAGCTTAAAAATAAATGCTGATCCCCTCTTTTTCTGATACACTACAGGATGAATAGATACCAGCAGCAAATGGAAAATCCCCATAGAAAAACGCTGGCTTCATACAAGTATCTATTCATCCTGCATTCAATAAACTCTGGGGATAGTATATGGGGCAAATTTACAGTGTTTAATGCTAGTCCAGGGTGCTGAAGCGGCCCCAGTCGGCAGTCTATGGTATATGGCATTTGCCATATAGAAAATGTAATTGAAAAATCTGGATTCGCTGCAAAAAAATTACAGACATACTGTATTAATTCACTATATTATTTTCCCTTGTAAACACAGTGGTCAGGAAGACATGCATTGTGCATACCTTCATGTCCACTAAGCTAACTAAAGGGTTAATAATTCTGACTATCTACCTAACAGGTAAAGCTGTAAAATTCCAGGCATTATTGAAATCCCTGCTCTCTGATTGGTTAAAATTCCGGGCATTATTGAAATCCCTGCTCTCTGATTGGTTAAAATTCCGGGCATTATTCACTCAGTAATTCCCGGAATTTTTGGCAGCTTGCAAAGTGTTTATTTCTAGCCAATCAGCTTTTCCTTTGTCAGAACAGCTCTCAGACAGGACAGGGGAACTGGGTCGGAGACGGAAGCGACAGACGCAGACCAGGACAGGGGACTGGTCAGGAACAGGAAAAGCTCTCAGACAAGACAGCGGGCACGGTCAGGAAGGACACAGGAACAGCTCTCAGCGACAGGGGGGGGAGGATGGTGGGAAGGACAGCCGGGATGGTCAAGGATGGCAGGAACAGCTCTCAGACAGGCAGGGACTTGGTCAGGAAGCAGGACAGCTCAGACAGGGCAGGGGATTGGTCAGGAAGCAGGAAACGCTCTAGAACAGGGCAGGCGGATTGGTCAGGAAGCAGCAGCCAGACAGTGACAACCTCACCTCACCTCGTGAACACAGTTCCGGGAACACATTTGATTCAGAGGGGGAGAGTTACAGTATGTTTGTAGCTGCAAAGATAGTGTTCTGTCGGCAGAGTTGTTTGTAGCTGCCAGTCTGTCGTCTATCTAGGTGTGTGTCTGCCGCACAGAGTGTGTGTGTGACTGAGTGAAATAGAAAGAGTAGAAAAGTAAGCACTGCAAGTGAAAAAAGGGCTGGAGGCAAAAAATGATAGAACTATTTATTGGACAATTTGTGCCAAAAACGACAAGACACAATCTTAAAAAATACTCTGATGGTTTCCCGCTGGTGAGAGCGCTTTATCAAAGGAGCTGAGTGGACTGAGTTGGTGTCAGCTGCAGAGTTGTGTGGTCGGCCTGCAGAGTTGTGCGTCGGCCTGCGAGTCTGTGTGCATCGCTGCAGAGTTGTGTGCGTCGCGCAGAGTTGTGTTGCTCGGCTCTGCCAGCGTGTGCGTTGGTGCAAGTTTTGCTTCAAGTCTGCGCGCTGTCAGAGTTTGATCGCGGTCGGTCTCCAGATGTTTGTGTGTCTTCGCTGCAGAGGTTGTGTGCGTCGGCTCGGCAGTTGTGTGCGTTTGGCTGGGGCTGCAGAGTTGTTTGGTGTGCGTTCTGCAAGTGTGACTGTTGCATGCAAGTTTTGTGTGGTCTGCGCTTGGTCTACGCATGCAAGTTTGGGTGTGTTATGTTGTCTGGCTGCGTGTGTGTGTGTCTGCGCAAGGCAGTTTGTGCGCTAGTTGGCTCTCTGCAGAGGGCTTTGTTCTGTTTGTGTGTCTGTGCCAGTATGTGTGCTGCTGTGTGTTAGCTGGATTGTGTGTTTGTGTATGTGTAGTCACGATTGTGTGTGTGTGGTGTGTGTGTGTGTGTTTCGCTGCAATATGTCTTGTTGTGTCTCTAGATTTGCGGTTGTGTGTGTGTGTCTGCTGCAAGAGCTTGTGTGTGTTTGTGTATGTGTGTAGCTGCAGGAGTGTTGTGTGTGTGGTCGTGCTGCGCACGATGGTTGTGTGTGTGGTGGCAGCAGAGATGTGTGTGAAATGTGCAGTGTGTGCTGCAGATTGTGTTGTTGGTGTTGTGCATCTAAAGCTGTGAAGTGCTCTTGGAGAGCATTTGTTGTGTTGTGTGTACGTGTTGTGTGAGCTGCAAGTTTTGTGTGGGTCGGTGTGTGTTAGCCAGCAGTTTTGTGTGTGATGTGTGTAGCTGCCAGAATGTTTGGGGGTGACTTAGAGCTGGAAGTGGTGTGGTGCTGTTGTGTTGTGTGTGTTTCAGCAGCAGCTAGCAGAGTTTGGAATGTGTAGCTACCGGTTTAGTGTGTTGTAAGCAGCCAGTTGTGCTTGTGATGGTGTAGCTGTTGGTTTGTGTGCCGAGAGCCCTGCAGTGATTGAGGTATGATGTGTGTGTTCGAGCTAGGCAGTGTGTGTGTGTTGTTAGCACAGAGGAGCGTGGACAGCAGTTGTGGATATATGATAGCTTGCAGATCTTGTAAGTTGGTAATAAGGCTGACTTTAATATATTTAACGCATTTTATTTAATTAAAAAATCATATAGTTAACTATACAAAGCAGGGGCTTATTATTTCTGAAAAAAGCTTACATTAGCCTATAAAGTATGTAATAATCCCTCTCAGAACCAGCCAAAGAAAAAGAAAAAAGAAAATAAAAAAACAAAAAACAAAAAAAAAAATAAAAGCACCCAAAAAAAAAAAAATTTAACTACTTCTTTCTCTCTATGCGAAACTAGGCAAGTGTTATTGGTAAGGACGGAAGGAGAAGTTCGTTAGACGACGCGACACATGGGAACGGAACCAGTTGGGCGATAACCTCAAAAGGCGTCGCTACCCAGCCAGACTAGTATATAAAAGGGGGGGAAATACAATTTAGGACTAGCTGGGTCTAAATTTGTATACCCAAAAAAATATCAAAATAAAAAAAAAATCAAACAAAGGCATGAATGATCAAGTAGGCCCCTCGACTGGGTTACCATCGGCTTAACCTCGGGCCCATTCAACGCTTCCAGCCAAGGCATTATAGGCCCAAGTAATGCCCTGATTCTTCTGCGGATCATTACCTCCAAAGGTTAAAGCGACAATGTGTTAGCCCCAGATAACCTCACCCCTAAGAGGACCCTAACCATCTCTCCTGGGGCTGCCTACAGCAATCTATCCGTACCTCCCTGTCACGCGTAGTGGACACACCTGTGAAGTCACTGTGAACTAGCATACGCGGACAAGGGTTAAAAAAGAACAAGATCTTAGCCTGAGCCACTGGCTTCTTTATGCCTATACACATCTTTCAAACTCGTTATTAACACACGTATCCGAGGCAGAAAAAGAGAAACCCAGAGTACAAAAGGGGCAGAGATTGTTGGGCATTACCAGAAACAATTGCTTCACAGTACATCTTACCCGTTCAAAAAGGAATTCTGCCGAAATGAACAAGTGTCTCTCCTCAATCCGGCGTCCTCATATCCCAATATGTCACAACAACAGGCACACAACGTGAGCACGTGACTAGATAATGCGACACCAGGGTTAATACACATGGCTTCTCTAGCCAACTCACCATTCTCCTGCAAGGTACTTCAATGAGTTAACATTAACCCCCTTACTTCTCAATTGCAATCATATCATACGCCGAACCAACAACCTAGTGAAGAAGTAAGCAAAATATGTAAATTAATCTATTTGCCAAGGTCTCTGCGTCCGTCATGTATAGAAAAAATTATGGACTTCACACACACAAATCTGTTTAGCAAAAGGTGTGCGAAAATGTAAATATCTCCAAAGTGTGCCACAGTCATTTATAGCCCCAAAGCAGTGCTTCTTAAAGAATGTTAAATTATATAAAAATACAGTGCACCAAAACAGAAGAGATGTTACAAGACATTACAGGTACAATAAATGCAGCACAGTTTCTTAAATAACAGGATAAAACATAAAACAGAAATCCCTATTATACAGTAGTACATTACCATACAGGGTATGTCATAGTCTTTCTTCCAGAGAGGTCACTGGCGTAGTAAATATGAAAATTTACGTATTTGATCTCAAATACACCTTGTTGAATTCTGATTTCATAAACACAGAGGCCGAGTCCCTATATACCATTCTTCTCCCATTGTAAAACACATAAACGCACCGTGTCATAAATCAGCTGCAGGTGGCGGTTTACGCCCAGAGAAAGAAAAACCTCTTAAACAGAGTTTAAAATGCCTGCTTCAATATTGAAGCACTCAATAAGCTCCTTCTCTGATACTTAGACAGAAGTGCAGTCATATCAATAGATTCAGGCAATTATGAATATATAATAAGGATAATTATGACCATCTTGCTCCTAACATTTGGTGGACATGGATCTGCCCTTGGCACTCTACTCATGCGGTTGTGGTTTGGTTGATTGTATTATTGTAATGGTGTGACAGATATGTACCTCCTATTATGGCAGAGTAATGATGTACATGAATTCTCATTTTTAATAAGTCCCCCAACTACAATGATTGCATCTCATTTTAGAACAACTGTGTGCACCCTCCTCTGTGTGTCCAGGGATATCTAAGGTGCATCTGACAGGGTGCCACCCCTGCTCTTGTGATGCCAGGCGTTATCAGGGACTTGTCACCCTCTCTGTGATGCACAAGGGGTATCTCAGGGACCCGTGTGCACCCCTCTCTGTTGAAGCTAAGGGGTATCTCAGGGCACAGTGGGTCATCACTTCTGGAGCACAAGGGAATCTCAGGGACTGTATATGTCACCTCTCTCTGTGATTGCACAAGGGGTTCCAGGACGGTTGACCCCCTCTGTGAGCAAAGGGGTTATCAGGGACCTGTGTGTCATCCTTCTTGATGCACACGGGGTATCTCAGGGACCTGTTGTGTCACCCTATCTGGCTGACACAAGGGTATCTCAGGGACGTGTGTGTCAACTCCTCTGTGATGCACAAGGTGCGTGTTTCTCTTTTTGTTTATGCTCTTGCAGGGAACCATGGTGGGTCACCCCTCTCTGTGTGGAACAAGGGGTATCTCAGGGAACCTGTTGTCACCTCTCTCGGTGATGCACAAGGGGGTATCTGCTGCAGGGACCTGTGTTGTCACCCACTCTCTGTGTGATGCACAAGGGGTATCTCAGGGACCTTGTGGTCAACCTCTCTCTGTGATGCACAAGGGTATCTCAGCGGACCCGTGTGTACCCCTCTCTGTTGGGTGAACAAGGGGTATCTCAGGGACCCATGGCACCCCTCTCTGTGAGCACAAGGGGTATCTCAGGGACCTGTGTGTCACCCCTCTCTTTGATGCATAGAGGGTATCTCAGGGACCAGTGTGTCACATTCTCTGTGATGCACAAGGGGTATCTCAGGGACCGTGTGTCACTCCATCTCTGTGCCACAAGGGGAACTCAGGGACTGTGTTGTCACCCCTCTCTGTGAGACAAGGGTATCTCGGAATGTTAGATCCTTTAAGGTTGACAGCCTGTTGATCACGGCTATCGGTATGGCCTCTAAATTACATATTTACTTTTAGTGATAGCCCCCCCCCCCCCAATTAAGTCCTCTTATAGATCTACACGACCAAGGAAGAGTCTTCACCTGACTAAACCCAAATATATGTATTTTATCTATTTATAAAATTTTACCAGGTAGTAATACATTGAGAGTTATCTCTCGTTTTTAAAGTAGTCCTCGGGACACAGAGTTAAACACAAAATTTAACAAATGGTAACCTATTAACCCCTGAAGCACCATGAGATTATCATGACACTTCCCAACCAACCCCATCTTACTCCAACACCAACGCCATCAAACCCCCACACCCGTAATCTCATCTACCCCCCCCCCCCCCCCCCCCCCCCCCCCCCAACACGCTAAGCCCTATTAGTCAAAGCTGCAGTAATTCAGTTGGGTACAACAATAAATATATTGAGAAATTAACTTTCCTTTAAACTAATCAAGTTCTCGTTTATACAAATGTTTCCAAGTTTTGGAGTATTTGACAAATAAAGTTCGAATATATTGATATCACAAATCTCTCAAATTGTCCTTCTAGTTCAAAATATTTATATTAACTTCAGAATCATACCCATTTTTAGTGTCAAATGAAGTAAGTAAGAATGCCTTATTAACGTTGTTAAAGCTATTTCATTTGCATCATACAAAAATCTAGTAACTTTTACAATATGCAAGATAAAATCATATTGTCCTTAATGGGTATGTAATCATAATAAAATGTTGTAATACAGAATACATTATAAATATGCACAATATTGTACAATTATGTGTAAACTTTAAATAATTAACACTAAAATAAGCAGACAGTAGAGATGTGACACTGTTACAAATGCATTGCTTAATGTATATGGTACGTGCGCCCCGCTGATATGGTCATGGCCCCAATTATATGGTGTGTGCGCCCCAATTATACGGTGCATGCGCCCATTATACGGTGGGTGCGCCCCCAATTATAACGGTGCATGTGCGCCCCTTGCTTTATGGTGCGTGCGCCCCGTAATTCTATGGTGCGTGCCTGCCCCTTTCTATGGTGCGTGGCCCACTGCTGCTCTCGCTTGGGGTATATGGTACAGCGGCCCACTTCTATGGTGCATGCGCCGCATTCTATGGTAGCGTGCCGCCCCGCTTATGTGGGTAAGGTGCCGCCCCCCCCGCTTATATGGTTACGTGCGCCGCCGCCTTGATATTGGTAGCGTGCGCCCGCACGCCTTATATGGTGCGTGCGCCCCGCCTTATAGTTGCAGTGGTAGGTGAATCTAGCGAATTTAGAGAATTTGCCAATTAAATGAAATGCGACGCGCACCTTACTGACAGCCGCGAATCGCGGTACTGAGGCGCAGTTACAAAAAGGGCCAGATTTGCATGGTTAGCGACCTCATGCAAATGGATCGCACATAAGGAAGTAAGTTTTTGGTGAAGTTTTACCGTAGATAATACAGTGAATATCGCTGCAAAGAGTCAACTTCACTCATCAATCTATCACTGACTTTATAGATAACAAAACTTCCAACTGACATGGGCTCACGCAGTGAGAAGCAAAGAATTACAGCACTCGCTACAATAGACAGCCACAAGACTCCGCAGAAACAGAGAAAGATGTCAGCATTAGCACCCAGCCCCACGCAGAATTCTATTATAAACACTTGTGTCACTTATTAGGTAGAGACATTTTGCACGGCACAGGCTCCTGCCCCTGGAGCTTACAATACACAAGGTATGGCACCAGGAGATAAAGTGACTTGACCAAGGTCCAAGGACCGACACCAGGAATTGAACAGGCTCCCTGCTTCCAAACTCAGTTCCAGTCAGGTTGTACTCACTGAGCGACTCCTTCCCAGGTTCCCCTGACTCACCTCAGTGCCAGTTAGTGTCTGTACTCACTGAGCCGTCCTTCTCCCAGGTTCCCCTGCTTCACACTCAGTGCAGTTCGTGTCTTTACTCACTGAGCCGCTCCTTCTCCGAGTTTCCCTGTTCACACTCACGTGCGCAGTCAGTGTCTGTACTCACGAGCGCCGCTCTTATCCAGGTTCCCCTGCCCGCCACACTCAGTGCCAGTCAGTGTCGTTACTCACTGAGCTGCCCTGTCCTCTCCAGGCCCCCTGCTTCACACTCAGTTGCCATGCAGTGTCTTTACTCACTGAGCTGCTCCTTCTCCCAGGCTCCTGCTTCAAACTCAGTGCCAGTCAGTGTCTTTACGCAAACTGAGCCGCTCCTTCTCCCAGGTTCCCTGCATTCACACTCAGGCCCGTCAGATGTCTTTATACGCTGAGACGCTCCTTCTCCCAGGTTTCCCTGCTTCACACTCAGAGCCATTCGTGTCTTACTCACTGAGCCGCCGCCTCTTCTCCCAGCTCCCCTGCTTCACACTCAGTGCCAGTCCGTGTCTTTACTCACTGAGCCGCTTCCTTCCCCTGCCTTCACACTTGCTGTGCAGGTCAGGTTGTCTACTCCGCTGAGCCGCACCTCTCCCAGGACTCTCACTGTCTCTTCAAACTCAGTGCCAGTCAGGGTGTACTTTCACTGAGCTGACTCCTGCTCCCCAGGTCCCCGGCTTCAGATCTCAGTGCAGTCAGGGTCTGTACTCACTGAGCCCCGCATCACCTCTCCAGGGTCCCGCTGTCCTTCAACAACTCACAGTGCCAGTCAGTGTCTTTACTCACTGAGCCGCTCCTTCTCCCAGGTTCCCCTGCTTCACACTCAGTGCCAGTCAGTGTCTTTACTCGCTGAGCCGCTCCCTCTCCCAGGCTCCCCTGCTTCAAACTCAGTGCCAGTCAGTGTCTTTACTCACTGAGCCGCTCCTTCTCCCAGGTTCCCCTGCTTCACACTCAGTGCCAGTCAGTGTCTTTACTCACTGAGCCGCTCCTTCTCACTTCTTATAAAATACTGTTTCAGGAACTTTGCCCAAATGCTAAAAATGTTTAATTTTTATTTTTAAATCCGGCCTCAGCATCACTATTTTATTGAAGTCCCTTTGAGCCCTGGGTTCATTCCATGTTGCGTGACAGGACAAGGCATAAATACTATGTGAATATGTTCTTATGTTCACCTTGTTCTAAGCTTGGAACAGAGACAGGAAGATGCACACACGTGATCATGAAAGAAGAAACATTCCCAAACTGAAACAACTGCAACAAAGGGAGCAAAGGAGGATTTCGGACCAGCCATGGAACGCCAACTCTCTCGCTGTGCTGATAATCTGATGATTACTCGCTGTGATTAAATATAGGTATGGGGTAAAGGGGAGAAATAGGTTTAAGGGGGGAGGGGATAGGTATGGGGGAAGGTTTTGGGTAAGAGGGGAAAGGTTTTGGCCTGGGTGAGGAGGGAAAAAGGTACCGGGGAACTAGTTATGGGGTAAATGGGGAAGGTACTGTATGAGATCGGGGGAAAGGGTGGGAAGGTATTGGGAAAGGGGGGAGGTATGGTGTCAAGTAAAAGGTATGGGGTTAAGGGGAGATATGGTGTAAGGGGGAAGGTATGGGGCAAAGGAGGGAGGTATGTTCTGCACTCATAAGCAATTCAGGGAGTAGTTATTGCAGAAGTTAAAGCCGATAACCCACAAGGCCATATTATTCTTATTAATATTGTTTGCAGCTTTGAAACAAAGGGGTTGTCCAGAGCTCAGCTTCATTTCTGTAACTTCAGGGACCCCTCCGGCGCAGAGATAGTTATGAGTGTAGTTTCCAGAGTTAAATGGTTCTCCAGGGGAAACAAAATGGCTGCCAAATCTTGTGGGTCTCTTGGGCCTATAGGGAGTTACGATGTCATCAATTGTGGCTTATAATCAGACCGCCATATAAATCACTGTGACGAAAACACTGGTATCTTCCCCGGGGACCAGAGAGGGATTTAATGTGGTTCAGCTCCGGAGAGACCCCACTTCCAATACTGAAAAAGGGGGTTTGTTAGGCAAGATAGCTGCTTTAATGCAAAAGGTGCTCAGTGTTATCATTCGATGCATTGAAGTCCAACATTTACTTTTTCTTTGCATCATTTTGAATGTACAAATGTACAAATGTATTCCAGAACATACAACATAGATTCATACATGGGACTTGTGCAGTGTGACAATTAGAAGTTGAAAAGTAACTTGATATTTTGTTACATTGGAGAATTTTACAAACCTTCTTGGACATAAACACTGCGATACAAAAGAATATCCAGACACTCCCAAAGTTACTGCAAAATCCTTACGTTTTTATTAAAGACGCAATCCAAGCAGCACTTTAAAAAACAGCTGTTTTTATATATGCAGCTTTTGATTACCTTTATTGAAAACGAATTAAATAAGCTGCCAATCGATTCGTTCTCCCGTGAACGATCAGCAAAGATCCTGCTTCCCATTGTTCACTAAATAGCCATCTTTCAGTTTCAAATCAATCCTTCAGTCAGTGTAACTCTGCAGCTACAATGTATTCTTAAATTACTAAGGTAACATTATCTATTATTACAGTTTGCATCTCAAACTGCTGGGAATATTGGCAACAAATGATCCCAAACAGGAAAGTGTTACAAAGATCTTGCACTACTTGGAAAGTGTGCTAAACCTGCAGAAGAAAATCAAAGGATGATCTGTATATTAAAAAGCATTAAAAATGGCATTAAGAATTACATTTTAAGAAAGGTAGTAAGTATTATCTAACAGTACAGACCCGATTTTTTTTTTAAACACATGTAGGATATTGCATGGAATGCATATACTGTAATCTAAAAAACCCCTGATGTTTTGGCCAATAATTGCCTTCATTAGTGTCAATAAATACATATAAGAGGTGCTCCATAAATATACCCCCCTTCTAAGTGTACACTGAACCGCATGCTGGTCCGAATCAGCGTCTGTCGCCAAAATGCATCACGTGCACGCAAGTGATGTAACACTGAGTCACAATGTAATGTGTAATAACATATGTTACCAAAGATGTGAACAAAGCAATCTCAGGGCAAAGAGAGAATACAATTACAAGCAACTAAACAACAACATACTGTAAGTAAATCAACAACGACCAACAAAATAGACCAGATTAATCTAAATACAAAAGAATAATGTAAAAAAAATGAAACTGGATATACTGTAAGCAAAAGGGATGTACAGTATGTACTAGTTACATAAACCTCCATTACAATGACAAAGATTGTACAATATGCAAATCGGGTCGTTTTGAAAATGTGATTATCACTATTTTAGAAGAAACTGGATGTTACATTTGCTAAAGAACTATAGTATTATAGCTCTCTAGTATCTTAAAAAGCAACAAGAATACAAAAACACTATATATGTTACACCTAAATATGTTGTAGACAATGCGAAAAATCTATATAAAACTATGGCCATGTGTATTTAAGTGCTAAGGAGAAAGACAGGTGTACTTTACCTGCATGTACAATGAATATAACATAAACTCATGTATAAATAGCATCTTACAATTCTAGCAATTACAAATGTAAAAAGTAAAAAATACAATAAGGAAAAATAACAAGTGATACATACAGTATTTCATGTGAATTACCCAGTATGTAATTGGACAAAATATGAAAAATTAGCAGAGAAAAATAAAGTGAGGTGATAAAAGAAGATGATGGTTAATAAGATAGAAAATAAATTAATCACCTGTCGGGTAAAGCGGTGTGTGCCACGAGTATCTCACATTATTTTCCAAAACGATGTATTTTTTAATGAGTCGTCTTCATGAAATTGTATATTTGAAGTAATGGATAACACTAAATGGTGTCACATACTGAAGTATATGACAGTAAAAATGCAATTTACAGTCAAGTCTAAATGCAAATTCAAAATAGATCTTTTTCCACATTGCTTATATGAGCAGTCAGGGAGTTTGCCTATTTCCAGAAATGAACGATTACAGATGTTTCCCTCCCATTTTTCTGTAATATTTCAATCTAATCTGTAACTTAACTCCACAAATTCTTTTCTCATGACTCAAAAAAGATAAATTAACAGTGTAAAATTAAACACATCCCTACTAGTGATCCACCGTATACCAGTAAACATATCAATTTGACTCTTAACGTAAACATTGCCAGGTCCTGTCTTTTTAAGGACTTAAAAAATAATTGAAAAAAATATATTGTTGGAACTTTATTTCGATGCCCCTTAAAATGTGGAGAGAATGCAGAGCGATTTTGTAGTGCCTCCAGTTGTATATATATTCCCTCAAACCTCCCTCCAAATAAATTAGGAAGACATGCCTGTACTACAAAAGGAGCACAACCGAGGTACCCTGGGAGATATGCAAAGTATATTTAAATGAGTCCCATCCCACACTTCCTAGAATGATTTCCATACCAACTATATAGAGATCATATACCGTGGACACATGGAGACACTACTGAATTGAAAGTCACTCTCTCCCCCCTCTCCTGTTCAACCCACTTGATGACGTAGATGACAGAATATGGTCCTATAGTATTCCCCCTCATGACGTAGATATCCATGTGGAGGGGGTAACCAGGCTATCTAATAAAGGTTTAAGCCCTTTGGTTACCGCTGAAACCGTATGGTCCCTGGTACCTCCATAAGCCAGGGATCAGGGATGATACACGTTGAAGAATAAAATGACCCTGTTTTTCCTATTTCATGTTCCCTGCACCCCAGATTCATGAAACTTTCTGTGTGTGAGTTTTAGGTGGGATATTTGGATAAGAATGCAACTCTTTTATTTGCAAGAGTTCGGGAACCAGGCAACCGTTAGTACCTTAATTCTACCCGACGTGCACGCATGTATTGCCGGTACATGAGTAGAATAAAACCGGGGCTGCCCTGTGTCCCACAGACTCCTGCTTTTTGGGCCACGATATCCCAGTCCTATATCCATCACAGCTATGAGACTCCCCAAGGTCCCCATGTATTAAATTATGCTTTCAATGATTTATACATTTATTATAAGGCTCTATGTAGCTAGCCGAGGCGATCAGTTACGGTGCCAGCAAGTCTACATAGGGTCCGTATTACAAAAGGGAGAGGATGTCCAGAGGTGTGAAAGCACTTGGTGAGTGATAAAAGGTGAATGGCCAGGTCCAGACTACAAAGGGACACCCTTTTGCCAGTGGCAGACCTGGTGGAGCCGGCCCAGTGGGAGGAAATGAGTTAGCAAGAGAAGATGCAGCCGTAGTCTGATCCTTTTGGCTAAAGTCATATTTCCCGCTCACCCGGCATTCGAGCCTCTGTGGCACGCCTCCTTCCCTGACGTCAGCCAAGGGTCAAACCCCTCTTTCTATTGGCTGGGGGGAGGGATTCCCTTTCTCTGATTGGCTGCTCCTTCCCCCCTCCGTTCTGGAGATAGCCCAGCGGAGCGTATATAAGGTGCTGATCAGGAGAGAGAGTAGCGCAACCAAATTCTCAAAATCACACTAGCGGTCGCGGTCAGGATTTTCTGGCGGAATCAGTTCCAGGGGATTCAGGACTAGGTCCTGGTCAGGATTTTCTGTTGGATATCGGTCCAGGACGTACGCAACAAGGTTCTGTTCGGGGTAAGACCATGCAAGTGGGCGCCCTTCACCTAGGAAAGGTAGATTGCATCCCCAGAGCCCAGTAAGTGTGTATATTTCTGTATTTTGTATTTCTGTGTGTTTCTGAGGTCTTATCCAAATAAACTAAATTTAATTTCACTGCCTTGTTTTGCCTATTGACTGATCCCTTAAATATAAATGTGTTAAGAGACCTGGTCTACCGTGACACCATCTTCAGGCATCTACATTATTAATGGGAAGAACAGACACAGAGACTGCTTCTCACTGCTCTGGGGAGACACACAGAGAGACTGCCCCTCACTATCTCGGGGAGACACAGAGAGACTGCCCCTCACTATCTCGGGGAGACACAGAGAGAGGCTGCCCCGCACTATCTCGGGGAGACACAGAGAGAAACTGCTTCTCACTACCTCTCATCTTCTCAGCTGCCCTGGGGGACACACAGAGAGAGACTGCCCCTCACTGCCCCGGGGAGACACAGAGAGAAGGACACTGCCCCTCACTATATCGCCCGCGGAGACACAGAGAGACTGCCCCCTCACTGCCCCGGGGAGACACAGAGAGAGACTGCCCCTCTGCCGCCCCGGGACACAAAGAGAGAAGACTGCCCCATCACTGCCCTGGGAGCCACATAGAAGACTGCCCCTCACTGCCCCGGGGAGACACAGAAGAGTACTGCCCCTCACTGCCCCAGGAGAACCAGAGAGAGACTGCCCCTCACTGCCCCGGTGAGACACAGAGAGAGACTGCCCCTCACTGCCCGGGAGACACGAGAGAGACTGCCCCTCACTGCCCGAGGGGGGGGACACAGAGAGATACGCCCTCACTGCCCCGGGGGACACCGAGAGAGACTGCCCTCACTGCCCCTGGGAGACACAGATAAACTGCCCGGAACACCGGAGAACTTCCCTCACGCCCCGGGAGACACAGAGAGACTTGCCCCGGGAGACACAAAGAGAGACTGCCCCTCACTGCCCTGGGAGACACAAAGAGAGACTGCCCTCACTGCCCCGGGAGGACACAGAGAGAGACTGCCCCTCACTGCCCCGGGGAAACACAGATAGAACTGCCCCTCACTGCCCCCGGGAGACACAGAGAAGACTGACCTCACTGCCCCTGGGAACACAGAAGAAGAACTGCCCTCCCTGCCCCTGGAGCACAAGAAGACTGCCCTCACTGCCCCCGGGGAGGCACAGAGAGAGACTGCCCTCACTGCCCCGGGGAGACACAAGAGAGACTGCCCCTCACTGCCCGGGGAGACACAAGAGAGACTGCCCCTCACTCCCCGGGAACACAGAAGAGAGACTGCCCCTCACTGCCCGGGAGACACAGAGAGAAGACTGCCCCTCACGCCCCGGGGAGACACAGAGAGAGGACTGCCCCTCACTGCCCCGGGGAGACACAGATGAGACACTGCCCTCACTGCTCCGGGAGCCAGCAGAGAAGACTGCCCCTCACTGCCCCGGGGAGGACCAGAGAGAGATGCCCCTCACTGCCCCCGGGAGACACAGACAAGAGAGCTGCCTCCACTGCCCCGAGGACACAGAGGAGAGACTCGCCCCTCACTTCCCGGAGGACACAGAGAGAGACTTGCCCCTGTATGCCCCGGGAGAACAGAGGAGAGAGACTGCCCTCACGTGCCCTCGGGAGACACAGAGAGAGACTGCCCCTCACTGCCCCGGGAGCACAGAGAGAGACTGCCCCTCACTGCCCCGGGGATGACCAGAGGAGAGAGAGCTGCCCCTCACGCCCCGGGGCGCACAGAGAGAGACTGCCCCTCACTGCCCCGGGGAAGCACAGAGAGAGACTGCCCCTCACTGCCTCGGGATACACAGTAGAGACTACTGCCCTCACTGCCCCGGGAGACACAGAGAAGAACTCCCGCACGCCCAGGAACACAGAGAGAGACGCCCCTCACTGCCCCGGGGAGACACAGAGAGAGACTGTCCCCTACACTGCAGCCGGGGAGAACACGAGAGAGGACTTGCCCCTCACTGCCCCGGGAGACACAAGAGGACTGCCCTCACTGCCCCGGGGAGGACACAGAAGAGACTGCCCTCCTGCCCGTGAGACACAGAGAGAGACTGCCCCTCACTGCCTCGGGGAGACACAGAAGAGACTGCCCTCACTGCGCCCCGGGGAGAGCACAGACAGAGAACTGCCCCTCACTGCCCCGGGAGACACAGAGAGACTGCCCCTCACTGCCCGGGAAACA